>JZKD02S2082375.1:974644-986646 GCA_000966675.3 Picea glauca | reverse complement strand
AGATCCAAGCAGTTATCTGAAATGAAAGAGATTTAATGCATACATAAGAAGGTTATAATGATCAAATATGACACATACCATGATACCTCGGACCAATTACCTCATGGAGCAAGAGTCCTTTCTGATGCAATCCTAGGCCGGTAGTGATGGAGGTTGGTACTGCTGACAGGACAAGTCTGGCTGAGAAGAAGAAAAGATGGGCCCTCAAGGGCCATGCTCAAGTCAATCTACTCTCGTACTCAATGTCTGGGATCATGTGGGCCTCGAGACATGATCTCCTAGTTATCCCTAGATATCGGGGATAACAATACCAAAAAATCCAAATGAATGAAGGATAAAAAATCTAGAAATAAAAAATGACGAGGAATAAATTGTATTATACTTAAGAGAATGCAAATCAAAAAATGAAAAATGAGATGAGATGTTCATATGAGAATGATGGGTGAGTATATAAAGGATTTTCCACTCAAGAGAATAAAAATACAATCAATATGAGATAAATTAAAAAATTCCCTAAGTAAAATTGACCTAATGTGAAGAGAGCTAAACCATAGAACTAGATAAGAAAGAAATAGATAGATAAAGAGCCCAATTCACCCTAAAACACAACCTTATGTGAAATTTAGGGGGAAACATAATTTTTTTTTTAAGGATGAGTCCTCGCTACAAGACATGATGAGGTACACATGTATAAAATATCCCCTCAAACAAAAAATTAAGAAGAAAACCCAGTGGGAGAAAAATTGCCCCATGAGAGGATGAAGCAAGAAGGGATAAGTGACCCCCCCTAGAAGAAATTTCCATGGATGATTTTAGGGGCTAAATTTCGCTCATGGGCTAATTTTCCATGGTTTTTCCAAAAATGAGATTCGCTATTTTAAAAATGATTCGCCCAAATTCTATAGGATAAAATTATTTTGCCTTAAAAATCAACAAAATTTTATAAAAACTATATAAAATCCTTAGAAATTTGAATATTTTTACAAAAATATCGCCAAACATTTATAGTTGGCATATGAAGGATAAGTAAGATTCTCCAAGGTTTCTACATTTTAAAATAAATTTCCATCCTTAAAATCATCCCTAGAAATGTCCTACACCTCCAAGAGAGACTGAAGATGGAAATAATTTCTTTCAATGGAGGGTTTGGTGAATATGTATGCAATCTACTCTATCGTAGGGAAATATCATAAATCAATGGCCTTATCCTGAGTTAGATTCATCAGAAAATGCATGTGGATGTCGATGTATTTTTCCCATTGATGACGAACTAGGTTCTTTGAGATGTCGATTGCACTCTGGTTGTCATAGTATATTACTAATGGTTTAAGAAAAGTGATGCCATGTTCAATGAGTATATTCTAAATAAAAATATCCTCAACGATACAATTAATATACCCTCGATACTCAACCTCATTTGAAGAAAGAGAAATGGTGTGTTTCTTCTTTCTCTTCCAAAAAATGGGATTGGAACCAAGGGGAAAATTGTAGCCATATGTAGTCTTGTGATCATGAAGATCACCAGTCCAATCATAATTCATGTGTCCAAGTAAATATTAACTTGTTCTTGCTGCATAGTGAATCATGTACTCATGAGTTCCTTGTATGTAGTGGGTAAAATCTTGAATGTGAAAAACACTTTTGTGAGAGGTAGGTTGTGAGAATTGATAATGGCCATTTTTCAACTGAACATTAAATATAATGACACCCTTGACATTCATGCAGTAGATTACTAATGGTTTATGAAAAGTGATGCCATGTTCAATGAGAATATTCTAAAGAAAAATATTTTCAATGATACAATTAATATCACCTCGATACTCAACCTCATTTGAAGCAAGAGAAATGGTGTGTTTCTTCTTGCTCTTCAAAAAAATGGGATTGGATCCAAGGTGAAAATTGTAGCCATATGTAGACTTCTTATCATCAAGCTCACCAGTCCAATTAGAATTCATGTGTCCAAGTAAATATTAACCTGTTCCTGCTGCATAGTGAATCATGTACTTGTGAGTTCCTCGTATGTAGTGGGTAAAATCATGAATGTGAAAAACACTTTCGTGAGAACAAGGTCATGAGAATTGATAATGGACATTTTTCGGTCAAACATTAAATATAATGACACCCTCGACATTCATGCACCAGATACGTTTCCTAGATCACTTTTCTAGCAACACAAGTTTTGTAACCTAGGTCTGCACCCTTGGCCCTCCTCTCTCACTTCCCTATGCCTTCATGAAAGTTTTCTTCTTTTGGTTGGTGAAGTTGGTTTCCGATTACTATGTGACTTGGTATTTTATCGTTTCTTTCTTGATTGAGTCTTCGCACATTTTTTTTGTATTTTTCTTGAAGGATAGTTACATGTTGTGATTTGGGTCAGAATGCTTGTCATCATGTTAACCATTGATTGAGCTCATAGCAGGTTGACCAATCCTTTTTATATGTACAGGAAATGCTCATGAACAAAATGCAACAATTCAGAGAAGTCATTTTTAGGCCTAGATGGTAAAAACGAATAGAATAATTTTCAATGGTAAATATCCAACAGGTTGATCATATCAATGACTCTCATCCATTTGGGGTGAAAAATTTCGTGGTTTTTAACAAAAAAGAATTAGGAAAGTCACTACACAGATTCGACATTCAGGAGTCTAAACTTGTCATTGTTTTGATCGCCGAAGTGATGAACTCCTAAAGTATTTAATGTTAAACATGACTTACCCACAATTAATTGGTGATAAGAACTGGCTAGTCACTTCATGAGATCATCACTTTAGGATATTTTCATTCTTGACAATCCAAAGTGCTGAAGAACGCGACACTCATCTGTCAAGACATGTGGCAACCATATGGCGTTGACACATGGAATTCATCTGTTGTGACACACATAATTATTTTCAAGCACCTTGGGGCATGTCATATGCTTGATTTCATCTAACACGTGCCACTCTGCTTATGAGACACGTCACTTCAAGCCCGTACTATTTCAGGAGATTTTCATGCTTCAAACTCCAAAACTCCCAAACGTCGAGGTGCCAAAGTTTCAAAGATGCAGGATATTCATCCTTCATACTTGTGGCACTCATTTGTGGAGATGCGTGGCTTCCATCTGGCCTTGACATGTGTCACTCATTTATGGTCATTTGGGTCCCATCATCCACTCATTTTTTAGTGACACGTGTCACTCGCCTTATGTGGCACATCAAAAACCATGACATCATATGACATCAGGCCACCACATCACTTCATGAATTCGTTCTTTGAGAGATTCTAATCGAGAACAAGCACAGATCCCTAAGGCTAAAAGTGTCGAACCGTCGAAGTCCAAAAGTAATTAAGTTCAAAGGTAATCTCAATTTAACAAGTGATTAGTGTTGGTTAATGTCTTCGAGGGTTTTGTCCTCCAGAGGATATGCATTCCCTGTGCTTTGAAACCTCTGAGTGCTTAATTTTTGAAGTGTCTCACCCACATTTATGACATATTTGAAGATTTTAGAAAGAGGCGCCAAACTAGGAATGGGAAAAATACACACCCATAATCCATAAGAGCGCAACACGACTTGCTTCTTTCCTCAAGAGGATAAGTGGGGGAAATACACAACCACAGTTCTAGTTGTCTCCAGTGGCCTCTAACAATGCACATGCATGCTATGATCGTTACAAAACTCAATTTTGTCACTCTTGGTCATTTCTGTCAGATCTCGGTTTGTGCATGCATGAGTCCAGTTTCATTGCTAATAGCAGTTATTCAATTGTTTAGTGCAAGACTCTTTTATTTTAATTCATAATAAGGGGTCTTCTAGGTGTGATAAGAACCACTCAATTTTGTTAAATCAAGTTCAGAGTATTCATTAACATACTCATGTAGTGTTTTTTAGTTAAGTTAATAAGTTGTCTTACAACCGAGGTGTAGAGATAAGCCTCAGTTCCACACTGGTCGAGGGCCTCTGAATTTCTGATAAATATGCAGTCTTTGTATGTTTTAGGGGTGGTGTTTTTAGAAAGGAGAGTAATATACAAACTGGATGAACATGTTCCCTACTTGGATTAAAGTTCTCTACCTGGTACATATACTTTTGATGACAATGTGTTTTGTCCAAATCTTCATGTGTTTTCATCTTATCTTGAATGTAGTTTTAGATTTGTACGAAGTACATTTCATTTCCTTTAGGCATTGTATACCTTATTTTTACTAATATGCAACCTATAAAACAACTAATGCTTTGGTGAAGATTCATTTTTATTGCAACCTATGTGATTTATTGTGTTTTGGATACATGTTTAATGTCTTGAAATGATATTTTAAGTATTAAAATTGTTGTAGCAGGTTATTCATTGAATGGTTTTTTGTTTCCCCATGTTCTATCTTGTCTTATCTCACTTGTCTTTCATTTGTGTGCCACCACCCAAGGAGAATCCTCCTCCGTGCCAGTTTTCCCACCTAACCATGTTACTGTCTTGGTAAACCAACCCTCCAACTGAATAATACAATAAAATAAAAAACACCCATTCCAAAACTTGAGGTGGTCTAGCTTTTCCCTTTAGTAGTTAGGTGCAGCGTTTAGGACCAACACCAAGTTTCCGCCAAATTAGTGTGTCGGCGACATATTATTTTTGGCCCAATTATATATATATATATATATATATATATGAGAAAAATTGGTTGAAACTCAATTTGGCTCTTGTCACTATCTCTAAATGCTTATCTAATTGACCAAGACCCAAGCTCAGGCCAACGCTCTCTATTTAACACTTTTTCCTTGTCCTTGGATTTGTTCTTGTGATTTTATAACTTCTTCTTTCCCCCACTATTATTGTGTTTATTCCAACTATTATTCTCCATCCATAAATATTTGGCATGAAAAGTTGCGATTTGATCACTTCTTCTTTCCCCCACTATTATTGTGTTTATTCCGCTATTATTCTCCATCCATAAATATTTGGCATGAAACGTTTAGCCCAATGAGTCCCATTGCTAACTTGCTTTCGACGAGCTATTAATGGCTTTTTTTTTCAACATAGCCATCCAATTCAATAAGTAATCTTTTGGTCTCCCTCATTCTAGCTAGCAAAGGCACCAAGAACACCCAAGAGAAAAGTTTAGGTATGCTTACAATATTCAGTGGAATTCATGGAATTGATCTTGATATGAATTCAATTTTTAAAATAAACAACAATGCTAAGATGGTTTCTAATGTGTATTCAACATATATTATTGATATAAATATGAAGAATTCAAAATACAACTACAATATTCATTACACTGTATCTTGTTCACATTTATAAAAGAAAACAAGGAATCCATGGAAATTATAATTATTTTATTTGAAAACTGATATTTTATATTAGGGAAATATAAGAGAAATGTATTTCATATATGAAGGTGGGGGTGGGGTAACTATAAGAGAAATTTATAATCATATATGAGGGTGGGGCTGGTGGAAATATAAGAGAAATGTATCTCATATATGATGGTGGGGGTGAGAGAAATATAACAAAAATGTATTATACAGTTCTCTTATATTTCCCCCACCACATGTGGAATTGTTTCAAATAAAGCCACTCCTAAATTTGCATTCAAGCTATGCAATATCAAAGTAGCATACTTTGTAATGAACCCAACTCTCTATTTATATTTTTCCATCTAGCTAATACACCTTGTTTAGAATTTATGTCCCTTCTAATAGAAAGGAGGTTCATTAAAGTTATAAAACACCAATACCTGGATCATGAAAAACATGCTCAAAATAAAGTTGTGGCTTCTTTCACTAATGTCAGTAGATAAACAGGACTAAAACTCCTTCTCTTTCCTTTGCTATTACCAGGGATTAATCTTCCTTACCCTTATGTTTTTCTAGGAGAAACAATTTGAATGATAACCATAGCAGCGCCTATGTCTTTTTTGTGATAACTTAGTCTACTTAGTCTCTTCTTTTTATTTACTTATTTCTTCCATTCTTAGATAATTTCTTACACATTATCCCATCAAAAGGTTAATGACCATGCTCTTATATATTTATTAAATATTTGTCCTTTTTTGATATGTTTTTTTTTTTGTAATTCATTTAAACGAAGCTAGAGTGTTATAATCAAAGTTTGAAATACTTGGTTTTATCTTCTTATCATTAATTCTCTTATCGCGCAGTCTGCCACTTTGGTCTACTTTTCTCCTTAAAACTCTACCTTAATCATTTTTGGAATGATCATGGCTGCCTTAAGGCCCACCACACCCACATTTTTGTCAATGTTTTTAGAGCCCATGCCTTTCATTTAAACAACACAAGCTTGCAATATTTACTAAGTGTGAATATATTAGTGTTTGTCTTGGCAGTGGATCATGGTTTATGAGTGGCCACCCTACACAACTTCGACCCGATACAAATTTTATAGATTCATTATATTGCATGTTTATTGATATCCTACATACATTACATGATATGTTTTTATGTTATATGTAAATTTATTTCGATAATACTTATATAATAAAGAGCTTGTGGTTATGCTTATATAATTAATGGTTTTGGATTTATTATTTTGTAGCCTTGCAAGTGGTGGGCTATCTAGTCAAGTTCATGATAAACACGAGGAAGGTTTAAAATCCATTAAAGAATTTCAAAATAAATATTTTCATGAGTCACTCATTTGAGAATTTCTGAAAAGATAGAAAACACCATGAGAAAACATGAGATTAGACAAATAATCAGAGGTCTGAAGGTCGGAAAAAATGATCAAATTTGATATAATAGGACAAATGATATCCAAAAATAAATAAAAAACATGGAAATTTAAAGCAGATGGGCATGTTCCCATCTCTCAACATGAAGAATAACTTTGCATTGATAGTTTCCTAGTAAACTGAAAGAAACTGAAGAACCCAATCGAGCTTAATTTGCATAACCTATTACTAATTCCTAACATTATTAAATAACATTTTATTACAAGATATAACTTTACAGATTCAATATCCTCCCTTACCAATTCCTCTTGCATATCAAAGAAATAATTACGTGTACTTCCCACAAGACCAAAGTCCGTCGAACAAGCATTTGGCTGATGGTTCCGTCAGACTCGAATCCTGCATCTCAACATGATGTGATTGAATTGGTCAAGTCATACATTATGTAATATGTTTTCTTAATGTAATCACATAATTATGCAGAACTAGCATTACACAAGTGGCACATGCATGCATTTCTTTCCTTACACGGGCTCCATGAGTTCTCTTGTATGAAGGTTAGGGCCTTTATCGAATTCCTCTGCTCTGTCGAGAAAAAATATTGAGCATGCACCCACAAGGAGTTAAGGCTGGGATAGCAACAAAAGAATTTCTCCTTCACATGCGAGTTTAGAAACTCTCTATCCATTTCAAGGTACAACATAATAACAAGTAGAGGCCAAGATATGATCTTCTTATAACCATTTAGACAACCCAAACATTCAATCTTAGGCATGTGATAATATTTTTTCTCTTCATCCCCAAATGTTCATTTCAATTTGGAATTCATTAAAGTTTTATTAGGCAACATCCTCATAACTTGTAATATCAAAATTAAATCTGTTAACTAAATTAATCCAATTCCAATTTCATTTTTTTTCCTCAAAACTTTGTAAATCTTGTGTTGAATAATAATCTAACTCTACCTATAAATACCTTTCGTATTCAAAGAATCTGACCGATATACTATGATACATAACTAGAAAATTATACATACCGGGAAAAACAACCGTTCTAGTGGATTGTAGCACTAATATTTATCAAGTTGGAGAAAAACAACCATCCAAACTCCCACATCCTGACTGATTTGGCAGAAAACATGTCAGAATTTGAGATGAACTCAAAGTATCTAACTGTCCACCATTATTTTTCCTCTTAGTTGTAAAAGCACCCTATACAACTTCTATATGTAAGGGTATGCATACTCTTGTAGCATAACCATTTTCTCAACCCTGTGACATGCAATATGATAGTTGCTCAACTTACTCTTTTACTATAAAGAAAAATTCATGCAAACATTGTTTACAAAGAGTTGGTCTGTGACTTATTTTGTATGATATAAATTACCATTGTTCCAATGTTTTTATTTCCAATTGCTCAAATCTGAGCCAAATCTCTTGTTGGTGCTATTGCTTTGGTTCTGGTAGCACTACAACATATGGTGCAAGTAACTTGTTGTCTCTGGCCTCAGCCATGGGGCCTGGTTTGAGTAGCAAGCCAGAAGAGGTATTTAGAAGGCCCTTATAGCAACATCATGGAGAAACAATATACTGGAAGACCGAAATAAAAGAACAACATGTTTTCCTTATACCTGATATGATTCTACAAGTCGGCCTAGTTATTCTGCGAATATTGAATGCGATATTTGTCTATAACTCACATATATAGAGTGAGTTGAGTGTTGTATATATTCATACTTTGATTTGTTTCCCACCCAAATCAAATACAATATTGTTTTCAAGGTGAAACAAGGCCAGAAAGCATGGATTTCCCATTCAAGTCGAGAGTGAAGGGTTGTAGTGTGAGGAAAGAGAGAAAGATGCAATGATACATCTCACAGAGTATAGGGACCTCCTTTCCAAAGAGTAGGTAGGTAATAAAGTTATGTGTGTTCGATTTTAAGAAGAGGTATAGTCAAGAAGTGACAACGAACCATTGAACGCAGAGCCTAACACATCATCAGAAGCCGGTGCAATCCTTTAGGCATTAAGGTGTCGTCTTACCAAAAATTTCTCCAACATTAAATGTTTAATAAATAATGCTAAGTCTAGAAATAACATTAGTCCAATTAGTCCATTTAACATGGATACATTGGAATTATTTGAAATTTATCCAAAGTTCTCCTCGATATGACGTCAATTAAGAGGAAGAATTTATTTATTGGTAGATAAAACGTCATTGTTAGATTTGATTGGTAAGTCTAAAATCATTATCATACTTTTAAATCAAAACTTAGGATAAAAACTCAATTAGTTTATTGGTTCTCATGTACGAAGCCTAAAATTTCACCAAGGCGATTTCTGTAGTCCCTGCAGCCTAAGGGCGGGGACTAATAAAGTAAAGAGACATGATTCTATAAAGTTAATATACCATAACCCAACCAAACGCTTGTTGTCACTATGTTTAGAGCCAACATCTTCCCTTCACGCAACATATGCCTACACTATTCATTATGTATGAATATATTAGATTTTTTCTGGGCAGCGACTCATGGTTTGTGAGTAGCCAACCTATATAACTCTAGCCACTCCACAAAATTTAGATATTCCTTATGTTTCTTGATATCCTACATACATTGCACAAGAATTGTTTTATGTAATATTTACACTTATTTTTATATTCCTCATTTAATAAAGAGGCTATGGATATGGTCATATAATGAAGTGTTTGTTATTTATTATGTTTCATCATAACAAGTATCAGGTTATCTAGCTTTCTTACTGGTAAATAAATTAAAGGGACAAGGTTTTCTTAAGTTATTAGAACATAATCAAACCAAGATATGCAAGGAGGAAGGTAGTTTAATATGCACAATATGAATGCATCCATGGTGACATATTCTTGTTTTCTTTGTCTACTTGGATAATCTAATTAGGGAAATAAGCCAAGATTCATCGTGTTAAATTCTATCCCTTTTTAGGAACCAATAAAGTGCCAACTAAGCTTATCATTCAAATAACTTCAAAGAGTACAAGGGCTCCCTTACTGAGAAAATATTCCAAATAGAAAAGAGATAAAGTACATCTATGTATCACTGGTTGATCTGCTTCCAAACCTAATTTACGTTCATGTACGCCAATAATGTGAATATTTCCTCGATACCCGTGTTGATCTGTGCAATTGTAATGCCAAAGCCTATGTTGTTCTGTGAGACCTGTACCAGAAAACTTGCACTATCCACGATGACCCATACTTCTATTATCCATCATATGGGCTTGATTAA
Source organism: Picea glauca (assembly GCA_000966675.3). NCBI lineage: Eukaryota > Viridiplantae > Streptophyta > Pinopsida > Pinales > Pinaceae > Picea > Picea glauca. The sequence continues at coordinate 976,711 of JZKD02S2082375.1, read as the reverse complement.
CACATGTCCATCCTAGAATGATACGTTAAATCCCTTCTTTCCAATCGTTGAGTCAAATAGCACACTCCTCCTACATTTTGGTACCCATAACATATCCATCACTCTCAAAACACCTCCGGACTCGATCCGAAATAACATTGTTCTAGATCCATTTAATGCATTCTTGGTGCCCATACCAAGTTTTACATGCACATATGATTCAGACTTTATGAAGTTATTGAAAAACTCCCATGCTCCTGTCATATGACATGTGGATCCATTATCTATTAGCCATGCACCAGTTGGTATGGTTCCCAAGGAAGTCTGAGAAACAAGTAATAACTTTTTTGTTCAAACCTCTTGGAAAACTCATCCATTTGAGTCTTTGTTGATGCATATACCTCTAGTTTCATTCCATTTCAAACCTTCTTCCCATTAGGACATTAACTTGCATAATCACCAAACTTGTAACATGCAAAACACTTGAATTTTCTCATGTTCTTCTTATTTTTGTATTGAGAGGTTTACTTTCCACTGGAAATATTCTTGAACTTGAGTTTTTTTTTCTATCTACAAAGAGAAAGGTTCTAATAATAATTCTTGTGTCGTCCTCGATTCAATTCTTCATCTCGAAATTCTTCCTGAATGAAGTCATCCCACAAACTTAACCAATTAGGGAGGTTCTCACGTGCCACAATCCCTTTGATGAATAGTGTCCACTCCTCCATGAAGCCTTTGAGTGTCATCTTAAAAAACTTTGAATCATACACTACTTCCCCAATTTCATCCATTTTATATTGAACGAGTCGAATCTAGGTGAGATTGGTTCTGGTCGGGTCTAATGTAGTCATCTTGGTGTCTCTGAGATTCTCTCTCAACACCATTTTGTGATTATCCTTTTTACACTAAAATAAACTCTTCAAATCCTTCCACACATCCTAAAGATCCCTGAAATTTGTATTTTCCAATATATCACGAATCAAATGATCCTTCACTCCATCTATAATTATGCGCTTGGGTTTCACATCCTTCTGAGTATGGATGACTAATCATGTTTCATCTGTTGGAGGAGTGATCCGAGTATTATCAAATCCCAAGATCTTCTTCTCCATTAACACAAATATGATCCTCCCCTTTCAAGAAATATATTTGGAAACCCCATCCATCCTATCCTCAAATCATAATATAGCTTTTATTTCAAGATATGATTTGATAACCTTCTATTCAAACTACCCCTATAATGTCTTGTATGATTTCTTCCAACACTATCTATGCTAACAGGGTGATTTTTACACTGATACCCACACTATTCCACGTGGCCTATAACTGAATACCCACACTCTCCTTGACTACCAACCTACAGTACAGTTGTTCCCCTTAAATTTGTCCTTTGATTTCTTAGTGTTGGTTATTGAACTGATAAGATCTCCTTGCATATTTGATAGATCTTCTACAAAAAAAGTGGAACTATGCTTATTCCTTCAAACACCAACTACAACACTCCTTATCCAATATATCTGTCATTTGCGCACCCTAATATTATCTCCCTCTCATAGTGATCGCTCAGATACCACATTCAATTACCAGTATTCCAACACCTAGATATCTTGCTATCAAGTGATTTCCTTATTGCAAATAATATTATCAACTCACAAAACAAAAATACACTACTAGAATATTCAAATCAATAAAGATAGTGGAAGCAATACTCGAAAGTAAAAAATCATGCATAATACACAAATATATTTTTCCCATCAACTAATCCTATCATTCAAATAACTTCAAAGCTTACAAGGTCTCCCTTACTGGGAAAATGGCCCAAGTAGAAAATATACAAAGTACATATGCACATGACTGGTTGATTTGTTGCCAAACCTATTATATGATCCTGTATGACAACAATGTGAATGTTCCCTTAATACCAACAATTCTCTACTCTATGTCTACAACTATAACACCAAAACCCACACCATTCTATGTGATTTGTACTAGAATACCTTCAGTATCTATGATTGTCCATCCTTTTGTTCTACGAATTCTCTCTCTCTCTCTCTCTCTCTCTCTCTCTCTCTCTCTCTCTCTCTCTCT
>JZKD02S2082375.1:903632-974594 GCA_000966675.3 Picea glauca | reverse complement strand
TATGATTGTCCATCCTTTTGTTCTACGAATTCTCTCTCTCTCTCTCTCTCTCTCTCTCTCTCTCTCTCTCTTCCTTTGGCCTAGATATCTATATGGAATTCCTTCTCCACCTATCCAATATCTCTTTGAATCATTGTACTTCATTATCCAACTCTCTCTACATCAACACTTGGATGAAATACTCTTCATCAAATCAATGATATCTCCTCACTCATTCATTTGTAAACAAATGCCATTCTTCTCTTCAACACTCTTGAATGACTTCACACTAGCAAAAGTCCTTCTTTGCTATCTCTGTGTAAAATTTTCTTCTCCTTTACCCTAGACTTTCTTTTAGAATATTGAAATATGACCTAACCCAAATCTACAAAGTCATTGATGGTTGAGATTACTTCTCAACTCACTTGATATCAACAACTATTATTTAATTCACTAATTCTAATTAAAGAATTTCCTTAAATAAAACTCAACTCACTAATAAAAGAACTTTACATTAATACTTACTTTAATTAAAGTAAAGTCAAGGATAGAATGATTTTCCACACGTCTGAACACATACACCTATGTAGAAATACATGTCTGATGTTACCATGCATCAACAATGTTAACATGTTCTAAAGGGTATAGGGGCTTGGTAAGTTGTGTTGTCCTTTTAATTTTTCCTTAAACACTCATGATTGCTATGAAAATGGAACTCCTAGTGGGAACATCGATGAATTTATGGTTCCATCCATTCCCCTATAGTTAGCCTCATAATAATTTGGGATATAACGAATATTAAGGTCCATATTAGGTTAGAGTTCCAATCATTATGTATTTAAGTAGACATCCTAGGATGTGACCATTCCTTTACATTACTACTACCATAAAATTCATCCAATCTGCAAAATCACAAAGAATGTGAGCTTGTTCTTTTCATCAATAAGTTTGTTAATGCTAGTAGGGTGTGTGTGATATTTAAATGACCCAACCCTCGTAGACCCAACTAGTTGTCTTTAACTTCTCGAGATGTTTACTACACAAGTATAGTTGTGTGAGAATTTTTTTATTATGATGACATCTCAATATTTTTTTGAATTGTTTTTGCATGAAAAAAAAATATGTGAAGTGTTTATACATTTTTGAAGTAAATTGTGTTTAAGTTTATGAAACGTTAGACGTTTTGAGTGGACACTTAATGTATCATAAAGAAAAAAAAATGTTGTAATAGTCTCTTATGATAGATGGAGTGTCCACTTGAAACTTCAAATATTTCATAAACTTGCATATAATTTACTTTTCTAAATTTTAAACACATTTTGATTAACTCTAAAACCTGCACACTTAGAATATATCTAAAATTATTGAACCCATATCCTTTCAAAAATAAAATAAATAAAAATATTAAAATTATTGAACCTATACCCTTTCAAAAATAAAAGAAATAAAAATGTTAGTATGCAATTTGAAAAAGTATCCCTACTTAACTTTTACTTAACCTCCCCTAAATACCCTAAATTAAGTACATGACTCAAAATATTATTACAACTGACTCGTTACTAATTGAGAAAACTTGGAAAAAATCGGCATATATTGGCAACTTGAGAAGAAATGCCGGTACTTGGATTTTTTGGGAAATTTTTGCAATAAACTGGTGCTTAACCAAAACATTATGAGTTTTGTTGATGTTTCAACACAGCGTGCAAAACCAACAAGCCAAGTTAATTAATGGGGGTCGTAATGTAACAAACAAGGGATTTAATATTTTATTGTTTTGGAGTAGGTTTAGAATTAATGAGAAGGGATAGGGGGCGTTGGAAAATTGATGAGCAAGGGATAGTTGGATGGGACTTAACTATTATATATACTTTATTTATACTAGAACAACATTAAAAATAGATTTTGTTGATGAAAACAATTACATAAATTAAATGAAGCATAATGATAATAAATTATTGTGAAAACTGTGAATCTTAGAAAAAAGGCTTTACATATGGTATTAAAACAAGGTTTCAAAAATTAAACCTAAGCCTTACCCACTCTCTTACATCCTAAAAGTATACTATATATTCGAAAAAAAAATCCTAAACATGTAACCCAAAAACCCTTAAATTAACCCTTAAACAACCCATTAATTTTGTTGATAACTCTTAAATATTTAAGAGCCAACAATTGAAACCTAAACTCTAGCATGGTAGATAAGTCTACCATCTCATGAAACCATAAGTGAACTACCTAAAAGAATCTTGTAAGGAAGAGTGTGCAAATAACTTAAGTGATGAAATGATGGTATTAGGAAGGAGTTCTGCAAACTGTCCCATCCTCGCATCTCCTTTCCCAACCACCTATTGATGTAAAATAAAAATAGAAAAAATTCGGAGGGTTAGATAAAAATAAGTATCTCTAAGTCTATATATACTCCTATATATAAACACCACTTTTGTTATTAAAAAAAAAAAGTAATTTTAAATTATATTTTACTGTTTAAATACAAAAAAAAACAAAAATCTATGTTGTGTTATATGAAATATATAATATATATGTCATAATTAAAATAATAATAATAATTAAAAATAATTTTATTATAATTATTTTAAAAAATTAAATAAAAAATTTTAATTATTATTTTATTAATTACGCCTAAAGGTGTACACCTATTGACAATGGGCACAATTAATGATCTTTTAATTTTAATTACGTCGAAAGGCATACACCTATTGACAATGGGCACAATTAATAATCTTTAAATCTTATTTAACCTTAAACCCTAATCTGATGGATATGCATTGAAGATGCTCACATATTCTTAGTGGTACTCCAAAATTAATGGATCAGATTTATTGTTCATAACTTTCTTGCATTTATCAAGGCATCCGTTAACATGTTTACTTTTTAACATTTACCTAATCACATTAGAAAATTACTGTAAGAATATGTAATTGCCACGTTCCATTTATCAATGTTTACTTTTTAACATTTACCTAATCACATTAGAAAATCACTGTAAGAATATGTAATTGCCACGTTCCATTTATCAACCTAATGCAGTCAAACGTTTCATATTACCAAAACAGATTACGAGACGAATTACCACAAATGTTTTATATTAAGGACACACGTTTTGAGTATATTGGAGAGTCACGCGTTCTCATCCGCTACCTTTCGGCATTCTCAGCCACGAGTTAGCGGCTGTGCTAGTTAATTACTGCCTGAGAACCTATGGTCGCCACACCATGGCCGCACTCTGGTTGGGTCATCGTCCATAGTTGCGCACTCTCTTGACAAGCCAAGGAGAGGTCGCTGCCGCTAGAAGGACGACCTTGTGGTTAAAACCCACACGCTATATCCAACTGAGCTATTATATATCCAGGAAATCTGAACTCTTGCGGGAGACCCCCGCCTTCTAATTATCAGGAACACTCCTTATACCACTCCGTCATGGTCCAACAGTAATGCACCCAGCTACCCTAAAATTGTTCTTAGAACATGTAACGCCCACACCACTCTTGGGATTCTAATATGCAACTACGATGCAGGAGAAGAACTTCGTTGCATCGTCCCTGAAAAAGACGAAGGATGGAGCATTCTCATTGTCGATGAATTCCTCCACCATGATAACCAATATTTGGGCCATTGAATCCTTGCAGAACCTGACCATGGCCTCTAGGTCGGCCCCTTCCTCGAACTCGTTGGTGTCCAAATCTAGTAACGAACTGAGTAACATAGCGAAATCATTAAAGCCCTCCACTCTCAGTGTTTTCTTTCCTCACAACCTATGACCTCTCGCGCTACATAGTAGAAATGAATGAAACGATAGGTGAATTGAAAAGGAACGGTGGAGATTAGGGTTTAAAGGGTCCCATTTTGTTTTACTTTGTGAAAAGAGGGAGGGAAACACGCGGATCCCATGCAGGGTTTGCATTTCCGAGCGCATGTAAATTTAAAATTTTATTTAATTGTAATTTAAATTATTTCTTTTTTTTTTCTTTTTTATATATTTATTTTATTTTATTTTATTTATATATATAAATAAATGTTTAAAATATTTAAATATATAAATTATATATTTATCGTCAATTATACTTTTATATGTATATGTAAATTCCGTAAATTTATAAAAAAACACATTATGGTTATATATAGTGTGAATTATATTATGGTTATATATATATAAAAAATTTTAAAATTGATATAAAATATTGTCATTAAAATTATTTTGGATTAGATGATAAAAAGGGTATTATATATATATATATATATATATATATATATATATATATATATATTCAACTTAATATAATCTAATAAAAACAAAACAAAATATATGTATTAAATAAAATCTAGGGTTATATATAAATTACTGGAAAAAGGAGTATATAGGGTACTTTAAAGGGGAGTGTATATAAAGTGTGGTTATTAAATTTATTTTGGTCACACGTATTAAAAATATATAGAATAAACGGTAAATGATTATTCATATGGCCATATTTATTTTATTATAAAATAGATAAGAATGAATGACTAAACCTTGAGATAATTAATATTGAGGTATCGAATTACAATCCCATGGAAATGAGGTATTATAAGTATATATAACAACAACATTTTAAGGTTGATTAATGTGAGTGTCACGGGAAGGGTTAGACACTTGGTTAATTAGATAAGTTAGGGTAATTGACGAGTACATTGTAGCGCTAGCATAACTAGCAAGGTGAGGGAATTAGTAGTTACCTAGAAAAAGTTACCAAGATTAGACTATTTTGACCATGACCTTTAACCACTTACCTTCTGGTATTAATTCCTATTTACAGACGAGTATAAATAAAATTATTTCTAACTCTACGTTGGAAACTTAAGTTTGAGTAAAGCGTTGATTGCATTAAACCATTTCCTAATAAGTGTCATTTGGATGCATATTCATTATTTGGAATGGTTAGGACTCGGGGAAATCGAGGTCGGGGGGCGTCATCGCAAGGACCACAAACTCCGACACTGCCACCGTCATCGCTTGGATTAGCTCTCATATTCTGCTCCTTAGTGGTTATTAATGAGATATTAAAGGGACATCAATCAATAGATGTGGAAGTAGATCCCCTACCATCTGGAGTGGGTAACCCTGAAGCGTCGAGGGACTCAGAGGGAGGACCTCTACCAAAGGACATCACTAGAAAACTACAGAAAATCAAACTTCCATAGTTTGTTGGGGGAGGTGCAAGTGAACAGGATAAGGCATGGTTGGAAGGAATGACGAGACGTTTTTCCTTGCGAGACTATGCTTCCATGTCAAAAGGGAAGATAGTGATATTTTAGTTAAGGGACATTCCCTTGAATTGGTGGGGTAATTTGGAGAGGACAAACAGTTGCACCTTACTCCAGACACTGTCTCTTGGGAGATTTTTGAGGAAATGTTCCGAAGGAAATATTTGTTGGATTACTATGAAGAACAATGGGTAGGATCATTTCATGCTCTAATTCAAGGAAACTGAACTGTGGAAGAGTATGAAATCAGGTTCATGGAGTTGGTAAAGTATGTCTCATACATGGATATCGACCAACGACAATAAGAACGTTTTGTATATGGGTTAAACCCTAAGATAAGGGCCATGGTGTGGATGTGGAAACCATCATCAGTGGCTAAAGCAGTTCAAAATGCTCGTTATGCAGAGGAGAATATGAACTTAAAGGGAGGTATGAGATCAACTATTCAACAACCAATTGGATTCATGGGGAAGTCCCCTAGGACCTTCTTCGAGGGAGGAAGCTATAGGCCACCTCCTTATGGGAATAGAGTCACACCTAGAACACTTGTAGCATGTATATTAGTGGTAGCGAGTACAAAATCCTACTCATCACCAATGGCATAAGAAGGTCCAAAACATTATCGGGGAGAAACTAGTAGGGGCAGGTTTTCCAGGGGAAGGAAATCATTTCATAAGCCTTCACAGGGCAGTGTGCAGGTTCCATATTATGTTACTTGTTGGGGGTGTGGATGACCGCGCGAATATCATGATTGTATAGTGTCACAATCAAGATTTGTACATAGAGAAGGAAAGTCCAAGATGGGAAGATGGAGTAGCAACCACAACATTTTTGTAGCAGTTAATAACCACCAGGAAAAACATCAATACACTAGTGCAGAGCCAATTTCCAATACACCATATAGGATGACGGCGCCAAAACTTTGTGATTTGAAGATGTAGTTGAAGGAACTACTTGACTTGGGGCTAATAAGGCCCATTGTCCCACCTTGGGGTGCACCAGTAATTTTTGTCAAGAATAAGGATTGTTCTTTATGACTGTGTATATATTATAGGGAATTGAACCATGCTACAGTGAAGAATAGGCACTCAATTCCACAGATAGATGATATCTTTGATCATATGAAAGGACCATTGATTTTCTCAAAAATTGTTCTGTGATTAGTGTATCACTAGTTAAGGATTAAGGAAGGATATATTCAATAAAATTCCTTTCGAACTCAGTTTGGGAATTACGAGTTCATTGTAGTACCTTTTGGTTTGACCAATGCACCAAGAGTATTATGAGCCTCATCAATTGTGTATTCTGAAAGTACTTAGACCTCTTTGTACAAGTCTTTTATGATGATATCCTTATCTATTCCAAGAATGAAAGAGAACATGAGCAACACTTGCAAGTGGTGTTTTCATGCCTTAGAGAGAAAAAGTTGTATGAAAAGTTTTCAAAGTGTTATTTCTTCCATAAATAAATTCACTATTTAGGTCATATCTTTCTAGGTGAAGGAATTTTGGTGGAACTAGAAACGGTGAAGGCCATAATGGATTGCCAAGTTCCATGGAATGCTTATGAGGTGAAAATATTTATTGGGCTAGCTATTTATTATCGAAGGTTTGTGAAAGCATGATCGAATATTGCAAAACCTTTCACCACCTTACAACACAAGGGTGTCATGTGTGAGTGGATAGATGAGTGTGATACTGCATTCATCGATCTTAAGAGGTTTCTATCCAACGCACCAATTCTATGAGTACTAGATATGGAGAAGGAATTCACAGTCTGCATGGATGTCTTGAAGCTAGGATTAGGGTTCGTGCTAATGCAGGGTGGGATAGTGATAACATATGCTTCAATAAATTTGAAGAAACATGAGGAGCTATATTCTACTCATGATTTAGATCTGGCAGTTGTAATTCTAGCTCTTAATATTTAGAGGCATTATCTAGTGGGATGAAACTTTGAGATCCAAACAGACCATGAAAGCTTAAAGCATCTCTTCACTTAAAGAGATATCAATGCTAGGCATAGGAGATGGAGTGAATTTATGAGTGAGTATGATTTTGGAATTTCATATAACAAGGGAAAGGAGAATGTGGTCACAGATTCCCTGAGAAGGAGACCACATATATTCTCCTTGGCTCCCTTAAAAGTTAATCTGAGGGATCAAGTGTTGGGGAAATTTCTTGGAGATGATTGGTATTTAAAGGTTATTTCAACCCTCCAGAGTGAGAGGAATTTAGAGCCAAAGTATGAAGGATATTCCCTTGAAGAAGATGGATTGTTAATATATCAAGGAAGGATGTAAAACCCTGATGGTGGGGATATGTGAAGCATCATAATCAAGGAAGCACATAGATAACTTTTCTATGTGCATCCAGGTGGGAAGAAAATATATGCAGATATGAATAATCTTTTCTTTAGGGTAGGCATGAAGTGTGATTTAGTCATCATCAACTTCCTTGAGTTTCAACAAATGAAGGTTGATCATCACCACCCTAGAGGTCTCCTACAACCACATGATGTTCCAATGTCCAAATAGGAAGTCATTTTTATAGATTTCATTGTGGGATTTCATCTCACATCACTAAGGCACAATGTCATTCTTGTTATAGTGGATAAACCAAGACTGTTCATTCTATTCTAGTTAGAGACACTTACAATGTTACTAATGTGGCACATGTCTTTACAAGTGAAGACATCCATCTACATGGTTTACCCAAGAATATCATTTCAGATAGGGACTCTTGGTTTACTTATAGGTTTTGAATAAGTTTGTAGTTAACGCTCGGGACTCAGTTGAACTTGAGCACAACATATCATCCCCACATGGATGGGAAACTTGAGAGAGTAAATCAAATTATGGAATATATTCTTAGGATGTATGTTATGGATAATAAAACCCATTGGAAGAAGTACCTATGTTTGCTAGAGTTCTCCTACAATACAAATTTACAAAACTCCATTGGAATTCCACCCTATGAAGCTCTATATGGAAGTCCATGCAAGACACCGTTTATTTGGGAAAGGTTAGAAGTGCGAGCGACAGTAGGGAAAAAAATGATTCAAGTGATGGAGGAACAGGTGATTCAGATTAGACAATGATTAAAGGAGGGACATGATATATAGAAAAGTTATGTTGATGCAAATAGGAATGATTGAAGTTATAAAGTTGGAGATCATTTTTTCATTCGTATTAGCCGTAGTAAGAGTACCATTCAGTTTGGGAAAGGAACAAAGTTGTCGCCTTGATTTATAGGAACGTTTAAAATCCAAGAGAGAATTGGACCCCTTTCCTATCTCCTTGTACTTCCATCCCACTTTCATAAAAATCATAATTCTTTTCATGTATATGTTCTACGTCATTATGTTGTTGATGAATCTCGCAAACTAAATTGGAAGGAATTGTAGGTCTCGGACGTGGGAACCATCATGGTAGAACCATTATGCATATTGGATCGTAGGGTTATACAAGTTAGGAATAATTTGGTATACCAAGTTAAGGTCCAGTGGGAGAAGTATATCCCAGGATCTGATACTAGGGAGAATGCAAATACCTTATGATGAAATCATCCCTCACTTTTTTTACCACCTCGGGACTATTTTTCCTGAAGGTTGGGTGTATGTAATGCCACTTTAGACTTAGACAAATAGAATTACTTATGGCCTAATCGTATATTATTTTATTATTAACTATGGAACACTATTAATTATACACTTAAAATTTTAGACATATGGATCTATGTGAATGTCAATACTATGAATGTTTATTGTTATTTGAATTATCATGAATATTATCCAACCAAATTCTAGCTTGAAGATTTTGAAATTTAAAGTTGTTGGTACGTGGATACTGAGTTAATGATATGATTAAATGAATTTACATTATAATAATATATGGATGTGTATGAGTTCATGTTATAAAGTAATTTTGATATTAAGGGGATATAAATAACCAAGGGATAATGATAATAAAGGGTCGATGTCGTGAACATTGTCCAAGAAAGAATATGGTATGAATCTTTGTATGTGAAATTATGTTGGTTAAGATGCATTGCTATGATATGTGGGTAGGTGCAGGTTTTTTTTTGGTAGCGAGACTGCCTAAAAATGAAAATATGATAACAAAATCTCAACAACATAGTGCCATTGTAAGGTCTGTGAAAGGGTTTTGAACCTAGTTGTATCGGGAGGGGTGGAGGCATTTCCCATTGTGTATCCTCTGAAAACTAGAGTTATTGGAGGACGGTGTTAGATCACGCTCCCCTAGATGTGTGATGATGTCTGTCAGTGGCATGTTGGGGAAGCATGGTCAAGGTAGTTGACACTTCTTCTTATGGGTTCTTTCTAGAGTTAGATTAATATAGTTGACACTCTAGGAAAATCCAATAGAGGAAGTATAGGGATGGAACATAGAATTAGGTTAGGGAGGAAGGATTATTAGAATTAGTTAAGGGTGTGTGGGGCTTCTAATCTTAAAACGTAATTGTCTAATTATGTTTTCCAAACAAAAAACAGAGAGAGGAGAGATAAGGGGCTTAACTAAACTACCATTATCTAGGTGAATGTTTCTTGTGTTAAATTATTATAATTGAAGGATTCTACAAATAATGTAAACCTTTTGTTATTCTTTACTAAATTAATATCATTGTTGATTGGATTGGAAGCATACAGGAATTCCATTTGATGTGACAATTATTGTCATTAATACACACGTGAGTCTTGTATTTTCTAGCTACACATACATTCCTTGCACATGTATACCAGTATTTATGAATGTTTAAATCATATTGTTATTATCTTGGTATTGTAAGTTACTATAACTTCGGGACAAAGTTTCTTGAATGTTGGGTGTATGTACCACCAATTAATTAATTTAAATTAAGTCAATCAATTATTGAGTTAATATGGTTTATTTATTTATTTTTTACTTTAGTAATTTAACAAACAAGGGATTTAATATTTTATTGTTTTGGGATTGGTCTAGAATTAATGAGAAGGGATAAGGAAGGTTGTAAAATTGACGAGGGGGGCATATATGGATGGAGGGATAAAGAAAGGGGTTGGGACATTGTGAAGGGGGGTGAGGAGAAGATGAAAAAGAGATCTGAGAAGGAAAACAGATTCAAAAATTTGGGTAGGCTTACTGTTATATATAAAATAATAATAAATAAGATAATAAATACAAAATAAATAATAAATTATAATTAGAAAAATAAACTAAAAGTCATGAGAAAAGGTGACGACTCTCCATAAAATTCATAAGGGCCATTACATAATGGGCTCCCATCATTGTAATATTCAACCATTGTAAAAACACATTTTCATTATATATATTTTATTCAGAATCTTATCTCTCTTATTTTTATGCTCGATTGGTATCAAAGATGGTCGCTCCCCACACCCCCACATTGTTTTCCCTCACATTAATTCCCCCACATCATTTTCCCTCCCCACTCCCTCCCATAACCCTCCCTGGCTCCTTGACAGCCTATCCCCATGCCCTCATGACCTGTTCCCACCCTCTCCACTTGTTACACCGTCACCACATACCATGACCATCTCCACTCGCTACACCCTCACCATAACCCGCGACCTATTCGCCCCCCTTTTCCACTCGCCGAGAACATTCCACAACCTGCGTACTCCCATTCTTCCACAGTATGTGTCCTACCATTCTTCCACCATCCACGTCCCCCTCACTCCCACATCACCCCCCTCTCATTATCCATTCCTTTCATCACTCACCCACCATACACCTCCACTCTCCACAGCTTGGCTCACATCCTTCCACCATAAATTACATACAATTATTTTCAAATAATTAAAGGGGGATACTCCAAGAAAGATCAAAATTATAGGAAAATACTCACCTCCAAACACCAAAAGGATTTCGGAATTAAAAAATAAAGTGGAAAAAATAGAAAAAGAGTGTAAAAGCATTAGAAAATCACTCGAATATTTAATACAAAAAACTCACGATGAGTTACTCAAAGAAAAAAGGCTCAACAATGAGGCACTCAAACAAGAGCTGACCCATAATATTAAAGAAAAAATTTCAATGAAAGTCGAAATCGAATTACAAAAAGGCATGGATAATCTAAAACAAGATCTTAAAGATGATATTTTTCAAGAACTCGGGGTTAACCTACAACGAGGTTTGGGAAACTTTAAACGAGAAATAAATGAAAATTTTCAACAAACTCTGGTTGTTATGACACAACATTAGGAATAAAAGATTAATGATATTTTAAATTTAAAAAAGGGTGAAGGGAACCAGCAAGCCACCGAACCACAACCAAGTGACTCAAGAAAATCTAACCCTACACCCTCCCCACCACCACCACCACCACCTCCCTAAAATTCAAATTCCCAGCCTATATCACAACATCAACCCTTAATAATTTATCCTCCCAAAGCCAAATTGAACTATCAAAATACAATGCAGGCGATAACCAATACATGGCTTGGTTTAACAAAACTCAAGAATATTTTCATTTATATAATATTACAACCAATGAAGAAAAGGTAAAAAACGCATCCATGTGCCTCGAAGGCACTGCATACAATTGGTATCTATGGTGGAAAGGAAGATTTCAGTCACATAATTGGAATTCTTTCAAAAATGATTTTTTAAAGATTCTAGGGCCTCTCGAAAAAATATTTTTTTTCAAAACTCACCAGATTACAACAAAAACGAAACATAGATGAATTTATGCATCAATGGGAATGTCTCTCCACTTGAATATTTGGACAATATGATGATCAATTATTTCTTTCTTACCTAGGTGGTTTCAAACCACATATCCAAGACGAGTTAAGATTACACGAGGTTACTATGATAGAAATAACAATATGCAAGGAGAAAGTCGTGGAAGAAAAACTAGAAGGCGAATCAAGATTCAACAAGGTTTACTCAAGAAGGAGTGCACCTCAGACCATAGGAAATGACAAATACATATCACCCAATCTTCGTGAATATAGAATAATAAGTTTATATTCCCAAAGGATAAAATAAGGAAAATATAAACAATGTGGAGAGAAATGGGACACAATACATAGGTGCCAGATCGAAGATAAATCATAAAAATTGTACACTTGTGAAGCATAAAAACATGATGAATCGGACTCAATAGAATCAATAAATGAAGAAATGGAAAATTTCCAAAATGATACTTGAAATCTCATAGAAGAAAACACACCAAGAATATCAATCATAACCATAACATGCATTACCCAACCAAAAACTCTTAAATTAAAAGGACATATCAAAAATGATGATGTCATCGTACTAATCGACACTGGAAGTACCCATAATATCCTTGATATCAAGATTGAAAGGAAAGTCAAATTATTTGTATATCTAGTCCCAGACATTAAAGTAATGGTTGTAGAGGGAAAAAAAATTGGAAATGTCAGGAAATGCCATCAGGTGAAACTCCAAATCCAAGATTTCAATTTTGAATCAGAACTCTGCACTGTCCCTCTGGGAGGCGTAGATGTGGTTTTAGGAGTCCAATGGTTACAAACCTTGGGAACATACTCAGTCAATCACCAGGAACATTTAATCCAATTCAAATGGAAAGGGAAAAGTTATAAATTAGATAATTTTCAACCTACACAAACACATGTTTTCTCGTCACAACAAATTCAAAAAATTATCCGAAAAGGAGAAAACACATACTTCATCCAATGACACAACATAGAAATACAAGAATTAGAACAGGATGGATCCAGAACATCAGACGTCCAAGATCTAATTCAAAAACATAAAAAGGTGTTTCAATACCTTCCCATGGAGTTATTGCCTCAAAGAAGAATTGAACATATAATTGAAGTTAAACCAGGAACAAGCCCTTTCAAGGTTAGACCATATAGATACCCTCATCACCACAAAACATAAATAGAAAGATTATTCCAAGACCTATTAAAATGTGGTGTCATCACGAAAATAAGAATTCCATATGAAACTCCAGTAGTGTTAGTTTGAAACAAAGATGGATCTTTCAGATTATGCATAGATTAACGAGGGATAAACAAAATAACAATTAAAATTGAATTCACCATCTTGTTTATTGATGAAATGTTGGATGAAATTCAGAGAGAAAGATATTTTTCAAAACTTCATTTAAGATTTGGGTACTATCATATTAGACTCAGACTAGAAGATGTAGCCAAGGCTTCCTTCGAGACACATGAAGGACACTATGAATTCAAGGTGATGCCCTTTGGGATAACTAATACCCTTGCCACTTTCCAAGTGACACTGAAGGAATTATTTCACCCATACTTATGGAAACATGTCTTAGTTTTATTTGATGATATCTTAGTGTACAGTAAAACATGGGAGGAGCATATGAAACATTTGGGACAAGTGTTATCTCTTCTGGAGGAAAATCAATTCTATGCCAAAATGTCAAAACGTACATTTTGGCAAGGAGCAAGTAGAGTACCTTGGTCACATAATATCCAAAAAAGGAGTCAAGGTAGACCCTAAGAAAATTAGGGAAATCACAAAATGGCCTAAACCCAAAAACATATCCAAGTTTAGAGGATTTCTAGGATTCACAAGATACTATTGAAGATTCGTCAAGAATTCCGCTCATTTAACCTCCTCTCTCACAAATATCCTTAAGAAAAAATATTTCCAATGGAATTTGGAAGCACAAAAATGTTTTTAAAACTTTAAAAACATTATGTCCACAACCTCGGTATTAGAAACACCTAACTTCTCCAAACCTTTCATCATCTAATGTGGCGCATCAAGTTTTGGAATTGGAGCAATATTGATGCAAGATGGACACCCAATAGATTTTGAGAGAAGGAAATTAAATGAAACAAAATTACTACAATCCACTTACAACAAGGAAATTTTTTCCATCGTGAATTCATTAACAAAATGACGCCAATATATATTGGGAAGTCAGTTCTTGATACACAAAGATCATAACAGTCTCTAGTACTTGTTACAACAAAAAACATTGTCAAATGAACAACAAAAGTGTATAGAGAAAATTTCCATGTTTGATATGGAAATTCTACATAAAAGAGGAAACGACAAAATCGTGGTTGATGCCCTATCAAGAAAAGATGAAGAAACACAAGT
This sequence comes from Picea glauca, assembly GCA_000966675.3. Lineage (NCBI taxonomy): Eukaryota > Viridiplantae > Streptophyta > Pinopsida > Pinales > Pinaceae > Picea > Picea glauca. The sequence continues at coordinate 960,256 of JZKD02S2082375.1, read as the reverse complement.
TGTTTTCTATATTATTAGCCATTCTAGATTTGTTGGATGAAATCCAAACTAAGTATGCAAAAAACCCAGAGACTTTCTCTATAATCAACAATTTAAATCAATATCTTAAGTTTGAATGGAAAAACGACATCTTATGGTATAAATGGAGAATCCACTTAAATACCAACTCAAGATTTAAAGCCAAGGTTCTTCAAGAATATCATGATTTCCTAACTGCAGGTCATGTAGGACTTTTCAAAACATACTATAATCTACAAAAATCATGTTTTTGGAAAGGAATGAGTTCATATATTCAAAAATATGTAGCAAAATGTGATCTTTGTCAAAGGAAAAAGAATGAAAATGTGTTGACCCCCAGGTTACTCCACCCGTTACACATTCCCAACCAAAAATGGGAATAAATTTCAATGGATTTCATTGAAGGGATACCCATATCCGACAGAAAAAATAAAATATTAGTAGTAGTAGACAAAATAACTAAGTAGGCACGCTTTATTGAAGTAAGGAAAACATATTCAACAAAAAAAACAGTTGAAATATTTTGTAAAAATATTTACAAACTACATGGGTTCCATAAGGTTATCATCAACAATAGAGATGCCAAATTTAAAGGGCATTTTTGTAGAGAATTTTGCAGACAGATTATAACCTCTCTCAATATGAGCTCATCTTACCACCCTCAAACAAATGGTCAAATAAAAGTCGTCAATAAATGTTTAGAAACATATATTCGTTGTTTTATCTCAGACAAACAAAATAAATGGTTTCAATGGTTGCACCTTGATGAGTGGTGGTATAATTCCACTTATCACACATCAGCTGAAATGAAACCTTTCCAATCTCTTTATGGTTATGAACCTCCATCATGGAAGGATTTGTACCCCAACCACATAAAATTTGCATCAGTAAAATACCATTTAGACAAAATTCAGAAAATCCTTTAGTTAGTCAAAGAAAGCTTAACAGTTGCAAAGAACCAAACGAAGCAACAAGTTGAACAAAAATGAACAGAAAGAGAGTTCGAAGTAGGAGACTGGTTATTTGTGAGATTTCAACCTTATGAACCATTATCCTTTAAACAACATGCAAATAATAAATTGGCTCCAAAATTTTATGGACCATATCAAATAAATAGAAAAATCAGTCACGTAGCTTACCAGTTGGAGTTACCAGATAAAAGTCATATCCAAAATGTATTTCATGCATCATGTCTAAAGGGAGTCTTGGGGAAACAACAAAAGGCACAAACTATACTTCATATGTTGGATGAGAAAGCAAGAATCATTTTAGAGTCTGAATCCATTATCTCCACCCCAGAAAAGAGATTGTATTCTTGAGTAATCGAGGAATATATGATTAAATGGAAAATTCTACCAAAAGAAGAAATTGCATGGGAGTTGGAGCACTTTCTCCAGTTACACCCTGCGTTGCCATTTCTTTGAGGAAAAAAAAAATTTAAGGGAAGGGCAATGTTATATATAAAATAATAATAAATAAGATAATAAATAATAAATTATAATTTAAACAATAAACTAAAAGTCATGACTCTCCATAAAATTCATAGGGGTCATTATATAATGGGATCCCATCATTGTAATATTCAATCATTGTAAAAACATATTTTTATTATATATATTGTACTCATTATCTTATTCAGAATCTTATCTCTCCAATTTTTATGCTCCACTTACTAGTGGACTGGAGTTGCTAGGATTTTAGGCTTGGGGTTGAGGAAATCAAATTTCCTGGAGCTAGGGAGCCGGAGAGGCTATGTTCCTAGATGGCTGGGAGGAATCTATTTTCATGTAGGTTATCAAGGAAAGTCATAAAAAGGAAAGAAAGGGACAACCTTCTTATTCAAGATGTATTTCACTTATTTTACTTATTACTATTTTTATTTCTTTTTTTCTGTAATGAAAGATAAAAATATATACTTATATATGGAAGATAGGTTAAAAGACTTTGGATTTAATTTTTATATATACTTTATTTATACTAGAACAACACACAAATTATATTTTCTTGATGAAAAGAGTTACATAAATTAAATGATAGGTAAACAAAATGATAACAAATTATTCTCAAAACTGTGAATCCCAGAAATGGGGCTTTACATGTGTTAATCATACTTGGAAAGTTATGGAATTCACTAACAAGGAAGAGAAAAAAAAATGGTTGTTCCCATAAATTTAATAATTTACTCGATATTCTCTTGATCAACACCAGCATTCAAAATGGTCAATCGAGCAATTAATTTTACCTTTATCTCTTCATAGGTTAGTTTCATTGTCAACTAATGCTTTTTCACTTTAGAGACATGTTTCTTAGTTTGTTTGATTGACGAGTCTGCTTGAATGGTAGCATGCTCTTTATTATACAACTCTTCAATGTTTCAAGCTCTATACCTTTCTTAATATACTAAGAAAACTTGGATTAATATAACTTTTTAGACTCCCCACTGTCGAGATGATGGAACATCATTAAGTTTGGTCAACAATTTAATTTTTAAGGCTCTATGTGTATCGAGGTTTTAACTTGGGTCATTAATATGGTAACCTTCCTTATCATCTTATATACCACAACCCAATGGATATGCATGCACTTAAGCTTCATACTTTAATGGAATTTAAATAAATTCTACTTTTTTTATATATTTTTCAATACTTAAGAATGATATAATTGAAAGTTAAAATGTATACATGGTTGGCATCACCCTCTTCATTCATATAGAGACTACCAACCAATGGAATAAAATGATTTCTTCACCAAATTGGTCGAGTCTTGGTCAATTTTTCAATTTTTTGTCAAAATCTCCAAATCTTGGAAACTCCAAGAAATCCCTGTAGACATAAACAATCTCTCATTAACCTAGAAACATAATAACTTTGTTAGGATGATCCCATAATTTTATCTGTTTTTACCTTCTCGTTTCTAGATTTCATTATATATTAGGATGTGGAAGAAACACAATTTTTTGCATGATGTGTTACAATATTGTCAATTTATTACATAATTTTGTTGTGACACATTACAATTGTTTCTTGTCATATTGTTTTGTTTCATCTCCCTCAACAACCCATTTTATTTTTTCAAATGGGCCCCTCTTTCTATTCTTAAATTGTTCCTACAAGGGATACATTCTTGGTTCAATAAGGAAATATGAGCTTGAAGAACACTTTTCTATCACTTATACAATTTATGCATTCTTTGTGAGTAACATCCCTTTGTACACAATCATAAATAGTCCCCCTGATACTACACTCTTCAACCCCTCCACCGCAATTTTATCATCCCTCTCCCTCATAGTAAGGACCTGATCCTTGTTTTTACTTAGTCAGTGTGATTCATTTCACTCTTAAACCATTAGCCTAAATCGTTATTTATTCAGAACAAGTCTCACACCATATTTTTTTCCAACAAGAACATTTCCAATGTTCTCATCGGAAAGGGGTCTGTTGAAATCTTCTTCGTCGAAATATTTTATTCCACACGCCACCCAAAACTATTAACCTATCACTCTGATAGCTCTAACACATCAAATCTACTCCTTAAATGGAATTACATGGATGGATAGATTCAAACCTGACATGTACTCGACACCCCCGAGTTAGTACTACCTGTCTGATCATTACCTCCCCAAGTTGCATCTTAAGATTGGACCTTTTTCTTCCTCCTTTATCAATCCTCAATAATTTACCTTTTATTTCGTTTAGGACTCATCACTACCCCAAGGTATCGAAGGAATATTTCTTCGATATCATTCTCATAAGATTCTAGTTCATCCCTCATCCTTTCAAACTTCAAATCTCTAACTCCAAAAACGTTTTTTGAGCCCTCCTTCTTTTATGTTTGGCACATTATTCCATGATAAAATTATATTCCTTCGATTCCCTATCTTCGGGGTTTAGTTTGGACCTCATCTCGATGACCTTCGATGAGTCCCACCTTCCATACAATGCTACATACTTGTCAAGTTGACACACCTTTCTAGATAAAATGGGAATATGTTTTCGATACCTCTCCCATTGAAGCTCAAACTGACCCTCTAGTGTTCCCACTACAATATTTCGACTATGATGGTTATATTTTCAAATTTGAAACCCCGTAGACTCTGATATACAGATATAATTGACCGCTATCTTTATTATCATTAATTTCAAGGACTAAGGCTAGATTCAATAATGAATTTCATACACAGACAATTTAAGGCACATTTACGAGTGTTTAAATACCTCTTAATGGTTGAAAATCATTATTTTACAACCAATCTTCTCACAAAAGTTTGTGAACGTCATTTTTCTTTTACTCGCTAACTGTGTTATGTAACCATTTCCTCAACTCAATTAAAGGTACCACATTTTACTGTTAATAGTTGGTGTTTTCATGCCTATCATATTATTTTCACATATTTTATTCACTTATTGATCTAGTGGTGTAGTATTAACCAAATTCTCATCATGTCAAGAAAAAATCCAAAAATGCCAAAAGAATCTATTTATTTCCAGGCATCCTCCACTCTTGAAACGTCATCTCACCTGATTGAGGTCTTGGTGACTAAAACTACCCCCCACATTGGTGAAGACCAGAGTCCCTTTGTTACACCCTTAATTTCTTCCGTATAGGTCATAGAGGATGACATCATAGGATTAAGGCCCTAATGAATCTTTTTCCTATGGTTTCACAACTTTTCGATCCTTTTTTACCCAATTTAGGCATCCTTATTGGAAAACTAGCAGACAACAAGCGAGGCACTCGCTTGACACTAGTTTTGCAACAAGAGGGGCACTGTCAAGTTTATAGAATTGAAGAGTTATGAGGCAAGAGGTGAGATATCAATTGGATATTAGTGTCTAGGACCTATGAAATCACAGCATTCAAGTTTCTAGTTTCCTCTCGAAGATCTAAAAGCCTCTCCCAAACCTCCTCCAAGAGATATATAATAACGGAAAGCCTTGGGAAAGAGGAATAAGAATACAATATCAAGGTTATGCTACCAAAAATACAAAGGTATTCAACCATAATTCATTGGATCCTAGAATTACCAAGGAGTTGTAAGCATAAGCTAGGAGCAAGGAGATTGAAGGTGCCTACATCAACACTCAAGGTATGCAATTGTAATGTAAGTTTCTATTTGCAATCAATATATCAGTTGGTTTTCCCATGAATATTTTTCATGGATATATAAATGGTCAGATATGATTTACCAAATTATAGATCAAATTAGATTCAAGCTAGATCTAGGAATCTAATACTCGGAAGACAAGTGGAATGCTATTGTTTTTTATTTGGTGTGCAACGAGCAGGTTGTATAAGTTGGATTTGGAACTTCAGGACTATAGTAGCTAGGAATATACTAAGGAAAAACTTCAGAAAAAGGTATCCCATTGTTCTATCTTCTTGTGTAATGATATTATTACTTGTCCTTAGGAGAACCATAGGAAATCTAACCCTCATGTTTAGGATACCTAGGCTTATCCTAGGTAGATCTATATGATAAATTTAGTAAGATCCATGTGATCATTTTTCCCATAACATATTAGCGACCATACTGGGGAGAACTCCATTATATTTGAATCTCTTTTCCTTGCCTTGTCTCTGTTTTGAAGTGTGAGTCTCGTTGTTTCCTTCAATGGTTCCAGGGCTCCAATCTTGTAGATATCAAAGACTTGGTTCATATATGGAGGTCTGTAACATTTCCTTCCCTCTAAAAAAAATAAATTTTATAGTCCTCGCTTGTTGCAGTACTATTGTCCAACGAGGACCCCTTCGTTGTGGACTTTCTTGTGTCCAACGGGGACCTCTTAGATCTTCATTTTTTGTAGTGCTAAGCCAAAGTCATTCCTGATTGAGGCATCCTATGAGCTTGCAGAGCCTTGTGATTACTTCTTTGAGTGTGTTGGTACCCCTTCTATAAGAATAAGATTCTCAAATTGATCATTTTTCAAGGTTATTGTTGAAGTTGATTGGTGTGAAAGTTTTCGATTTGTTTAGATAGACTCCTTTTTGTTTTCAGAACTTTCCATTTTTAGATCTGATATCTCATAATTTGAACTCAAAATTCACTAGATATGATGAGATATAAGAGCTTATGCCATTGGTTATATTTATGATTTCATTTGACCTTTCTATAGCACTATACCTCCCTCCCCTCCTAGGCAAGTTTTTAAGTGTGATCATTGTAGTGACATTAGAGAAGACTGATATAGCCTTGTTCCTGATATCCTAAAATATTTGTGTTACCTTTTTTGTTGTGTTCTTGTTTGCATTAGCCTTTCTTCTTGAAGTCAATATTGTCATATATTGCAAATTGAAAAAAATATATAATATATTAAAATACGATCTCTTTCATGCTTAGTCTTCTTTGAAGCATTATTGTTGTGAGTGTCATACAATAATGTGTTGGTCTTGTATATTTTATGTCTTATTTGTTGATTGGGTTTTTTGAGGATTTATCTAAGTGTTGAAAGAGAAAAAAAACTCTCTATCCCTCCCATAGCTAGCTTTCAGTGAATTGAAGTATTTTCTCACTTAAATATTTTCATTCTTTGGTTAGGTCAAGAGTCATCACATCATACAAATTTTCATCTATTACCTGGACATAATAAATAACCCTTAAAAACAAGTACTTAATCTAAAATTTACTAGACATTCTTTTTAGAGGAAACCAACATTAGATAGGTTTAGGGCCTTGGATTAGGATTGGAGAGTAAAATATCCAAGGAAAAAAAATGCAACCTAGAAGTCACTAAAGAGTGTGAAAATTCATTCTTCCAATTGGTGTGTCAGGAAGCTCCTCTAACACATGATTCAATCATGAGGTCACATCGGGTATACTAGGGAGATTACCCCTCTCTTATTTTTTGGTGTTTCTGATATCAATTCAATTGTTATGCATATGGGGGTTCTATTGAGTCACCCCTCTAGATATTCAAGCTTAGTTACACTACCCTTATGTGCGATCAAACTTATGATTGTTCACTTGACCATCAATTTTTAGGTGGTAAACTTAGTGCATTTTCCTAGGGATCCACATAGGTGATTGCATGTGGTACGTGCTTATAGTACTTGGAGTAGAAATTCATTGACGGTCCCAGTTCCCCTATAGGGTGCCCTCCTTAATATATGGTACGTTCACCAGTCATGGTGGTTTCACGTTATTCATCATAAATTCTCCTCACAGCTTTGCTATTCAATCTAGTGGGAACTTCATATTCCCCACAAGGTTTGTTTTTGGAAGGCCCCTGAGCCAACTAGTTTTCTTATTGCTTCCTAGATTTTATTAGGGGTGTTCTCTTTGAGTTTGAGTATAGGTTGGCCATAGTTTGATTGTTTTTTGTTGGTTACATAGAATTTTCACCATGGTTGAACTATTGCACCAGTCCCATCATTTACAAAAACTATAGCCTATTACATAGGTGGAACTGCCTCTGAAGCGATGCCACATCGGTGAAAAAGACTCTGAAGGGTCATATTTGTGGTTTGATGAAGCCAACTTGGTTGAACAACTTCATCCACCCAACATCAATCCACATTTAACTAAACCTAACACCCCTATATTAGTCTTAGTAGAAGAAAGTTTTAGTGATCCTTTTTTGTTATTTAGTCATCCTCCTACTATGTCTAGACCCAATGTTTCATCTACTGCAACTGATCCCTTAACCCCATCATCAAGTGGGATTGGGGGAAACTCATTCTGTAAATGTGTTGAACCCACAGATAATAGATCTAGTTAGAAAATAGTACACACATTTGCAGAGAGATATTGAGAAATTAGAAGAAGGAGAGAAAGAATGGAATAATTCTCATTGACCGTAATGAATAATCAATTATTTACACATGATATACTCTATATAACTCAACCAATGCGCACTGGAGGAGAAAAAATGCACCATAGTGGTGGTCTAGAGTGATATGGACACACACCAACAGTTACGGGAGTAAAATGCCACCTAATCTAGTCTCTCGGGAAGTTATGAGAGTGAAATGGAACCTAGCTGAGTTATCTAGTCAACCAGTCTTCGGTTAACAGATTGAACATAGTGTAGTGAGGATTAGATCAAGGAATCAAGGGTAATGTGACGGTCTGGTGATGATTTCAAGGCAAGTGCGCATTAGCATCTTGATGATCCCAATGTTGCATGGTGATAATACCAATGCAACATCTAGACTCACCTCAACTAGTCAAACTGAAGTGTCTACCGAAGAGAATATTCTCTAGGTGGAATATTCTCTCCTAAAAATAGGAGACAGGATAAATGAATAATAATGACTAATAAACAAGGAAAAACCTTCAGAAAAAAAAATCCTAGGTGTGTGTGAAGTAACTCCAACACCCCCCTGAATATCACTATGGTGAAAACAAAGAATGGGTCCTGACAACAAGGCCATGTTAGGTACCCAAATACAAAATATACACTGAAATAAAGTGAGGAAATAGGGAAAACCTCATGGTAAAACCCCCCCTTCAAGGTACAATGTATGTAAAAAAAATAACTACAGTTTCTGGGCAACTGTGTCCTTCACTCCAAGACGACTTCGCAAATAATGGAACTTCTGCTAAGTGAAGGTCTTGGTGAAGATGTTTGATGTATATTCTGTTGAAGAATAGAAATATAGGTCAATGATCCCCTCGTGTAATTATTCCTAGATTTAGTGCATGTGGAACTCGATGTGCTTAGTCCGTTGCCTCTGAACTAGATATCTGTAGAGCTTCATAGTTCTTTGGTTGTCACACAAAGTGACGATTGACCAATGAAACTAAATTCCCAACTCAATGAAAAAATATTGTAGCCACATAGCCTGAATTGTTATGTTAAATACCCCTCTGTAATCTGCCTCGGCTGAAGGTAGAGCAATGGCAGCTTTCGTTTTTCTCAACCAACAGATAGGATCGAAACCAAGATTGAATGAGTAACTAAATGTGGACTTGCGATCATTGTTATCACCAACCTAGTTAGAATCAGTAAGCCCAATGAGATATAATGTAGATTTTGTTGCATAATGAATCCCAAAGGTGATGGTGCCTTGTATGTATTGAAGGATATGCTTTGCAACCTTCCAATGTAGCTCATGTGACTCCTACATGAACCTGGAAACTACTCCAAATGCATAGGAGAGGTCTAGTATGGAGTTTGTGAGATACAACAAGCTCCCCACTAGATATTTGTTTAATGTGTTGTCAACCAATGGAGTCTCCCCGACATCCTCAAGTTTGACTCCTGATAGGAAAGGAGTTGGAGTAGACTTGTAGTGTTTCATGTGAAATCTCTCAAGGAGATCTCATGCATACTTGTCATGAGACAATTTGATGCCTGATGCATCCGAATAGATATCGAGTCCAAGGAAGAAGTGTAGCAGACCCATGTCCATCATCAAAAAAAATTCATGTAGAATCCTCTTGACAACAGCAGTCACTGAAGTTGAGCAACTGCTGATCAACAAATCATCAACATACAGAACTAAGAGTAGAAGTGAATCATCCATTCTGAGCATGTATAAATTTAGGTCTGATTTACAACATACAAAGATCTGTGACAACATGTAGGAGTTTGTCTTGGCATACCATGCCCTCGGAGCCTGCTTGAGGCCATAAAGAGACTTATTCAGTCGAAATACCAAAGATGAGTCCTACATAAATCCCTCAGAGAGATCACCATGAAGAAATGCATTGTTCACATTCATCTAATGGAATTCCCATCCCTTGGATGCCTAAATGGCAAGTTCTAAGTGTATGGAATCCATATTCGCTACTGGAGCGAAGGTATCATCATAGTCAATACCATGCACCTATTGAAATCCTTTGGTAAAAAACCTATCTTTGTATCTACTAATATATCCATCTGATACCCTTTTGGTCGTATAGACCCATCTGCATCTGACAAGTTTCCTTCCAGAAGGAAGGGGAACCAGATCGCAAAGTCTGGTTCTCGAGGAGGCAGTTGCTCTCTGCCGGCATGGCAGATTCCCAAAAGGGATTTCTAGCAGCCTCTCCATAAGAATATGGATCTGAAGACTGAACCAATAAAATATGTCTAGAGGGCAATGGTTCATTGGCATTGAGTGCAACAGGAGGCTACCCAAAATCAGATTGAGTCCTCCTAGTATTGGCTGAATCACCAACGAGATCCCCTGCATCTTGAAGATTGGCATGTTCCCACTTGGGCCTCTACTATGGCTCTGCAACTACATATGGATGCTTTGGATATGCATCTGACAATACTAACTTTGTATATCAATCATCTGAGTCCTCTGGATCATAACTCTCAACTGAGAAATATTCGACATGTTCATGCTCATAATCTTGGATAGGTGGAAGAGTGAAGGTGTCTGCATGTGACTGTTGAGGTACATGCGAGACACTTTCCCTGAATTGGACACTTCGCTCAATGATGAGTCAGTCCAAGGAAAGATCAATAAGTCTATATCCATTCACACTGTCGGGGTATCCAACAAAAATACACTCAATGCTCTATGGATCAAGTGCCTTCCTCTTTTGAGAGGGAATCTGGGCCTATGCACGTGAACTGAAAATATGAAAGTGGGTCACTTCCAATTTGAGGCCACTTCGAGCCTTGTAGGGAGTCTTATCCTTGATAGATATATGGGGAGATTTGTTTTGGATGTATGTTGCACAATTAAGTGCTTCCACCCATAGTCTTTGTGGTAGTGACTTTTCATGGATCATGCAAGACGCCATCTCCTTTAGAGATTTGTTTTTCTGCTCAACAACTCCATTTTGTTGCAGAGTATAGGGAACTATGTGCTACAATTGAATCCTTGCCTCATGGAAAAGATTATGGATCTCATGATTAACATACTCTCCCTCATTATCAGTTCAGAGGACTTTGATTTTCTTTACGGACTGTGTCTCAACCATGGATTTTAAATCTTTGAGGTGTTGAAAGACCTCGGATTTTTTCTTGAGAAAGTAAATCCATGTAAAACATGAGAAATCATCAACAAAAAAGAGAAGAATCCTAACTTTTATAATCGATAGATGCAAAAAAGGACCCATGAGTTCATTACAGATCACATCTTGTTGGCCCTCGACCAAGGTTTGAGGAAATCTTGGTCAGGTTTGACCACTCTTTGGACTTTGACGCAGTGATTGAGGAAGGTGTGCCCATGTGAATTTGAGATCGCGGATCTCACTTTTTTTGCGGGATTCATTAGGGTTTTTGTAATGGGCATGGGATTTCGACCCATGGGGTTACCCATGTTTAGGCCTTATTGTAAAATTATAAATAAGTAGGAATGTATGATAGGAAGAGGGAGCTTAGAGAAGGGATGTAAGAGACTTAGAGATTGAATTATAATTTGTTAAGTGCAAGTAGTTCTGAGTGCTTTGTGCAAAAAAATGTGTATGTAAGATAATGTGATCTATAAAGGAGTTGGCTATGTGCCTTGACCTAATTTTGGGAAGGAGGATCTAGTGCTCAGTGCACAGATCTCCTATCCTCTACAAAGATTGGCTCTGTGGCTTACTGCATAGGAGTGGATGAATGTAAGAGATTGAAGAATAATAGAGAAGACGAAGTAGTTAGTGGAGATATCCCCACACTGGGGTGAACCACATATATCTTGTGTCTTGTGATTGCTTTGTGTTGTCTTGCTTATGCTATGAATGTGTTCAATGCTTTTCTTATTATGTTAGTTAGATATATCTATTGATTCTTAGTGCTTCACTTAAAGATGAATCAATGTTAGATCTAACTCGATGTTGAGTGCTAAGTGGTTGAAGTGTTTACTCTTTATTGTTACTACGTTGATCCATATTAGAGTTTTTAATGTGATGTTAATAAAAGATAATGAGCTAATGCATATCACCTTCTAAGTGTGGCTAAGATACTTTGCGAAGTGTTATATTCACAGATATATGTCCCAACTTGGTTACATACACCTGAGTCCTGTAACCCCCCCTGCTTCTACTTTAGGTGAGACTTTGCCTGCTTTGCAGGTGTTTCTGAAAGGTTAGGTAGTTAGGGTTTTGTTGGTTCATTGAACCTTGAGTCTGAACCTGTGCCAACAAATGGTTCCGTCGTTGGAACCTGAAACTATGATTGTTGGGAACTAAAGTAAAGAAAAGAGAAGCTTTGTGCATAGATCTATTGTTGTAGTGCACAATACTCTACTTGACTTGTGAATCTCTATGCTAAGAAAGAAACCTAATATGAAGAAAAGAGGTAAATATTTCTTCTTTGATAAAGTAGGATAAGTGAACATTTTTGTTTCGAAAGCATGAATTTAGGTATGTTTAATAGATTCTATCCTATTCTGAAAGATAGGGCATAGTTGGAAGAAAACATTGATCTAAGTAAAGATAATAGAAATGAAGAAAGATATGTTATTCCTATGCATAGAAAGAATTGTTGGACTAATAACTAGATGTAGGAACCTAGATAATTTTTTTGCAGATTGCATGTCCAACACTGCGATCCTAGTGAGCAGTACTGAAGAAGTTGGGGAAAATACACGAGGAAAAGAGGACTGACATTGTTTTATAACTGCAAAGATCGAGACATATTACTAAGGAATGCCCTGGTACATGTCCTATTTGTCTTTGTTGTAAAATTGTTGGTCATGAGGTTGAGCATTGTCCAAGGATGATTGCTAAAGTTGAAAGAATGAACATGAGAAAAGAAAATGAAATTCTAGAGACTAAGAACATGTTAGAGAATTGGAAAGAGAACAGATCAGAGTAAGTTTAGACTAGATTACTGCAGTTGAAAGAAATTATCGATGTTCATAAATATATTAGTTTACCAGAGATATTGAAAGAAAAACAATGCATAAGTACAAGAATAGAAGACTTCAACATGGAATTTGTCTTAGATGAGGAAACACGAGTGAATATTATGAAAGAAGATACTTGGGAAATTTTGGGAAATCCTGCTATGGAACCTTCACTGGGAAGGATAGCATTGTTCAAGGGAAAGATGTTAAACTTATGTAGAAGAGTTACTCATGTACATATTATTATTCATGGAACATCGATTAAAGAGGAATTTGAAGTCATTAAGTTTGTTGAGAAAAATGCCCCCTTCCCACCTTTATTAGGAAAGACTTGGATTGAGAAAGATTAGATCAGAAGGAAAACAAAGGAAGAAGCTACATAAAAGAAAAAGAAAGAACTAAGGTATTTCATAGCTATAAAAACAGATCAAATGATAGAAGAACAATGAGTTAAGTCAAATCAACATAAGGCAAGAGAATTAGTTGTCGAAGTTGAAAGAACACAAGAGTCTTTGAAGGACTTATCTATGCAAGAAAGAAGAATACCTAGTCTGGAAATTATAAGACAAGATGTATTAACTTTGAACCCTTTGAGAGAACATCAACAGTGCAAAGTCACTTCGCTAGGAGAGGATAAGAATAAGAATGGAAAGATAATTCTAGAAAATATTAGAGAGACTTAGATTACAGGGAAGAAGGCAAGGAAGATCAATAAAAATAAATCCAAGTTGGAAAAACTACATGAAGCTACAGAGAACATATGGAACACTTCACAGACTGGAACCTCGTAGGAGGTAGGTTTGCAGGATTTGAACCTCGTCGGAACAACAAAACCACACAGAATGAGACTTCCAACTCGAGAATATGTACGATCGTTGGAGGCGCCCGAACCATTAGAACACTCCCGAAAGGCCACAAAACACATTTATGGGTGGATGTACCACTTTTCGGATGTTGAGACAATGCCATAACAAATAAATTTGCATTGATGGAAGCATTCCTGCCCATTGGAAGAATTTGTTATGATGCTCGCTTATTTAACCCGTCCGACGCTGCGTCGAGAATACTTTTTTCCACTGATGATTAACTGAGCTAACAGAGAGTTTATTGTGTGTCAAGTTGTGATTCTAAATCTAGACGTAATTGTCCATTTGTCCACTTATCTGTTCTCTTACCCCGACCTGTCTGTTTAACAGTGAGAATGTTGGACGAACCCACTAAGTTAGAGAAATCTATCTAGGAGGTTCTTAAGAAGTTCATGGATTATAGAGATATGTCTAAAGGACTACAGACATATTCAACTAGGGCACTATAGTCTTTCCTTCGACTAGATGTCATTTTGGCCCTGTTAACCCCGCAACTGAGCAACGAAGTAAGCATCGTAGAGATATGGTGAATGCGAAGCAGATCCCATTGATATTACCAAATTATATCCTATCGTTGGCTAGTGAGGTTAACTGCAACAACATCCCACACAACTATGAATACAGTTTGATCACCACGTACATCCTGAAAGGAATATGCGTAGTTGGGAGCCAGTTAGGACTAATCCACTACTCAAGAACAATGAATTCAACCTTGGAGGCAAAATGAAATATTCTATGCTCACATCCCACATATACTTGATGAAGATGATTGGGAAAAAGCCTCGCCTGGTCTCCCATCCTTGGATTAAGGAGCTCGCGTAGTCCACTATACTCAATGTGATGAAGATTCCCCATTTTGGCCATCATTAGGAGGTTAACGCTTGTGTTAAAATCATCCCTTCATGCTATCATGGCATATACCTATGGCATGAATGGTGGATTTTTGTGGATCTACTGTTGATCCACTTGATTACAAGTTTAAGCATGCAAGGACCTGACCCTCAACAATTTTACCTAGGGAAGGATTCAAACCGCTCCCTGACACAGCACATCAAGGAGGCTTATGGGGAAGTCAAAAATGGAAAGAGAGGCTTCAAGGTATCCTCTATCTAGGATGGTGCAGTGCACCTCACTTGCCAACTCATAGATGGAAAGCTTGTAAGAAAGAATCACCCCACACAAGTCATCGGGTTCATCGTGGACCTCACAGGAAAATGCGTGGAGGGAATGAATATGAATTGCCCTAGTTACCTCATCAATAACTTCGAGAAAGATTTCCATAAAGATTAGGATCAGGGATACGAGTTTTACTTTAGTTGGTTGCTCGTGTTGATTTCATTTGTCGCTTGGAAAATTTCTGAAGGAGACACTGTCCCAGAGATTGAACCATTGAAGTTGTTGGCCACTAGGTTTTCTACCTTGTGGTACACCATCAACATGTCGAAGAAATGACAGTCAAATGTTGTGTTCCATGCGTACTATCAGAAAATGAAGGTTTCCATTGAAGTATTTCCATGCATGACACCACACACCTTGCACCAATACATACCAATAGCCAATTTCTGTGTAGATCGACACTTTATCTATAACACTTTGTGCATAGACAAGAGCAAGGAATAATTACTGTCATATTATAAGCTAACAGATGAAGAGCTGGAGAAGATCACGAAGGAATGGCCAGAGGAGTTCCTTGTACTGATCGATGATGAAGAACTCTTTGAAACTGACATCATAGGAAACCCCCTCATCACTCAAGTCAAGCATGAAGGATAGTCCAGTGAAAGGAAGAAGAATAAAAAGGAGGGAGTCCATATATAGAGACTGACAAGGAGGAAAACACTACTGAAGGAAATGTATTCGGCTCGCTAGGAGGAGGAGACAAAGTAAATGGAAAAGGAGGAGGGGATGAAGGAGAAAATAAATAATAAGAAGAAGCTAAATTGACAAAACATCTCCTTACTGAAACAATAACACCGCAAAAGAGGAAGGTTTCTCCGCAGAAACCTTCAGCAAGAAAGACGATGCGGGCTAGAAAGCCCTAGATAGAGGCCACGCTCACAAAGGATGACATCATCTTGGTCCATGGAGCCATGGAGGATGCATTTGAGGATATCTTGGAAAGATATGGAGTGAAGAAGGAGGAGTTGTATGAAAGTGTTGAGAAGGAATTGAAGGAAATGCAACAGGCTATTTGATTCATCCACGCAGTGCCTACTGCGCCTTCTTCATTATAGGTTGCAGAATTGGGGGATGAGCCCATACAGTTAAGAAGACTTGCAAATGGAACAGAGGCTCAACTTCAGAGAGTCCAAGAAGAAAAGGAGAAGGCTATAGAAGCCTTGAAACAGGATAAAGATGAAGTCTTACAGAAACTACGAGTTATGCGGTAGTGTGTAACCGCCTGTGAAAATGAGAGAGATGTGTTTTGGGTGATGCTTGAGGAGGACAAAGTAAATATATAGAGAAAAGAACCAGCTACTCCTAGAGTAGACTGTGGTAAAATAAGTGGTGAATAAATCACTTCCCTCTATTCCATTCTTGGCATAGGGGCAACATGATTCGGTCGAGGTTCAAGTGGTGAAGCTCACTGAGGCCATATATCATCTTCAAGTGAGGATAAAAGAGTTGGACATCCAATTAGTACCAAGCACTCCGTACGAGGTGTGCTACCAGAGGGAGGAATCTACTAATAACATAGTTGGAAGGATTAGAGCCCTCACCATAGAATGAAAACAATTGAGCAATAGAAGCACGCATAATTATGAACACCCCATAGAAGACCTAGAGCTAAGGAAACTGGAAGTGTAGTTACAGGAGGTGGAACAATGGGCACTGTCAGTACAGGAGATGATGAAACTTCTCACTGCGATAGAAAGAGTGAAGATATATGAGGAACAACGTGGGGTACAACAAAAGATTATTGTCATTGAGGGTAGAGTAATGGAAGTCACACAGAAGCTACAACCTATGTGGGATGAATCCTATAAGGTGTTTGAATAAATTGAGTGACAAGGATCGCAACTGGACCGAGTGGTTGTGACATAGGAACAACACCTAGAAGGGCCTGTTACAGAGTAGATGATCCAAGATCTTGTTGAGCAGGAGTCTTGAGCAAAGAAGCAAGTCAAGGTAGATCGAATGAAGCTAAAGGGCTTTGAAGCAATGTTTCCTAGACTTGAGTGACTTTGAATGAGTCACAGGTGAGTGTTGGGGGCCTGTTGGCGCTCGACCAAGATTTGAGGAAATCTTGGTCAATTTTGACCACTTTTTGGATTTTGACACAGTGATCGAGGAGGGTGCACCTAGGTGGGGCTGAGATCGTGGATCTCACCTATTTTGTGGGCTTGTGGACCTAACAAGTGGTTCATTAGGGTTTTTGTAATGGGTTATGGGATGTCAACCCATGGGGTTACCCATGTTTAGGCCTTGTTGTAAAAGTATAAATAAGTAGGAATATATTATAGGAAGAGGGATCTTAGAGAAATGATGTATGGGACTTAGAGAGCGAAGTCTAAGTGGCTAAGTGCAAGTAGTTCTGAGTGATTTTTCCAACAGAATATGTAGGTAAGGCTTTGTGCTCGATAAAGGAGTTGTCGTTGTTCCTTGACCTAACTATGGGAAGGAGGATATGGTGCTCAGTGCGTGGATCTCATGTCCTCTATGAATATTGTCTCTGTGGGTTAGTGCACATAAGCGGATGAATTTAATATATTGAAGAATAATATAGAAGACAAAGCAGTTGGTGGACATAGCATCACACTAGGGTGAACCATGTATATCTTGTTTATTTCGATTGCATTGTGATATCTTGTTTATGCTGTGAATGTGTTTAGTTCTTTTCTTATTATGTTAGTTAGATAGATCTATTGATTCTTAGTGCTTAACTTAAATATGAATAAATGTTAGATCTAACTCTATGTTGAGTGCTAAGTGGTTGAAGTGTTTACTCTTTATTATTACTGCGTTGATCCATATTATGGTTTGTTCTACGATGTTAATAAAATTTAATGAACTAATTCATATCACATTCTAATTGTGGCTAACATACTCTGTGAAGTGTTATAATCATATATATGTGTCCCATCTTGGTTACAGACACCTGAGTCCTGTAACCCCCCCTGCTTCTACCTCAGGTGAGACTTCACCTGCTTTGCAAATTTTTATGAAAGGGTCGGTAGTTAGGGTTTTTTTGGTGCATTTTTGAAGCGTTGAACCTTGGGTCTGCCCCTGTGCCAACAAATCTAAAGGTGCATAACCTCTATGAGACTTTCCTTTGTTGAATTTTTCTTGAGGGTGTTTTCCAAGAACACATCCCTCACATAGTCCCTTGGAGAAATGGATTTTTGGTAGACCATAAACCAATATTTGTTTTCCAAGTTGTTTCATATATCTGAAATCCAAATTTCCAAACCTTTCATTCCATATCCTACTACTTTCATCAGCATGTGTAAGTAGTAAAGAAAAATCTGGTTCAATAAATTCAGAAAATGTATACAATCTAGACTGATGATTTGCCTCAAAAGTAGCAACCCTGGAGTTGGTTTGGATGTCATACATGACAAAAACATTTGTTGTGAATAATAATTTATTTCTAGTTCCATAATTCGTCATATGATACATGGAGACAAGGTTGACGGAAATTTTGGGAACGTGCAACACATTCTCGAAGCTTTTGTTGGTGAGTTCAATCCTTCCTTTGTCGGTGACTTCAACAAAAGAGTTGTCCCCCATCAGAATAGGAATACCTTTGCATGAATCCAATGAATAATAGACTTATTTTGAGGCACCCATGTGATGTGATTCTTTTGAATCTACGATCCAAGCATCGAGAGAGGAGTTGATGGCAATCAAGGCATGGCTAGAATTGCCTTTCTTGGGATTCTGATCTTCTGGCTTCTTCTTCTTGGCACCCTCAGGGATGTGATCTCCAAGGTTGGTTTTCTAAAGTATTTGAGTCATTAGATATATATTTTTTTTCATGGATGTCGATTCTGGATGGAGTCATTTATGGAAGTATGTGCATTTCTCAACTTTTCTTCCCTTTTCCCCTTTGGCTCTGAAGGAATCGGTAAAGGGTTTTGAGTAACCATCCTTCTTCAGATTTGCATGAGATTTCCTTTTTTATTTATATTAAGATTTCTGATATTGATGTCTGCCATCTTGCATAGTAAGTTCATGCATCTTTAGGCCTTTGGTTTTTCCCATGTCGATGAGCTTGGTTTTCTCTTTTCTTAGGGATTCGATAAAGTCCTGAAGAGAAGGCATATTCCAGGTGGCTCTAGAGGTGAATATGACTGAATGGAATGTGGACACAAAAATAGATAATTCAAGAACAAGTTTGGAGAGAATGGTGAGAACCATTTATTTCCCCTCCTTAGACTTATCAATCCCACAATCTTTGAGTTGTGACAGTAGATCCTTGAATTTTGTAAGGAAATACTGGATGTTGTCGAAGCTTTTTGGATCCAATGTGAGAAGTTCCACCTCCAAAATGTCTCCTCTTATCTCATCCTTTTTTCCAAAGAGCCCTTCCAAGGTGGTCTATGATTCATTGGTAGTCTTACAGGAAGATATGTGAAAAAGGCGATCGGAAGAAATAAGACTGCAAATTGTTCTGAATGCTTCATCCATTCGATTTAAGTAGTTGGATTTTTCTATTGTTGATGTCGGTTATATGTTTGTATTTTAACCTATAAAATCCTTTGGTTTGTAGATGTATGAATATTTTCTCCTTCCATGCAAAGTAGTTGTGAGGTGTAAGAATGAATTCTTTTTGGAAAGCCATCTTTCCACTGTCTTCAATCTTTTGTACCTGCAAAACATTTTTGGTGTAGCTTTTGCTTGGAATTACGTTAGCTATGATACCATGTAAATGTGTTGAACCTACACATAATATACCTAGCTAGAAAATACTACACACATTTGCAGAGAGAAATTGAGAAACAAGAAGAAGGAGAGAAAGAATGGAAGAATTCTCATTAACCATAATGAATAATGAATAATTTACACATGATATACTTTGTATAACTCAACCAATGCACACTAGAGAGACAAAATGTTCCATAGTGGTGGTCTAGAGTTATATATACACACACCAATAGTTACGGGAGTGAAATTCCACCTAGTCTAGTCTCTTAGGTAGTTACGGGAGTGCACTGCCACCTAACTGCATTAACTAGTCAACTAGTCTTCAGTTAACTGACTGAATAGAGTGTAGTGAGGAGTACATCAAGAAATCAAGGCTAATGCACCAGTATGGTGCTGATCCAAAGGAAATTTCACATTATCATGGTGATGATCCCAATGTTGCATGGTGATAAAACCAATGTAGCATCTAGACTAAACTCAACTAGTCAAACTGAAGTGTCAGCTGGAGAGAATATTCTCCAGGTGGAATATTCTCTCCTAAAAAATAGGAGACCAGATAAATCACTAATAAACAAGGGAAAACCTTAGGAAAAATAAATCCTAGGTGTGTGTGAAGTAACTCCAACACATCTGGGGGTGTTTGAGTCATGTCCTCATTTCCACCCCTTAGCTCCATTGGACCTTTACCGTCCATACCTTTTTTTTTTGTTCCTCCATGTGGGGGACGTCACCTGCATCACCGAATCCATCCTTTAGTATAACTATCATTCCAATGACCATCCCATTTACTTATTTTCCCACTTCTGGATTCTTCTCTAGTGGGGGGCTGAGGTTTGGTTATAGCATGGGAAGTGGAGATCCTTCCACATCCGCCAATCCAATGACCGACTTGACATCATCAGGGATAGGTACATATTTTGGATTGAGTATGCCTAGTGGTTTTAGGTTTTCCCTAGTCAACCTGGGGGTAGTGGTACTTCTGTAGGTTTTCCATTTCCATGAGTTAGCACACCTTACCATGGGTTCACATCACTTGGGGAAAATTTGATTTTTCCCTTTGTCCATACAGTTAGTCCTGGAGGTTTATTTCCTAGGACTGACACTAGGAACCTTTCTCTTGGAGAGTCCTTTTTTTCTCCCAGGATCATTTTTAGTGGAAAGAGTAGTCATACTCCTACCAATTCCATTATCCCTATGGGAGGTCACTCTCCATCCATTTTCTGACCTTCCAACAACACTAATATAGGGGGACCAAAAGGTCCATCTGGGACAACAGATAATTCACCTCCCTCCCAGTCTCCATTCACACTGTTTCCCTTTCTTGCAACACTTTACTTATCATATTTTTCATGATTAATGAATGATCCTATTTTCCACAATCCCTCATAGCCCATGATATCATCAAAACTCCCATCAGAGATTCCAAAGTTTGATGGTAATTTGGGAGAATACCCCTCCAAACACATCAGGACATACCATTTGTGGTGATCGTCCAATTATTTAATGGATGATAGTGTGAGATTGTGTCTTTTCCACAGATCCCTAACCGAAGCCACTACTAAGTGGTATATTGAACTGAAGGGAGGTTCTTTTGGAAGATTCAATGACTTGGAAATGGCGTTTTAAACACATTACCAATTTCCTATTCAGTATGAGATAGGAAAACATATGTTGACTTCTTCGCATCAAAAAAATTCCACCCACATATCCAATCATATTCATGAGTGGTGTGGATGATGTAGGATGATTAAGACTCAGATTTCAGACATGATCCTAATGGAGTGTTTCACTAAGTCACTCCTACCTCCGATTTCCAGGGATGTAGCTATGGATGGGGTAGCCACCAAAGAGAAAGACATCTTGTGTGCCCAAAATATGGATTCAATCTAGTCTTAGTCGGGTACTTTCTATGACATCATTCCACATGCTCCTCTCATGTCAATTGATCAACATAAATCTTCCCGAGGGCCCAATGTTGATGGTTTGGTGGGTTATGTTTCTCATGCATATGTTAACCAACTAGTTGATCAGATGGGACAATTATCCATTCACTCATAACTATCACCAACTGAAACTAATGCTCAAACTGTTGCAGTCCCTCCTCAAACCTCCAAGGTGAATTTGGTGCAGTCCATGCAACTGAAGAATCATCATTAACCTCTACGCAAGAAAAAGAGGATTAAAAACAAAACTTCCATGGATGAGAAAGGGACTTCCACTACGAAAACTACCCAAGAGGGAAGAACTAAGGAGAAGAGGAAAGATCGATTCACCTACACCATCTGTGCGGAGGACCATCCAACTCACCATTTCCATCGGAAAGAGGATATCCATAGATATTTGGCACAACAATAGGACCCCCAACAACCCATTGTCTTAACTCATCCTTTCCCTCCCCAACCTCAAAACATGGTTTCCTCAAATCTCACCCCTCCGCCAGAGGGAATCATAGGTAGCCCTCACAATGAGGAGTCTTCCTTGAATTCGTCAGTGTTCATGTGTGACCAAAATGTCAAATTGTAGAATCAAAACAAGGACTATGCCATTCCCAAGCCTTCCAATGCTTCCCCAGATGCAAAATCTTCTTCCCAACTTAGTGTTCCTCTTCGGATAGAGAATCCATTGATGCACCACTTCTCCCCCCAAAGGTATTTCTTCATCATGCGACAAATAATCCCAACACATAGGTAGACTAAAACTACAATATTGTGGAAGAATTAGCCGAGACACCTTGTGCCATGTCGGCCATCATATTTCATCAAAGCCACCCCATGTTGTGGAAAGAATTACTATCTTCCATAGGAGGCGTTGATCCCTCGAAGTCAAGCTTAGTTACCTTCGACATTACCCAAGTTAATCATAGGCTCTCCCATCAAGTAGCCTTCCATATTAAAGTGTGAACAATGGGGAAACAATCTTATGAGCAATTGTTGATGAAGGAGCCTCAACTTGAATCATGTTGATTTCTTCTTGGAAATCCCTTGGCTCTCCCAGGCTTGATACATCTAGTACACTTTTAAAATCCTTCAATGGAAATATGTTCCAACCTCATGGAATAATCACCTCTTTACCCATTGACTCAAGTGGAAAGACTATCTCCTTTGTCTTAGAGTTCTTTAACGCACTACTTGTGTATAATCTATTACTCAACCACAGTTGGTTCTATGAGATGATTGTCATCATCTCCTCGATCTTTCTGGTCCTACATTTTCCTCACCAAGGGAAAATCATTACCATCGATCATCTTGTGTTTTTCACCCCAAACCTTGGATCCAATGTGGGGTCTAATGTACCCTTCATCGGTGATAACTTCCAATGTGAAATGAACATTGATGCGAGGATGTTCAAAAATACTTCACTTAGGGTATATTTCCACTCTCCCCACCATCTCCTACTGCAACCATTTCCCCTATCAACATGATTTCTTCATCTACCAGTGGATCTCTCAATCCTTCTAATCCTTGGGTGGTACCTTGTCCTGAGGATGTTGATTCATATGAACCATACATGCTTCTCATCGCGGTCAATATTGTCGATCTGATAATCCCATAAACTTCTTTTGATACTAGTCAGCAACTCCATCATCATATGGAGTGTGATCAACCTACTCCACTCGTATGGGTTGTTGACTCTCCAAGTTCACATGAAATCCTAGATATTAAGTTTACCTTAGAAGAATCCATATTGGAAGTCATGGTTTTTGTAGATAATCTCAATGACTATGTGCATCCTCAAGAATCCATCCTCCCTAGTTTGGAACTGATGAGAGTTGGCATGATGGGTCTTGTTCTGAGACTAGGGGCATTTGTTGGGGCATCCAATAGACCTCCTTGTCTTGACCCCTTTTTGCTTTGTATTTATTTTATAGAACTTGCCACAGAATTATGTGCTACCCCTCCCATCAAACATTCTCATTTCATACTTCCTTCATGTCTTGATGGGTCCCATTAAGGAGTTTTCCTAGCTAGCAAAAAAAATCATGATGAGTATATTCGACCAGAAATATTCATTCCTATGTGGCATAGCCCCAACTTGTGAGCCATTTGATGCTATTATTGGCTCATGGGTTCATTAGTGATGAATAGATTCCTTGGCCTCAATCTATCCATGGGTTCTACTTGGTGTAAAGCATCGAGATGCATAGTTCCTTGTACATAGGTTTTTGTTGTGAGTGTACTTTTGTTTTTCATATATCATATCCAAAAAATCCAAAAATATTTTTCTTTTTTAAGATTTCTCTATGTGTTTGACCTTGGAATCTAGTTTACATGTGCTTGATAGGATTATAGGGACTTTGTTATGAATATGAGTCCTTCCACTGAACTTGAGGTAATCATTCCAAAATTGGAATATAGGGATAGGTTTTTCCCCTGCACTTTCCAGTTTGCATTATTACCCATCCATATTGCCAACAATATGCCTTAGGTTAGAACCCGAATGATTGCAACAATAGACACTCCTTTTTCACATTGTAACTGGTTTGGTAGTGCCTACCCTTGATGGGATCCCTAGTTAGCACCCATATTTCCATTTGGTTCCCATGCTATTTTTTTTCTTGTAGGCTCGGGAGCCTTCTTTTAGCCCCACCATGACCTAAAGATTGAGCCTCATTCTCCTCTCTTCATCTATATTATGGACACATCACATTGGGGGTTTCCAATTTGTTTTTTGTTTCTTAATGGTTTCCTATGAATTTGTTGCTTGTTTCATGCCTCCTTCCACTGCACCATTGTTTTCCCATATCCTTCTTACTGCTATGCAATAGCCTTGACCATCCACCTATTTCATTATTTGGCCTCCTCTTTGCATCCACCTTCCTAGGGAGAGAACACACTATTAAGAGTGGACCTCACTTGCCAATGCCATTTTCATTCTTCATTTCTTAGGTTGGTTCCATGTTCTTGGAACATAGGAGCATGTTGTTAAGCCACTCCTTCTCTCCCACTAAGTCTCCTTTAAGCTATTTTTCAAACTCTCTAAACATAAAAGGATTGTTGAGTGAGTTTGTATTTTTTAACACTCGTTAAAGAGTTTGAAAGGACATCTATCGGGTATAAGTTTAACCCTTTTCCAAACTAGATGGACTAATTACGAAAAATGAATATTCTAGTCCAACTAGGCTAGAAGAGTTCTCTCTTGTATTTTTTTTATACTTTTTTAGGCTTGGGAGACTAAATTTACAAAAAATAAAATCGATCTTACTTGGGTAACTCTTTCTTGCTCATTAAACCATGAAGGAGACCAAGCATACTTGTGTCATTCTTTCATTCTAGTTAAACCCTAAAGGAGACAGAAAAAAAAAATTAGTGGGGTTTTTTTACCATTGGTCTGTTCAAAAAATGGAAGCATTAGTCGAGTCTCCCTTGAACATGGTACATGTTTGAGTCATCATCATATAGTTGGGTTTTATCTTTCTTAGGAGTCGTTCCAGCAATAAGAGTCAAAGATACTCCTCCAACTAGTTACTCTTCCAGTCATCATGGAGAGTGCTTCAATGCCTCCTACATTGTTGCACTATCTTCGTCAACCTCTTGTGTCTTTCTTCCAAATCGCCATTGTGTCATGATATATGTTCAAGCGAAGTTCAAGCCCGAGTCAACCATTTTTTGTTTTCTTTCCTTTCTGAGTCATCCATCCCTATGTTAGTTGTACTTTCTGATATTGTCTCTTCACATCATCTCTCGGTGTATGATTCATGTCGATTTATAGGGGATACATCAAGGCCCTCCTTCGACGAATCTCTTCCTACTGAATTCATCACATTATCTAGGATAGGGATATAGAAACCAACTAGTACCTTGGAGCTTGAAGTAATCATTCGCAGGCCTCCACGTGATCGACAATGGGTTTTTATCATTGACTCATGATCGATTGAGTCTACAAGTGTTCGACACCAAATCATCTATTCACACTCATTCAGATGTACTTGGTACCTTGGGGTCCATCTTCATCATCGGTGGGTCCCCTTGCATCTATTAACGATATACATCATTGGTCAGTAATCAAACAATTTATACCAGGCTCAACATCAACTCATTTATTCGCATGTTGTATATTTGTACCATCAAGGTTTGGGATGAAGACCTTGGGTTGGGGACATATCATTCCTTTACATCATCCCCTGTCAAGCTATAATGTAGTATATCATTTATATATGAAGAATTCAATGACACTCTCCTCAGTTCTCATTGTATTCCTGACATCTATATGTTGTTTCATATATCCACATTGTATATACTAGTGGCTATGATTGAGTTCATGATGTAAATACACATTGTATTGTCTCATGGATACGATCTTATTGATGACATGGATTCACTATGTATTCTTTCATGGCCATGGTCTAGCATTTCATTTCATGGATCCACAATGTATTGTTTGGTATCCATGCTCATTAGGAATCTAAGTATGTCTACCTACATGAT
This sequence comes from Picea glauca, assembly GCA_000966675.3. Lineage (NCBI taxonomy): Eukaryota > Viridiplantae > Streptophyta > Pinopsida > Pinales > Pinaceae > Picea > Picea glauca. The sequence goes on along the minus strand of JZKD02S2082375.1, from coordinate 934,365 downwards.
TGTTATATATATACTCATCCTTGGTGTTTAATTGCAGGACTTATTTGGTCTCTGAATATCCTTTTCTCTCTCCTTACGCTACCACATATGCACATTATTATAATTTATTTCAACCATCCAATCCTTTCCCGACCTCATAGATTAGGGGGAATCTTTTATAGCATTAATTTCCACCCCATGGGCCAGAGAGGATGTCATCAGAGGATTAATGCCCTAATGGATTGTTTTCCTAGGGTTTCACAACTTTTGGAGCCTTTTTTACCCAATTTTAAGCATCCTGCCTGGACAACTAGTAGACAACAAGCGAGGCACTCGCTTGACACTAGTTGTGAAACAAGTGAGGCACTATAAAGTTTCTAGAATTGAAGAGTTATGAGGAGAGAGGTGTGATATGAGTTGGATATTAGTGGCCAAGACCTAGGAAATCACATCATTTGAGTTTCTAGTGGCCTCTAGAATATGTACAAGCCTTTCCAAAACTTTCTCCAAGAGCTATATAATAAAAGAAAGCCTTGGGAAAGAGGAAGAAGAATTCAATAGAAAGGTTATGCTGCCAAAACTCCAGAGGTATTTAGCCATAAGTCATTGGAGCCTAGTATGACCAAGGAGCTATAAGGAGAATCAAGGAGAAATGAGATTGAAGGATCCTACATCAACTCTCAAGGTATGCAATTGTTATGTAAGTTTCTATTTTCAATCAATATATCATTTTGTTTTCTGCTGAATATTTTTCATGGATATATAAATGGTTAGATATCATTCAACACATTATAGATCATATTAGATTCAATCTAGATATAGGAATCTAATACTAGGAATACAAGTGGAATGGTATTGTTTTCTCTTTGGTGTGTAGGGAGTAGGTTGTAGAAGCTGGAGTTGGAACTTCAAGACTGCATCAACCAAGAATATACTAAGGACAACCTTGAAAAAAAGGTATGCCATTCTTCCATCTTCTTGTGTAATGATATTATTTCTTGTCTGTAGGAGAACCATAAGAAATATAACCCTCATGTCTAGTATGCCTAGGCTTATCCTAGGGAGATCTGATTGATCCACTCTGTGAGATACCTGTGAGCATTTTTCCCATAACACCCACATTTTTCCCATAGCACCCACATATGAGGAACTATACAAAATTTTCAACTCAAGTGATTTCCCTGCAGAGGACGAAAACATAGAAATATATCATAATGTACAAAGAAGTAGAATTCATCTAGTAGTGGCCTGACCAAATATTTTCCCATACAATGAGGCTATGCAATTATGTTTCAAGAAATTTTACGTGAACACCACAACCATCGTGAGAAAACAGGGGAACTGTGTGGCCTCCCTAGGGCCTGAAGATATCAGTGTGAGATACCATCTACCCACTCCCACTTGTTATCTCAATGAACCATTCCTGATAGGTTTCTCCAAAGGAAACAAGGGAACAATGAATCTTATGAATCATTGATGGGCCGATGAGGAGAAGACCCTCAAACAAGGGGAATTGTGTGGCATCCTAAGGCCCAAATATATTAGTGATAGATACCATGATATGGATTTAGGAGTGAAACAAACTTGTTAACAGACTAAATAAAATAAACATAGATATATGGAGAACAACATAGATATCCACTGTATGATATCTTCTATTGAATAAATGAAATAGGCTAAAACTGTAGAACTGAAACAACTTGCTCTAATGGTGGTAGCTATCTTTGAGAAGAGATGTGGCTGCTACATGAATCAGTTTGAGAAGAACCATTACAATGATGCTCCAGAGGCCTTTTTAACATTACTCATGAATTCCAAAACCCTAGACATCAAAAAACCTAACCCTATGAGGTGAAATGCCAAAACTCACGTGGGCCCCAATGTGTAAGTTTGTACCTCAACTTATTGGGGTCTTAACGTTTGCATAAAACCTCCATTTTAGGGGTGTGATAGCCCGTTGGAAAGGTAGTTTCTATAAATGTACATTATTCCATCAAAATCTAACTTCGTCTATAGTTTGACTATGGAAAGCCAAAAAAACATTGTTTAGGGCCCCAAAACGGCCCTAGAAGTACAAAAAGATGTGCTGACATGAAAACATCCAAAATAAGCCAATTATATTAGGTGGGAGGCCACAAGTCTCCACCTGGAATATGTGTATGGATTCAAACAACCCTGAAAGTGTAGAAGCCACAATTACAAAGGAGTACAAAAGAACATGTTGAACTAAAAATTGTCACGAGGATCCAGTTGGAATAGATGGGTGACCACCAATATCCACCTGGATTAGTCCTCCCCCCTTATGAAGAAATGGTCTCCATTGCATTGAGTTTCCCCATCAGGTCAGGAAAATTATTATGAATTTGGCCCCGGGTGGGCCACTTTCCTTGGTGTACAAGCTTCCCTGCCTTGACAACCTGATAAAGATGGATCCTTTGCTGGCGAGTTCCCTTGACCTTTGTGTCCACTATATCATCAGTTGATGTTTATTCCATGCATTCTGGGTTGAGCTCTATTGGTTTCAACTAGTTTTCAATCTCTAAGGTGTCTAATAATGGTGGAAAATATGGTCGAAGGAGGTCCACATTGAACATTGGGTGAAAGCCAAGGAAGGGTGGAGTGTTGAGCTCAAAAGTACTACTACCCACAACCTTGGTGATAGTGTAAGGACCATAGAGAAGTGGGAAGAGCTTCCAGTGGGGCCCTGTAAGATTTTATTTCTTCAAATGTAACCAGAAATTGTCTCCCACCTGAAACTAGTGTGCTACCCTATGTTGATCATGGTGTTACTTGTACTTAACATTGGCCTTTTGCAAAATGTCAGGGACCTGTTGGCAGATGTGTTGAATACTCTCAATGAATATGGTGGCTTTGTTGGTCTCATAATGAACATGGGAAGAGTTTGTCTATGTGGTTGCAAGAGATAGCGCAACATGAATGGGACCTAAGGGTTGGAATCCCATCCCCACTTGAAATGGGCTATGGTCGATGGAGCTATGGAGAGCCATGATGGAACTATTATAAACCTAGGGAAGACTCTCATACCATGTACATGTATGCTTACAGTTGCACATGCATAGGATGTGCACAATCATCTGATTGATGACCTATGTTTGGGGGTCGAAAGTAGTGGATTTAGTGAGCTTGGTGTCAAATAGTGACCAAAGACTCAACCAAAATGTGTTTAGGAAACTATTGTCTTGGTCATATATGATGGTCTTTGGTATCCTTAAATGGACCTACACTCGTTCAAAGAAGAGATTGGAATTATTTTCCACTGTGATGTTCTTCGTCCAGGCTGTCAGGATGACCATCTTTGAAAAATGATCAACTACCAAAAATACACAATCATTTCCTTGCTTGGTGGATGGAAGGCCAGACATGTAATCCATCGAGATGGATTCAGAAGGATTATTGTGAGTAGGAAGAGGGGTGTATAATCCTTGATTCTTGATGGCTGGTTTGGAAACAAAACATGAAGTGCAAGATATGATATACTTGTTGACGTCCTATAAAAGTTTTGGCCAAGAAAAATGTTTCTGTAGAACAACCATAGTTTTCTCCATGCCAAAATGTCATGCCATCTGATTATAGTGGGATTCGAAAATCATCTTTGCATGTTCGCTTGTAGGAAAACAAAGATGGCCCAGATGGAATAATAGTCTATCCTGAATGTGAAAATTGGTGACATTAGCACATCATGCATGTACCCAAGAGTTGATAGGTGGTGGTGAAGCTTGAATATTACTAATAAAGTTCGGGCCACTTAGATGCATCATGTCCACAAGAATGGAGGAAAGTAGTGAGTGAATCCATGAGAGGTCGACTGAGGTAGTCAATGACACGATTTATGCTCCCTATATTATACTTGATGTTGATATGGAACTACTACCGGTAGGTGGAGCACTTTTCATGGCGGTCATTCTGCAACTTCCCCTATGTCTGTATGAACTAAAGAGTCTTGTGATCAGTGTGGATGATTGTCTTAACATACCCAGCCAGCCATAGGCCAGGGTATGCTACATGCAAGCCCACCCTTGGACTTATTTCTCATATCGATACCTTCTTTATTTAATAAAGATGCATAAGATAATATAATTAAGGACATATTGCACAACAATATCCAAAAAACATTCATGTTCCAAAGATTCGATTTATGACAATTAAATATACAACGAAAAAAAATTCATACATAGATAATAATATCACAACAAAGAGCACTTATCTTTATGAAATATGACACCAACTAGTTGCATACCAAGGACGTTCCACCCAACCGTAGACACTACTGCTCCAAATATCAACATCAATTTCACCCCCAAGCCAAGGCTATGAATCCACAAGGACAGTTCCAGAGTGCACTTGGCTTCCAAAACTAGTAAGCTCTCAAGCCCTCACAGGCTTCCCAACACTCACAACAATCTAGGTACCCATATCTCTTCTACCCATATTGCACCACCCGAGAGAACAAACCTCCACCTTTCTCTGCCATCCAGTCTCTCAGTTAGTCCTTCTCCTTATTCGGGCCTCGAGCACAACTGTTCCAGAATCTCAATGTTGGAACTCTCAAGACTCACAGTTGTGAGCCATGCCGGACAGAGACCAATACATCTTAGACATGCAGGCCTCAAGACATGACTGGATCACATTAGCAACCACCATAACCAACTATCTGATGGCTAATTCTATTGCAGTTTGGTCCCCCTTCCCGAGACCAATCCGCAGGTGAGGATGGATGGAGGAGGTAAGTGCATGGGATTGCGTGAGGGTAAGAATGAGGCAACACAAAGGTGACGGAGTGTACAAGCCAATGAATAACCCCACAATCAGACCAAGGGTGGGTTTTAGTATGTTCGTGGGAAAATCAAGAACCTCCTGGCCTCCCCTAGAAGCTCACGTAACTGATCTCCCCCCCCCCCTTAGGAAAAAAATTATTTAGCATAGGAATAAACATTTAGCCTCTCCAGCCACCTCTCTTGTGGAATCATAGCATGCTATAACTCTAGTCCTTGTCCGTCTAGCAAGCAACGATGTATTTATTATTAATAATGATAAAATCAATACATGTCTTGGGCACACTGGCCTTTTAATAATTGTTTGGGCACTCTGGCCTCTCAACATCATAACAATACATTATTTAAAACGGGGTTTTAATATCTGGGGTGTTACATGCCCTTGCCCTTATTTTGGCACTATCCTTAGTGCATATACAAAAAAGAGATCAAAACCTCAAATTTATTCAAAAATCTACGGGTAATCTTCCCGCATTTCATGTTCATGCTACCAGGTAGCATATTTAGGAGCATAGCAGGCCAGTTGAACTTTTACCAGCTCTATAACTTGATTCTAGAGCATTCTTACCTTTCTTTCCAATACCCATACTGGATGAACCTGAAAATATCCCTCCATCTCTACCTGAATCAGATGCCAATCAATAACATGGTTAGGATCATGTACATATTTATTTAGTAAAGATACATGAAATACATTATGCACATTCAAGGAAGCAGGCAATGCAATCATGTATGCAACTAGCTCTATTCTGTCCAACATTTCAAATGGACCACAAAATCGGGCTGCCATATTTTTACAAGTCCCCAATTTCAAACATCTTTTCTTTGGCTTCACATTCAAAAGTACATGCTCCCCTACTTTAAATTCTCTAGTTGTCCTATTGTTGTCTACATAAACTTTCTATCTATCATGAGATACCTTTAAATTCTACTTAATCTTGACCACCTAATCTTCCATGTCCTTGAGCAACTCCGGCCCAAGTACCACTCTATATGTTGGGTTATCGCAACTCACTGGACTATTTCATTTCCTACCATATAAGGCTTCAAATGGGCTCATTCTGAATGAAGCTTGATACCCATTATTATATGCAAACTCAACCAAGTGTAAGTAATCTTCCCACTTAGATGTCTTATCTATCACATACATTCTCAACATGTATTCAATTATTCGATTAACTCTCTATGTTTTCCCATCTGTCTAGGGATGATATGTTGTGATAAAGTCTAGATTTGTGCCAAATCCTTTAATAAATCCCATCCAGAAATTCGAGGTAAAATTTGTATCTCTGTCTGAGATGATTGTTCTAGGTATCCCATGCAACCTCGAATTTCCTTCATGAAAATTTCTCCAATATTAGTTGTTGTATGCATTGTCTTCATAGGCACAAAATGAGCATCCTTTATTAACGTTTCAACCACCACCATGATTGAATCATGTTGCTTATTCATTCTGGGTAATGCCATGATGATATCCATGGTGCTAACTTCCCATTTATTATCTGGAATTGGCAATGGCTGTAGCAAAATCATTGGGTGCCTATGCTCATCCTTCACCTTTTGACATTCCATACATCAAGCAATGTAATAAGCAACATCCTTCTTCATTCCCGACCAAAATAACTAGCTTCTTACTACTGTAATTGTCTTCTGGTAATTGGGATGTCCAACATAAGGAACATCATGCATTTCCTTTAGTACCACATTCCTCATTTCTCTGGAACTAGGAACATAGATTCTATTTTTATGCATGAGTAATCCATCTTTCTTTATCTCATACTCATTTATTTTTTGTTGTGCATCTCCTTGCTGTAAGTTTTCCATTACCTGTAGGTAATGTTGATCTGTAAAAGGACCATCTAAAATTATGCTCTTTAAGTGTGACTGATGCATACTGACAACAATAGCATTCATGAGATGCACTCTCCTACTAAGTTCATTGACAAATTTATTCTCCTTTACCTTGATATGCTTGATATCAAAGTCATACTCACTTAAAAATTCCAGCCATCCGGTTTTCCTGGCATTCAAGGTCGGTTGTTCAAAAATATACTTCAGACTAATGTGGTCTATTATTAATTTGAATTTCTTCCCCATGAGATAATGCCTCCACATCCTCAAGGTGTGAATAATGGCAGCAAGTTCCAGGTCATGCGTGGCATATTTTCTCTCACGTTCCATAAGCTTTCTGGACTCATATCCAATGACATGTCCATTTTGCGTGAGGACTCCCCCAATTCCTTCCTTACAAGCATCTGTACATACCACAAAATTTCATTTGGGTCACCAATCTTGAACACATGTACACTAGTAAGTAATTCCTTCAACAGATTAAAATTATTTTCACACTTGAGTGTCCATTCAAATTTAGTTCCCTACTTTTGCAAAGAAGTGATGGGATGAGAAATCTAAGAGAACCCTACTATGAAACTTATGTAGTAGCCATCTAATCCCATAAAATATATGACGTCTAACAAATTTATGGGTGCTGGCCACCCTCTAATGGTTTCGATCTTTACTGGATCTACTGCTATGCCCTACTCTAAAATAATGTGTCCCAAGTAATGGATCTTCTTTTGATAAAAAAAACACTTACTCAAATTCACATACAACTGATGTTCTATCAGTACTTACAGTACCAATATTAAGTGATGTTCATGCTCCTCTTCAGACTTAGAATAGATAAGTATGTCATCCAAGAATACTATGACAAACTTGTCCAAATAATTTTTGAATATGTCATTCATTAAGCACATGAATACAACTAGTGCATTGGTTAGTCCAAATGGCACCACTCCAAATTCATAATGCCCGTACCTGGTCCTAAAGGTTTTCTTCTGAATGTCTTATTCCTTGATTCTTACCTGATGGTATACTTCCCTCAGGTCAATCTTTGAAAATATCTTTGCTCCTCTTAGTTGATCAAAGAGGTCATCAATTTGGGGTAGCAGATACCTGTTCTTTATAGTGTACTTATTCAGTTGTTGGAAGTCAATACACAAACTCAAGGTTCCATTCTTCCTTTTTACAAAAAGTATCGGTGCTCCCCAAAGTGAAACACTTGGATGTATGTACCCTTTATTCAATAATTCCTCCAACTACATTTGTAATTCTTTTAACTCTGGTGTGCTCATTTTGTAAGGTGTTTTTGACACTGGGGCAACTCATGGCACTAAATCAATTGAGAAATCTATCTCCCTTCTTGGTGGAAATTCGAGTATTTCTTGGAATACATTCTCAAATTCCCATAGTACTGAGAAATATTCAAGGCTTGGCCCCTTCATATTATCTGGAACTTTCACATGAGCTACATACAATTGACATCCTTTTCTAAAATATCTTTTCAGCTGTAAAGCCAAAAACTCCCTTATAGAGATGGGTCTTGGAACTCCTTTCACAGTGCTCTATTTTCCATTTCCATCAAGACATGTAAATGTCTTGTTATGAAAATCTAGGACAACATGATGCTTTTCCAACCAATCCATCCAAATCAGAGTATCATAAGACCCCAATGGTATGATATTTAGATCAATACTAGTATTCACGCCATTAAGACTTATGGAACAACTTTTGAACATATAATGTATTCTTCTTTTGGTTCCAGTGGCTAATTGAACCAAACTTGCTTTTCGAAGTTTACTTTTTTCCAAATCTAATATCTTAGGATCAATGTAACAATAACTTTCTCCTAAATCAATCAAAATAGCAACAGGTTGATTTATGATCTTACCTTCCACCTCGATCATATTGGATTGGTACCCTGCTTGTCGATCATTTAAAGCTGCATTGATTATTTCCATATCTTAGACTGTTGTATCCTCTTGGATGTTGTGCACAGTCTTCACTCTATCTTTTCTATGTGGGAAATCCTTGTACAGGTGATCTTCCTTGCATCCCCAAAATTGGATTGGTGGCCTTCCCCTTTTTCCCAAGGAATCTTCCCTCTTTAAATCTCCCTTAGCGTACTGATCTTGATGATTTCTATTAGGCTCATTCCTATTGAAGGGAGGTTTGAATCCTTTCCTCCTTTGATAAAACTTCACATTCTTATTTTCCTTCCAAGATTTCTGCAGGGATTCTCTTCCTTGGCCTTGCTCATACATGTATTTAGCCTTCCTGATGGCTTCATTCAAGGTATTTGGTTCATCATTCTTGATATTTTCCTTATAAAAGGTTGGCAATCTGCTTAGAAATATCTGTATTTTCACTTTATCATCACCAATGAACCTAACATACCTTAAAAATCCCAGCAACTTCTTCTCGTAATCGACCATAGTCATGCTTCCTAGCCTGAGTTCAAAGAAATCCTACATTTTCTTGTCATAGAAATTCTCTGAGAGTTACTCCTTCTAGAAGTACTTCTTGAACTGTTTCCAAGTGATCCTACTTTCATTAACATGCTCCACTTGCTTCGATTGGTCCCACCACACTGTAGCTTTCTCGTGTAAATGGTAGGTGGAAATCCTGGCTTCCAGGTTTGATGAATAGTTATGCAAATGAAAGTATCTCCTGAGCCCAAGAAACCATGCTTCGACATCATCTTCCCTTTCTCTTTCACCATCGAAGGAAGGTGGCTTGAGCTTCCTCAACTCTCCTTGAAAACTATCTATCTCTTGTTTCCTTCTTTGTTGCTTGACATGGGACACCTTTGGGCTTCTTACAGGATCATCTGATGCATAAATATTTCTTTATGAGTAAAGAGGTGAGTGGTGTCCATGAGATCTTCTATCACTTATGGAATAACCAAATCTTCCACGATCATTTCTCCTTTCATAAAACCTTCCTTCTTCCTCTTGTCTTGATTTTGATCCTTTATTTGTTTGCCTCTACAACTGATCCAAGCTCTGCAACACTCGAGCATTTATCTGAATTTTCTCTCTCATCAGTTTCTCATTGTCTACTTTATATCTCTTCACTTACAACTTCAAGATTCTTACCATTTCTATCAATGTTTTCTTTTCTCCTTTTTCCTTGCAGCTATTGGAATCTATCTCTGCATTACCAACCCTGGTATTATGGCCTTCGACCTCCTTATCATGACTAAAGGCTCCCTCACCTTATTCCATTTCCTCAGTAATAATCCTGAGATGATGTTATTAAGCCTCTTAATTATGCAATATGTGAAAGTGACCATTTTGTTAGAATTATGCATATGATAAACAAAAATTGTCAAACCATACTACAGGTCTCTTTCTTGTTATAGTTCATGGAGATCATATCCGCATTCTCCGAAAATAATAGTGTCCTGTTATCCCTGGGTTGACTTAGAATTTCATCCTACACAGATGCTTCCTTCAAACCACCTTCCCATGTGACCACGACTACAAACCATGGCTAAATCCTTCTGTATAATTTTTCTATCTCAAAGACAACCAATTCGGCCCTTATCCCTCCTTCCGTCAGCTCTTAATATGCATACAACCACAACCATGACCTTGTGCTTAGTTGAAAAAGTGTTTGTCCAAAGCTTCGAGACTTCGAAACCTTCAACTAGGACCAGATCAATGATCCTCATCCTCCTTCACGATCAATGATCAAGATCCACTTCAGGACTCCGCGCTTTGAGAGTCTCAACTTTCCTTTCTTACCTCCTCTTGGAATGCTTTTACCTGGAGTTCATGATATTCCAACCCATGTCTTCCCATAGATCGATGACTATGGATCACTTTGGCTCTTCCGGCTTCAAAAGATTCAAACTTCCCTCCTACACTTTCTCCTGGAGTGCTTTCACCGAAAGTCGACAATCCTTCGATGTGTGTCTTCTGGAATCAATGGTAGAGATGCACTCCAGCCTTTGGGTCTTCAGGATTTTTTGACCCAATGCAACTTGTCACATATTTCCCCTCTATCATTCCTAGTCTCCATACTGAACGATCTATCGTGATGTGGTGAAATGATGGAAGGAGACACGTGGCCCAATCAAGCGGGTGACACATGTCACATTCTGATTGAATTTTCAATACTCCAAATGCTCAAAATGTTCTAACACATGGGACACATCCCATGTGTCCATGTCATCCCAGGTGACATCCACAAGCCATGTCACTTCAGAATTCTGGGGTCCACATCACCTTTAGGTGATGTCATCGTTCCCTACCACTTCGACTCTTTGGGATTTGGTACTTTAGGAGTTTTCATACTAGCACACTTCCAATTCTCTCGAATTCGAAATTCCTGAACTGGCCAATCTATCGCCATGTGTCCTCCTAGATTAGATGACTAAGATTCACTTCAGGTCTTCACCCAGAGTTCATGAATCTTCTCCATGTGTCCTCCTCAATCTAATGGCTATATTTTTACTTCAGGGCTACAAACTTCAGAGATCTCAAACTTCAACCTTTTTCCTTAGAAAAATGTTTTTGTTCGAATCTCACGATATTCTGACATGTGTCTCCCATGGATCGATGGCTACGTTTTCTTCAAGAATCCAGACTCTGAAAATATCAATTTTAAAAACTTGTCTGGCCCCACTAGCTTTCATTCGATGCCATGGATCTGGTGATGCGTGGCTCTCAACAGATCGATGGCCAAGATCCTTTCAAATCTTTGGGTTTTAGAAGTCTCAAACTTCAAACCCCCTCCTTGCTCACTTTTTCCCAGAGTGTTTTATCTGGAGCACGCGATCGGTGGATGTGTGTCCTCCTACAGATCGACGGTTCCCAGCTACATCAGATTTTCAGAAGTTTGTCGCTCGAGCGCAAACATGTCACATCACTGCATGCCTTTCAATTTTGGGGGGATCTCATCAATGGTCTAGAGTAACCTTCTTTTCTCCTTGCAATTTTTCTAACTCTGACACATAAACCCTTGGAGAAACTATTGTTTGGATTGCGGGACCGCCTTGGGAAATTAACTCCCATGCAACTCAGTTCCCCACAATGCTTGCTCGCCATTGATCTCTCTCTCTAATGGGATCTGATGGTCACGACCTTAACCTTACTTCTTTTTATTGGACGACCCCTGTTCACCTATCCTTATATCCAATGATCATGGATCTCTTGTGATCCTACAATGGTGATTGCTCCCAATTCAACAGGAACGGTCATGATCCTTCGAACCCTTACAGAGGATCTATGACATTCTGTCTCCTGTGTAGCTTATGCAACTCCATTCCTCCTAAGATTTTGAATTTTATGGTCATAGTTTGATCTCAACCACGAGACTCTGACCAATGGACCCGGCCCATACTGGCCCAATTTTCAACCAGAGGCTCTAATACCAATCTGTAACATACCTAGCCAGCTACAGGATGGGGTATGCTACCTGCAAGCCCACCCTTGGAATTATTTCTAATACCGATACCTTCTTTGTTTAACAAATATGCATAAGATAAGAGAATTGAGGACATGCATAACAATATCCATCAAACATGCATGTTCTAAATATTCAATTTACTATAATTAAATATACAACGGAAAAACATTCATACAAAGATAATAATATCACAACAGAGAGCACTTATCTTTATGAAAGATGACACCAACTCGCTGTAGACTAAGGATGTTCCACCCAACCATAGACACTACTGCTCCAAATATCAACAACAAGGTCACCCTCGAGCCAAGGCTATGAATCCACATGGATGGTTCCAGAGTGAACTTGGCTTCCCAAACCAGTTAACTCTGAAGCGCTCATGGGCTTCCCAACACTCACAACAATCCAAGTACCCAACTCTCTTTTACCCAACTTGCATCACCTGAGAGAACGAACCTCCAACTTTCTCTGCCACATAGTCCCTTAGGAGTTCCTTCTTCTTATTTGGGCCTCCAGTGCAACTGATCCATAATCTCAATGTTGTAACTCTCAGGACTTGCAGTTGTGAACCATGTTGGACATAGGCCATTGCATTGCAGACATACAGTCCTCAAGGTACGACCGGATCACATCAGGGGAAACTACAACCAACTATCCTATGGCTAATTCTGTTTCAATTAGGTCTCCATTCCTGATACCAATACGTAGGTGAGGATGGATGGAGGAGGTAAGTGCATGGGAGTGCGTGAGGGTAAGAATGAGGTACACAGAGGTGATGGAGCAGAAAAGCCAATGAACAACCCCACAATCAGACCAGGGGCAGGTTTAAGTATGTTTGTGGAAAAATCAATAACCTCCTAGCCTCCACAAGAATATCACATAATCGATCCCCCCCCCCACCCCTAGGAAAAAAGGTAATTAATATAGGAATAAACATTTAGCCTCTCAAGCCCCCTCTCTTGTGGAATCATAGCCCCCTATAACTCTAGTCCTTGTTTGTTTAGCAACCAACGATGTATTTGTTATTAATAATGATAAAAACATTACATTTCTTGGGCACACTGGCCTTTTAATAATTGTTTTGGCACTCTGGCCTCTCAACATCGTAACAATACATTTTTTAAAATGGGGTTTCAAAACCTGGGGTGTTACGATTGTCTCCTTTCCTAGAATGAAATGTTTCCATTAACAACAAGCATGTACAATCGAATACTTTTATTTGTCATAGGTGGAGTATTTCCAAACAATATCTAAGAGTTTCTCACTATGGTATGCTACCGGATGGCCATGTTGAGCGAGAATTGTGCCTACAACATAGTCATATTCATTAGTCTTAATCTCGAAATGGTTGTTGCAGATCAGGAAAAGAGAGTACTGGAGATGAGAATAAGGGATGCTTCGTATCATCAAATCCTCATTGTTGTTCCTTCCCCCAGAGAAACGTTTCCCTTCCACAACCCTTGGTCACTTTCTTGAGGGCCCATGCAATATGGGAGAATCCCAACATGAACCATCAGTAGAAGTTAGCTAGTCCTAGGAAGCTCTAAAACTCAGTTAGTGTGGTTGGGGATGCTCATTCACGGATGACTTGGATATTAGCTGGATCAACATGTACCCTATGCTCATCAATAATGTATCCCAAGTATTGGACCTTCTTCATGCCAAAGGAGAATTTTTCCAAGTTGACATATAGCTTGTGTTGCCGCAGAGTGCTCAAAACATGCTGAATATGTCGCATGTGCTCCTCCCAAGTTTTGTTGAAGATGAGGATGTCATCCACATATAACACCACAAAAGAGTCAGTGAAAGGTCTGAATATATCATCCACCAACCTCATGAAATTGGTTGGTGCATTTGTTAAGCCAAAGGGTATGACTAGCCATTTGAAGAGACCATCTTTAGATTTGAAAGTTGTCCTCCATACATCCATTGGTTCGATGGGAACTAGGTTGTATCGAAAATTTAGGTCAATCTTGCTGAAGAACTTCCCCCCCTTGATTTCGTCAAGTGTTCGACAACACATGTATTCCAATAGAGCATGAACACCTTCAGTAACCACTCACATAACCATATCAAATATCAACACACAGATGTTTTCATGTGGTAAAACCCCTATGAGGAAACATCCATGGCCCCAGCCAATGCGGACACTTGGAGCAGTTTATTAATGCAAAGAAAAAGATTACAGAGATATTTTACAAGAGAGTTTCTCACAATCGATCATCGGAAAATGACCCTCCATGCTCTTAAAATAGAGATCATGGATTAATCAGGTGTTAAGCCACGGATCAATGGCTATTAAGATCGAGTAGAGTATGAACCATCAGATCACTCTATGTTAGGAACATATCGTGACCATCGGATTTGCTAACTACAAATGCATACTAATGCATACTAAAGAAACACACTTTTACCTAATGACATATTAGACCAAGTAGATCTTAACTAACTCCTAAGTGTCTAAATATCCTAACATCCCCCCTTAAGAACAACTTGGGATAGGATTGAAGGATTTACAATAGTGACACAATATGAGAAGAAAGGATGGATTAAAACCTATCCCCCCTTTATGACAACTTTCTGAACTCCTAACATAGATTGAAGTTTCAAAAACTTCGCTTATGTAAGACACTTTGTGAAAATGTCTGCAACTTGATCTTCTGTAGGGAAAAACAACTCTTCAATAAGTTGTTCATGAATTAGCTTTCCGATGAAGTGCATGTGTAGCTCGATGTGTTTTCTATGCTGATGTTGAACTAGGTCTTTGGTGATCTTGATGGCACTCTGACTTTCACACCAAAGGCTGGTCAGATGCTGGTGTTGGAATCCAAACTCTGAAAATATTTGTTGAAGCCACATGGCTTCCTGACTTGCATTTACCATTTCTCGATATTCTGCTTCTGCTGAAGAAAGTGCAATAGCTTGTTGTTTCTTACAGGCCCATGTGACAGGTCCTGAAACAAGGCTGAAAACATAACCTATAGTAGATTTCCGATCATTAGGTTTGCCAACCCAATCTGAATCAGTGAAACCAACTAATAAAGGAGTCCCCCCTGAACTATAATGTATCCCGAACTGAACTATACCACAAACATAGTGAAGTATCCTTTTAGTTTCTTTCCAATGGCTTTCATGGGGTGTTTTCATATATCAGGCAATAAGACCAACAACAAAGGAAAGATGAGGACGGGTATGAGTCAAGTATAAGAAGCTACCAATTAACTGATGGTACAAGGTGGAATCAACTTCAGGACAAGTACAGGTCACAGAAAGCTTGACTCCAGACTGGAAGGGAGAAGGGGTTGGTTTACAATCATCCATGTGAAAGCGATGAAGAAGGTCACAAGCATACTTAGACTGGGAAAGAAAAATTCCTTCATGGGTTTACAAAACTTGGAGGCCAAGGAAATAGTGAAAAAAACTTAAGTCTATCATTTCAAATTTCTTCTTAAAGTTAGTTTTCACATGGTTTAAAAGTTTTGAGTCACTACCAGTAATAATAAGGTCATCAACATAAAGGAAAAGGATTATGAGATGGATTCCTACTTTCTTGGTATATACATTAGGATCAGAATGGCATCTAGAGAATCCAGTGGCAATAAGAAAGCTATCCATTTTGGCATACCAAGCTTGGGGAGCTTGCTTGAGACCATAAAGAGATTTATTGAGGCGACAAACAAGGCTAGAGTCATTCTTGACATAGCATGGAGGTTGTTCCATGTAGATTTCTTCTTACAAATGTTCGTGCAAGAAGGCATATTTAACATCCATCGGATGGACCTCCCATTTATGTGAGGCAGC
Source organism: Picea glauca (assembly GCA_000966675.3). Lineage (NCBI taxonomy): Eukaryota > Viridiplantae > Streptophyta > Pinopsida > Pinales > Pinaceae > Picea > Picea glauca. Next base: position 918,538 of record JZKD02S2082375.1, on the reverse strand, counting down.
AAGGGCAAGAACAAGGCAGATGGAATTCATTTTTTCTACAGGGGTAAAGGTTTCATTATAGTCAATTCCTTCAACTTGGGAAAATCCTTAGGCAACTAACTGAGCCTTGTGTCTTTCAACACTTCCATCTGATTCATACTTAGTTCTATAGACCCATTTGCATCTAACAAATTTTCTTCCTTTTGGAAGAGGTACAAGATCCGAAGTATCATTTTCCATTACAGAAGGATACTCTCCATTCATTGTTGTATCCCAATCTAGATGATCTGAAGCTTATGTAAATGTCTCTGGATCATGATTTTCTAAAACTTGAGCCAAAAGAGAAGAGGCTCGCTAGAACTATGAATGTGCCTGACATTGATCTGACGGATCACCGACAAGATCACCAGTTGCTTCTCGTGTTGAACTGACCCATCTAGGAAGCGATGGAGCTGGTGTTGGTTCAGGTTCAAAGGAATCATCTGGAGGAGGGTGAGCAAGAGGAGGTGGATTTTAATCCTCACTATAATCATCTGAAGAAGAAACTAGATCATAACAAGGCACAAATGCCGAAGATGGCTCACAGACCGAAGAAGGCACAATCGTCAAAGATGGCTCATAGGCCAAGAGATTTTCATCAAAATTTAACATATGTTCTAAGAATAATTTCATTACAATGTGATTGAAGAAATCTATAACCTTTGACATCTTCGAAATAACCAACAAATATACACTTCTCACTTTTAGGCTGCAATGCTTTCCTTTTCTCATTAGGAATGTGAGCCCATGCTATACTGCCAAATACATGAAAGTGACTTACATCTGGTTTAATTTTAGTCCAAGATTCTTCCAGTGTTATATTTTTAAGAGCCTTTGTGGGAGTGTGATTTACTATGTAATTTGCACAGTTGATGGATTCTGCCCAATACTTTAGACTTAATCCCTTATATTGGATCATACAATTAGCCATTTCTTTTAATGTGTGGTTCTTTCTCTCAGCAACACCATTTTGTTGTGGTGTATATGGAATAGTGTGTTGCATTTGGATTCCCTGTGTAGTGCAGTAGCTTGTAAAATTATTGTCCACATATTCACCTCCATTATCTATTCTTAACCTTTGAATTTTATGTCCAGATTGCTTTCCTACAAGGACCTTGTAGGCCAAAAACTTGTCAAAAACTTCACTCTTGATTTTTAAGAAGTAAACCCAAGTACGTATGGAAAAGTCATCAATGAAAGTTAATAAATACTTGCACCTAGAAAAAGAAGGAGAAGAAAGTGGACCACACAAATCACTGTGAACAAGCTGCAAAGGGCCTGAGGCGTGCCAAGAGGCACATTTTTCAAAACTATCCCAATGATGTTTTCTAAGAACACAACCAGAACAAACACCATCTCTGCATGAGACAAGAGGAAGACCAATCACCATTTGTTGATTACATAGTTGTTGAAATGAGCGATAGTTTAGATGACCAAACCGCTCATGCCAAAGTTTTCTCTAGTCATCGCTATGAGCAACAAAAACTGATGAAAAAGATGATGACCCAAAGTTGTCAAACTTGTACAACTTGGTAATATCATCAACAATTCTAGTTGCAAGAACATGTTTAGGATCTTTTAGATCCTTGATTACAACTTGGTGAGGTGAAAACTCGACGGTTTTACCTTCACCAGAATGAGTGATTTGATATACTGATAGAAGGTTACAAGAAATATTTGGAACACATAATACATCATTGAAATGACCATTTTCTACCTGAACTATTCCAAATCCTACAACCCTAAGAGATCTATCATCAACAACAAATATTTTTTTGGTGTTACATTCATTTAGAGCAGAAAATATGGCTTTATCCTTAGCCATATGATAATATTCTCATGAATCAATAAGACACTCATCAGAAGAAGAAGTAGTAGTAGAAGGTGTATTGAAGGAAAAACTAGAAGCAGAAAGTGCATGTCCATGAGAAGAAGAAGAATAAGAAGAATCAATACTGATGTTGTGCTTTTTCATCACTACTTCTAAGGTTGCCATCTTCTTGAAACATTTGGACTCATCATGACCATCTTTATCACAAAAGTTGCAATGTCTGTTAGTATTCTTACTTTTGTATTTTGCTCCTTTGTCACCATTAGGAGCTGAAGTTGTCTGAGCGGGTTTGGGACCCTTAGGTTGCTTGTTGTTGTAGCAAGGATGTTGCTTCTTGGGATACTTGGGTTTATCTTTCTGCTGGGCAACTAAGGCTTTGTTGGAGGTACCTACAGTGTTGATCACTCCAAGTTGTACAATGTTATCTTCCTCTCTAATCAAATAAGCACAAAATGACTCAAGAGTCGGTTTTACATAAGCTTTCTCTAGAGCCTCTTTCATGGAATAAAAGGTATATACAAACACAAAATATGCAATACCTAGCTTAGAAAGAATAAGATATATGAAACACTCTTCCTCCATTTTTATCTTACATTATTCACATAAAATTCTGAGTGTTTTAAACTTAGATAGATAGTCTCCAATGCAAGAAAAATCACTTGGACTCAAGGTCAATATTTGATTTTCTAACTCTTGTGCTTGAATAATATTGAGTTTACCAAACACACATTCAATTGTGTTCCAAGCTTCTTCGTGGTCATCAATTCCTTTAAGCTGGTACCTTAAATCAGGAGAGATGGACATTCTGATTAGTCCACGTTCTTTGTCATTCCTATTATCCCATTTGGCTTTCTTATCATCATCAGTGGGTGTTGTTTCCTTTCCCAAGGTAATTCGGTACATGCCTTTACTTCTTAATAAATCATCCATATGGGATTTCCATTGGAAGTAGTTGTTGTTGGTAAGAAAGACATTACTTGTACAATCCATATTAAATATGCAGATAATGTGGATTTAAAAACTAAAACTAATGATCTGGATGGAAAGATCTCGAAAAATTATGCAGTTTTAAAAAAAAAGGGCACTGAAAACGGACTTCCGATGTGAGAGTTATGCCCTTTTTAAAAAAAAGGCATAAACTGTAACCAAATAACCACGTGATAGTGTAAGCTACTTTATGAAGTGACCCACTTTTATAAATAGAAGTGGGGATCACTTTTACAATGAAGTTACCTTATAAAATAAAATTTGCATGCAAAATAAATAACTCTAAAATAAAATATAAATCTACTTATAGTGATTCACTTTTATACTTGAAGTGAAATGCACAATTTTTTGCATGAACTTTTTAAAAAAAGTAACAAAAGAGAGACTTGAACTCAAGACCTCTTATTGAATAAGGCAAGTTTTAACCAAATGGTCTAGCAAAACATATGGTAATGTTCAGAAGGAGGATGGGGGTTGTTGTTGTTGTTTTTGTTGTTGTTGTTGACGACCTTGGAGAGCATGCTAAAAAAAAACTATTTTCACACAATAATCAAATTTTCCTTCTCGATGACAACAAGGGTTAGAACTCGGTTAGCTTACCCGGAAGATGCACCTTTTCCTATCTGTTTCTGATTTTGCAAGATCACACATGGTGCGGGGAAAAGAGCATATGCATATCTAAAAGAGTAGAAACTCAAAATAAAAAATACAAACCGAAACAAAATCAAAATAAAACTTTGCAGAAATTTTAAAAATGTGTATTCAGGCTTTAAACCTCCGGATCTGATTGTAATGGTTGTATCTTGGGCAAATGGAAACCTTTTCGAGTGAAAATAAAAGTGTTCCTGAATGAAACGAGTGCTACAGACACAATGGAATAGTCCTCTCAACCCATAAATGTACGTAAATGATAGAAAATGGAGATGAGAAAACTCAGCTTCACGATCTTGATCTACAATAGGAGCGGGTCTTCAAACAGGCTCTAATACCATGTTTGACAACACAGGTATTCCAACAGAGGATGAACACCTGAAGTAACCACTCACATAACCATATCAAATATCAACACACTGATGTTTTCATGTGGTAAAACCCCTACGGGGAAACATCTGTGAACCCAGCCAACGCAGCCACTTGGAGCAGTTTATTAATGCAAAGAAAAAGATTACAAAGAGATTTTACAAGAGATTTTCTCACAATCGATCATCGGAAAATTCCCCTCCATGCTCTTTAAATGGAGATCATGGACCAATCGGGTGTTAAGCCAGATATCAATGGCCATTAATATCGAGGAGAGTATGAACCATCGGATCAATCTATGTCAGGAACATATCATGACCGTCGGATTTCCTAACTACAAATGCATACTAATGCATACTAAAGAAACACACTGAGAAACACACTTTTACCTAATGACATATTAGACCAAGTAGATCTTAACTAACTCCTAAGTGTCTAAATATCCTAACATCAATAAGGTCATCAATTCTGGGAATTGAGTACTGGTTCCTCACTGTGATTTTTTTTAATGCTCTATAATCAATGAAGAGTCGCCAGGTCCGGTCCTTCTTTTGCACTAGTAAAATAACACTTCTACAAGGGGAGGAGTTGGGTCTAATGTTCCCCTTTTAAATAAGCTCTTGGATGTCATGCTTGATTTAGTAATTTTCCATCAACAAGAGATGATATACTAGTCAATTAGGTGGAGGTGCACTGAGGGTTAGATCAATTGGATGCTTGACTTAGAAATTCGTTGGTACCCCGGTGGGTGAGGAGAAGATATCTCTATACTCTTCCATGATTTCATCTACTTTCTTCTACTGCAAAGAGAGGCTTTGTGTAGAGGCCACAGATGTGGTGGAGACCTTCTTCTTAATATGATCATGGATCATAAAGAAGACAAACTTCCTGTTCTATGAAATGACCTTATTTTATTGCTTAGCAGAGATTAAAGAAATAGTTGTAAGTGACTCTACCTCTGGTATCCTGCACAATTTTATACCCAAAGTAATAATAACACTATGGGGTCTAGAATCATACACAACATAATGCTTCCAAAAATAAGGCTATCCTAAAATAACATCACAAACTTCAAGGGGAGAAATATCACAAAATACATCATCTTTGAAAGGCTTTATGCCCTAGGGTAGACGGCATTGTTGGCTGAGACAAAGATATATTCCTTGGAAAATCCATCTCATGGTGTAGGGTTGTGGGTGTAGTGTTGTTGGCAGGTCTAACCGCTTGACAACCTCTAATGAGATCAGGTTGTTCTGACTAACACTATCAATAATGAAATAAAGAAAAGGCCCCTTTACCCACATCTATCAATGAATAGGGGTTCCCCTTCATCTGGTTCTTTTGGTTTTCTTGGATGGAATTTGGTGGTAGCGATAATGCCACTGGGTTCAAAATTTATAATATTCTTCCCTCCTTCTGGAATTTATTCAGAGTCAGAATTGGCCTCTGATTCAAAGGCCTTAAACTCGACCAGAAGTGACTTCTTAGAGTGGCATTCTTCGGTGTTGTTCCAAGGGATTTTATGGTATTGACACCATTTTCCTGTGTCCTTCTTCATCTTTTCATTACCCTTATTATGTTGCATCTTGGACTGATTATCCTGAGAGTGGCCATATTTTCTTTGTTCCTTATTGTGTGGGTTGGGGATGCATTTTCCCTACTTCGGATGTGAGGAGTTTGCAGATCCAAATTCTCTCCTCCTCTTCTTGAATTTATGCTCGATCTTGACAACATATCTATAAGTCTTACCCAATGAGGCGATGCATAGAATATCAATTTATGTTTGAATGTATATATGAAAAAGAATGTGGTATTTGAGCATGAGATGTCACTCAGAGTCTTTGATACCCAATTTGGTGTGCAGAGTATGAAAAATATTGGTGAAATATGATACTGTCTGGTTCGTTTCCTAACGCAGGGTGGTCCATATGGTGTACTGGTCCTCGTAGCTTCCAATAGGGTAGTATTGTTATTTAATGGTATCCTGAAAGGAATCCCATATAGGGGAGACCGAAAATACTTCATATTCACTTATAGCCCTTTGTTCATACTAGGTATCCCACCAATCCTTAACATAGGGGATGCCCTTGAGGAGTGAAAAAGTAATCTTTTCTCTATTGGAAAAATTGTGGACCGAAAAATACCCTTCAAGAAGATTCAACCATTTATCTACAACATCCACATCTATCAGTCCTTCAAATAATGGAATATCAAAATTTGCATGTACCTTGAAGGGGTTTGCATGGCCTCTTGATGAATATGCTTCTCCTGTGGGAAGCCACTGAAGGATCTAAGCAAATTTGTGCATCATTTTGTTCCTTTGTCGCACAAGGGATTCCCTGAGAATCATTTTAAAAGGATCCCCTACTCCATAATATTTCTTCTCATCCCCCATGGGTTATTTTCGAGTTAAACATGACTGATCTTGAAAAGGCTTAATTGGTTCAAGTCCCAACTTCCTGTACCTAGATCTTGTCGGGGACATGCATGAAGAAAAATAAATGACGAGAAGACAAATTTGATACCATTGATACAGACTTAGAATAAAAACAAACTGGTTAACCAACTGAATACAATAAACAAATATATATAAAGAACAACACATATATCCAATGAAAATAATATTCTATTGAATAAATGAAATAGGTTGAAACTGTAAAACTGCGGAACTGAAACAACTTTCTCAAATGGTGGTAGCTATCTCTAAGAAGAGATGTGGCTAATACGTGCATCCATCTAAGAAGAATTATTACAATGAGACTCCAGAGACCTTTTTAACATTACTCATTAATTCCAAAACCATAGACATCCAAAAACCTAACCCTAGGATGTGAAACGAAAAAATTCATGTGGGCCCTGATGGATAAGTTGGTACCTCAATTTCCCAGGTTTTTGAATGTTTCATACGCCTTCTATTTTAGGTGCATGATATCCTATTGGAAAGGTATTTTCAAGAAATACACATTATGCCATCAAAATCTGACTCTGTTTACATTTTGACTATGGAAAGCCAAAAAAACACTATTTAGGGCCCCAAAACTCCCCTAGAAGTACAAAAAGATATGTTGACATGAAAAAATCCAAAATAGGCTAGTTGGATTAGGTGGGAGGCCACTATTATCCACATAGAATATGTGTAGGGATTTATACAACCATGGAAGTGTATAACCCACAATTACAAAGAAGTATAAAAGAGCATGCTTAACTAAAAACGCTCATGAGGAGCGAGTTGGAATAGGTGGGTGGCCACCAATATCCACCTGGATCAACCATCTACCCACTCCCACCTATTCCCTCCATGAACCATTATTGAGAGGTTTATCCCAAGGAAACAAGGGACCAATAAAGCTTATGAAACATTGGTGGGATGATGAGGACAAGACCCTCAAACAAGGAAAAGATTTGGTCCCCACCCATAGACTCAAAGCATCATATAAATTGTTGGTAGCCATGATATGACGCCTTTATGGTGAAGAGAAAATAACACACTTCTATACTTATTGGCTATTGTTAGCACATACGATCGTCAAAACATGACATGTGTTCAACTGGGCATACATATTAACCATCAACATCTGCCTTCACATGATGAAAATCGCAGGTATGAAAAAACCATGTTTTCACATGGAAGCCTATCTAACTGATGTTATTTGTTCCTCCATGTAGTTTCCAAACTTTGTGTGCAATTGGGAGAAAATACAACCCTCAATTCATATGTACTTCTATGAGCCATGGAGCATTAACTACAAGAGTTTTTTTTATGACATTTTTAATTTGTTACTCACCCCTCTACACTCTATTATTTTTTATTTTCCAAGACATAGAATTTTGTTTGAAGCTAAGAACGTGATAAAGGGGATAGATGATTGGCTCCTATGTAAATACTGTTCATATATTAGGGTGTATGGAACCACTGGAGCCCCTCACCTGTTACCATACTTTTTCCCAGACCATCTTCTGATGAGAGATATTGCTTACCAAACTATGGGGTTGGGGTCACCTCACTACTCCTATTTAGCAACAAAAACCTCTGGCCCGTTTTCCCAATTGACATAGAAAATTACACCATTTCCAATGGTCCACATGAAATAAAGGAGGAAGAAATCCTACAAGAGCTACACCTACTCCTAGCATAGCCTAAAGGCCATGACCCCCATGAACTTGCAGTCAATAATGTTAGATCTGTTGGCCTCACCCACATCAACATCCATGCAGTTGACTTTGATGAAGACATATTTAAAGGAATACTGTGGTATGAAGAAGCCCTGCAAAATTTACCCAATGATGCTGCTAGGAATGAGCTTGAATGTGAATAAGAGGAAATGAAGAGAGTGATCATCAACTAGTTGTATAGATCTCTCCAGTAGGAACAAATCGACACCAATGTTAAAGAGCACGAAAAGGATAGAAAAGAGGAAAAGTTGGAACTGAAGAGGCTCCAGGATGAAAATTAACATCAAAGAAGGAAGGAAGAGGAGGAGAAAATCAAAAAAGAAAATGAACTTAAGGTAGAGAGAGAGAATTCAAAAGAAGAAATATGAGGAAGACAAGGAAAATAAATTGGCTAATGAGGCAGAGGCGAGGAGATTGGCTGATGAAGCCACAGATAAACAAGTTGCTAAAGAATCCATGGTCAAGCAAAAGATAGATGAGATGTTGAAAAAAAAGCAGTTGCAGGATTTGAGGCAAACCCCAAAAACTCCATCAACACCCAATTTGGGTATTGTGAACATTCCACCTCAATACTCAACTCCTCTCAATGTTATTATGAGAGATTATTCTCTTTCCTCTCAATCCTTGAATTTTGAGCACATTGTAGTCTCTATTGGAGATTAATATTATGACAAGAAAATGAGAAGTGTTGAGAAGAAATAAAGAAAAATAAAAAGAGGAGAAGACACTCAATCCATAATATAATGTTGTTCATGAAGCCTCTACACTCAATTCTCCTGCATGACTAAATGCCTCATCCATCTTCAAAGTAGCTAGTTCTTTGAACACTGCCAAAACTACGGTGACAGAGCTAGAAACAAAATTTAAATAGGTTAAAGAAAATATGATTTTAGAATTTGAGAACACTTCCAGAGTTTTTGATTCTCTCAATACCGAGAAATTAAAAAGATCCCTACAATCCTATAAAGAGAAGGTGAATGATGAATTTGAAATTATAATCAAGACCTAGTGGGACACCCGCATTAAGGAATTGGAAGAAGAAAGACAAAATATATAAACAAACATTGAGGTAAACACAAAATCTACACTTGTTGTGGATGCTATCAAAACCCAGGCTCTCGAGATATAAAAAATATTTCCAATTGAGAAGAAATAATTGATCAATTTTCTCAATAAAATGAAAACCATTCGAGAATAAAAATTCACAGTAGAAGAAAAACGGGTAAATATTCAAGGGAGGTATCAAGGAGTTCATGAGGATTTAAAGAAGATGATCAGTTTGAAATACATGTGCGAGACTCTACCCACCACACTACCAATATACTCTGATAGAGAAAGACTCCAATGTCAGATGTTCCTCGACACTTGTAAACCCTTGTTCAAGAATGTAAAAGCAACCCAAAAGACAACAATTGACTCTTGCATGAGGCTATGTAAAACTTTAATCAATCTCATGGAATAAATAAGGACGCAACCATTTCTCCCTATCTTTGAAGAAACACCTGCCACCAAGAAAATTGTTGATGTGGAAAGATGCAAATAAATCAGCCAAGTAAGAATATAACGTCTAAACCATATTGGAAAATAATCTTTGGATTAACACCTGCTAAGACCTACCTAGATTACCAACAAGATTCAAAACTTTGTCAAAAATGAACCAAAGGAGTTACATCAAGAAGTGTCCACCAAAGTTTGCAATGGAGAATTAATGGTGGAGAAATTACAATTGGGTAAGCTTGAGAACATTATGAAAGATTATTCCCTCTGGGAGGAATATCACGATCATATGTAGGGGAAGATGATCTCATGATGATAAAATTCCACAACTATGATGAAATCTCTCATTTCTCTACTATCATTATTTTGTTTTTGGATCTGGAACATGAAGAGTCATTTTTCAAAATGACACTAGATTCATAATGGAAAGATTATTATGTAAATAATCTCTCCTCATTGTAAAAGGAGGACTTTCCACAAGAAAGGGATTTTGGTTTTCGAATGTAGCAAGACAATATTTTTAGTGCAATTTAATTTAAAACTGAAGACATTTTGTTGGAGATTATGGTGTCGATATGTATGAATGAGATTATTCAATTTATGCATGTCTATTACTATAGTATGTGATTGTTGGTTTATGAATTATTTCTGAATTAATGTTTTCAATATTCATAGTAGCCATGATTTTCAAAGTGAGTACAATGATAGTATGATGCAGTTAACTAATCAATTACTTTATTCTAACTAGTCGTGCTATTAAAATTTCATGTCACCTATATTATGAATTTATTTTTTGCAAGTAATATAAATATTTCACTATATTCATCCTTTTCAGTTTGATCCTGATAAGGATAAGTTAGCTTAGAATAGAACATAGATTGCATTTTATAACTATAATCATTCATCTAAGATTATAATTAATTAGTTAGGACTTATATTTTTAATTCATCGAGGAACCTTTGGTTCTAAGATTCATATTTCATTAGTATATTAGTTATATTGGTAACCATGCCAAAATCTAGTTGGAAATGGTATCTCAAACAAGAGTGGGTCTAATTGGGACTTCCATTGGGTGTTTTCCCTCATCTAATTGAACAGGTCGTTGTGTCCTATCAACACATAGATTCACAACTTAGTACATATATAATATATATGGATTGAGAGGAGCCATTGTGACACGAATCTCCAATTATGGCTTGCAAACACTTCCAGATTTCCAATGAAAGAATTAGAGGGACACCTAGTCTGATAGGGATCCCTATCTACACAAGGACCCCTAGCTCAAAAAGGACCCCTATTTTGATAGGGAACCCTAGTCATGCAAGGGAGTTTTTTCAAACAAGGAGATCTAGTCAATCTAGAAGACAATCAAATTCATCTATATCTAGTCAAGATGGAGTTCAAGGTATATATGTTTATATGCACATGTTAAATTGTGTGCATACTTGCATATTTGTCTTGTTTTCATAATTTTTGAAATTAATAAAATTCATTGAACTTAATAAATTTAATTTGAGATGTATCATTCAATAGATCATCACGAGAAAGAGCATTGTGAGAGAGAGCACAAAAATATATAGGTGGTTCTCGAGTTGATCCATTTCATGATGGATCACTGCGATTTTTTTCTAGTCATGATTTTGGGGAAAGTTTGAACATATATCCCCCCTATTGGCCAATGTATATCCCTAATTAAATCAATACCATATGGCTGCTAAATTTCTTTTATTTTTTTATGTTTTTATATAAATCAAGTGCATATGGAGTTGTGTAGATATGTTTTTGTGCATTGTCATAAACATATACAAATGTTTCTAAATGTGTAGAGGATTGGACCAATGTTGGTGGAAACAATGAAGTAGAGGGTGAATATCAAGCGAAGGGTGAGGGTGAAGGTCAACCAGGGGTGCATTTTAAACAAAATGAATATTACACCCATATGGACACCTTTCCCCTAGAAGGAAATTTTCAAGGGTCGACCCTTCAACATTGCACATCCCACCATGCAATATTGAAGCATGATCTTGAGAAATTAGATCTCACTGCAAATAGCAGATGAAGATTGGATATTGATTTTCATTATTTAGGAAAATGAATTGATGTATATAAGAGGTTTTTCCCAATGACCAATAATTTCATTGATTTGATGAGGAGATGCAAGCAAGTGGTGGTGGGCCCTACAAAATAAAAAGCTAGATCAATTTTCAATTTTAAGGAAGAATCTAAGAGACCAATGTTGAAGGTGAAATATTTCAAGAAACCTAACATTGCTATCCATATTTATTATTGATTCTTATAATCATATGGTATATTTCCATGGAATGATGAGGTGTCAATTTATTTTCTGAAATTTATATATGTAATTTTTTTTTTGAGAATATTCACCCTAATTATACCAACATACCATACACATATTATGGTGTTGGTAAACATCAAATTTATAATCGAAAAGTTTCATTTAGAAATCCATAATTTCTTAGAGTTCCACCACCCTTGTTATCTCGTCCACCAAGGGTGGTTTCTTTAAGTTCAAAGATGGAGGCCACTTCACAAGTTGGTCAATAAGTCAGAGATGCAATAACGAATAATTTAAATTCATATTTTGTTGATACTATTGTCAGTTTGAACCAATACAAAGTGTGGTCTAGTTACCATGATGCATTTTTTAATAGCAAAAATGATGACATAGACTAGATGATTCCAAAAGAGATACAAGATTATGCAATTCTTTTCCATAATGGTTGGGAAGACTTAATTGGACATGAGAAAGAGGAAATTGGATCTGTATCTGTTAAAATTTTAAATGTTTCATGCATTCAATAATAATTGTTTTGTTATTTGATCCACATCATCACAATTTTTGAAATAATACATTTTATGAAAATGTTTATGTTCATTAATTGAAGTTTACTCGAATGTTAAATGATTCATCATTAAATTTGGAATTATCATTGTGTTAAAATTTGGATGTGATGACTCATGTATGTTTTTTAAAATATCTATATCTACACTTTAATTGTATAATTTGACACTTTGTTGAACAATCAATCCAACAAATTTATATAGTTTCATTAATGTGAACATATTTTTTAAAAATTCAATTCTTTTTTGTTCACGAATTCCCATCACATATCTTAACATATCACTATGCATGGGAGATGTTCCATAGGTTGGGAAATCATAGGTATAATTGCATGCTAAAAAAAATTAGTTATGGAAAATACAATGCCATTTAAAATTTTAATTAAAAAACACAATGTCTTACAATTCAAATATAAGGGTGGTGGGGGTAGTCTCATGTCTTCAGGGATTATATCGAGAAACCCTCTTGCATACTGGGAGATATTTCGGTTGGAATCTCATAGGTATTGTATGTTTAAAAGTTTAAAATCATGATTTTAAGTGTCAATTATTTAATTTTAATTTATTAAATTATATATATATATATATATATATATATATATTATGAGGAGGTCTTAAGTATGGGGCATCTTTATTCTTCCATATCATAAGATGTTTTGATTGGTGATTCATAGGTATCAATCATGTTTGAAAGTTTGTAACTATGATTTGACGTATCATAATTTAATTGTAATTATTAGTTTTTTTCAATATAAATAAGTACTTACAATGATGTCTATATGCATTTTAAATGTGTTATAGGACAACATGGAGGAGAGAGTGGTAGAGGAGGATGTGCCCATATATGATATTACATAGATCATATATGTTGCATGTGTACTCTAGTTTTCTTTATTAGAACTTTATCATATGTTTGCTTAATCATTTTTGTACTTTATATATATAATTTTTGGAACTTATGGGTTACATTATAGATATACATATGTCACATTGGTATCTGGTTTGTTTTAATGAGTACTTTTTATGTGATCTTGATACATTCATTTTTTATATGATTTTGTTAAATTCATTTTTGTACGATTTCCCAAGTACAATTATGTATGAGAGCATAATATTATGTTTTCATTGAATGATGGCCTACCTATTTGCGTCCACATTTTTCTTTTGTAAGACATGGAAATTTTCAATTTCCTTAAAATCTTGGATCAACATTACAATTTCATCATATATGTTTAAAAGTTTGAATTTTTTTAGAGGGATTTGGTGATATAGAGATAGTATAATTATTGTTGTTCCCTAAACATTATCACTTTGTGGACCCATTTATATTTTAGAATAGATATGCCCTTCAAAACAACTAGTGCATCCACCTCATTAATGTTGTAATTCCTATCAGGTATCCATACTATATAAAAAATAAACCCCCCTTATACCCACTACCCCTTACTATAGATATATTATTATAATAGGGCGTTGTGTCAATATTTTTTTATAGAAATACTTTGGTTTTGTTCTAATCATATACGCAACCATATTGGTTTCAAATGAAATACTATAAAAAATCTTTTGTTTATTTTTGTGAGTAGCAGAATCAACAACTAGTTGGGCATGTACTCACGTGAAATGTGATTACATTATCTGAATGCTACGAATATAATCTCCAAGTGTGCTGGTGATACCCCATACGTGAAACACAAGTTAAGTCGAGGTTTCAAAACGATGACTTCACATAACACAGTACCTTAATAGTACAATCCATCATCGAATACTTTACACCTCAAAGACCATAAAAAATCTATTGTTATAATATCATGTTTATTTTAATAATTATCAAAGTTTCTCTTTCATGTACATGTGCATCATCCATAGATGAATTTTTAATTGGATCTGAGCTCATGTCCATATCTTTAGTTTCAAAAATAAACAAATAAATGATACAATTAGAATATGATTTTTTTAAGTAGCTCGTCTCCATATCTCTAATTCAGAAAATAACGAGAGCAGTGATAGCCTTATAAACTTTTGGGAATTGAATTTAAAATGACATAAAAATGTAACAAGATAAATGGAAAGAAAATGAAGTTCAATAATGTTTTTTGTACACTAATGAAAAAAAATTCTAAAAAAATATGTTATATAAATATGTTTTATACTATAACAAAAAAATCTAAAAATATAATTTGGGAAATTGAGAAATTTAATTTTAATAATTAAGAATGATATGAAATTAAATTTATAGAATTTACCATGAAATGGAAAGGGAAGTAAAATGGAAAATATTTAAAATTCAACATGATAATGATCCATTAAGTTTAAATGAAAGAATAACTATGTTTATTTGAAAAATGTAAAATTTATTAATTATGAAAAGTAAGTATAATATGTTTTATATAAGAAACAAGTGTGAATTGAAATATAAATATAAATATAAATATAAAATGGATGATAACAATTAGATAAAACAATGATGATTATATATATATATATATATATATATATATATATATATATAGAAAAT
>JZKD02S2082375.1:839495-897312 GCA_000966675.3 Picea glauca | reverse complement strand
ATGTAGAATTATTATCCAATAATGAGCAGTAAGAAATAAACAATCACACACATACACAGTACACCAGTGTTTTACGTGGAAACCCAAATTGGGAGAAAACCACAGAATGTTTTTTGTTATATGTCTTGAAGAATTACATTCATTGGAAGCACCAACTTCCTTTGTTTTTCAGCTGCAATTGGAAGGAGGCTCCAACCCCCTAATTTCTCAGGCTACAACCTGAGGGAAGCTCTAACTCCCCAATTCTCTGGCTACAACCAGAAGGAGGCTACAACCCCCAATGTTCTCTGGCTACAACCACCTTTCATTGCTTCGTCCTGCCACCTTGAAGTAGAAGTAGAATGATGGAACCACTTTCACACTATCACTATGAAATATACCATTGTAAACCTCTACCAATAAATCTAAACCATGCATCAACATGTACCTCAACCTGTAATCAACCTATAACATAAACAAGTGCATCAACTATGCACTAACCTATAATTAACCTGTACCATAAACAAGTGCATCCAACCATGTACCAAGTATGTACCAATCATGTGTAAACTACTCATCAACTATGACTCATCAATATATACCAACATCATCAACTATACACCTTGAGTATGTGTGCCAACTCATCAACTACTTGTCTCAACCATGTACTCAACATGTACCACAACCAAAAGCCCTCATCCATTTCTTCATCCAAATCTGATTTGTAGCTCTATAATAGACCTGTTGTATATGATCACATTCCTTAACTTTAAAAACAAGAGACTAGTATTTTCATCAAACTTTTCTTTAGTCTCACAAGCCTAGTTTTGGATTAGCCAACAACCTTAACTTGAAGTAATCATAACTTTGAACCTGTAATGTATAAAGATATAAAAATGATACACAATGTTCTTCAATGTGTTTTATACAATTCCTCCAACTGTCACTACTTGGAACCTCTCATAAAAAGAGTTATAACAAAAATGACATACCTTGTTGAATTCTGGCTTATTTTAGAGATCGACCTTGTAGAGCATGCCCCACACAAAATATTTGATGAATTGATTTGAAAATGTTACAAAGAATACTATAGACTGTCCCATAAACAACACATTTGGTCCCACTGAATTTGGATCTGTTATGAAGCAGTTATGACATTTTTACCTGAAACACTTGAGTTTGACTAGTTTCAGGATTGACCACAAACCCTATTTTCCACGGAGTGTAACTTCCAAAATACAACGACCCACAAGCTGAATTTTTTATCACAGATACTTGAATATGGTTTCTCACTTTCATAGCAAGTTTACAGTCTGAATCATTATAGAAAAATATTTATAGTGAAAATGGTGAGATGACCTGTAAATAACATACCTTAGAAAGCACCATCAAAAGAATTTATCCTTCCTTGCATTTTGGCCTTCTTTTCTTGACCTTCACTCAAGATTTTGGTTTTGATATCCTTGGTTACCTCAGACACATATAGATATTCAATATTCTCAAGTTTGATTCAAATGAGAGAGCCTTGCCTCTTATTTATACTCTCCAAGTAGCTTCCTTAAAAACATCTTCTAGGTCACTTGGCCCACTTTCCTTATTTTAGGGTTGGGCCCACTTCCAATTTCTCCATTAAATTTATTATTGAAATAATTTATTTTGTATTCACTTTGAATTATAATACACTCATCAGTTCACGTTATTATTTACCTTTTAAAATCTCTTAAACCACTTTGACTACTTTGACCTTTTGGGGCTTCCTGATGACATATGAGGGTCCTCCAACTTCGTAAGGCCATAAATCTCAAACCGTGAGGAGTTATGTGATGTTCTACATACCACCAAAAATGGCATGACATTTACTATCCATATATAATAGTATTATCTAAAAATATATCATAAATCATACATCTACCCATCAAACAAAGTTGGGTCCATTATCCAAACCCGGGGTCTCCAACTTCTCATGGCCATAACTCTCTAACCGTGAGGAATTATGTAACATTCCAGATACCACCGGAAATGACATGACAAGCACTATCCATCTAGGATATGTTCCCTGAAAAATTCACTTTCCTTCATCTCATTATTCCACAATTAAGCATGGGTTCTCTTACTCCACAAAGCGTCTTCCTGTGAGATCTTTCACCATAAGGGGAACACTTTGGAGTTCATCCATATTTACTTCTTATCAACCATGAAAAAACAATAATGAGTCATATTTACATCAAACAATATTGGGTCCATTACCCAAACCTTTTTGCTATGGGGCTTTCTTCAAGGGTTGACATCAACGACAGCCAACCTTAATCAACAAATTCAACAGTGGGTGAAGGTGGGATAATGGAGATTGTTGGTCTAGATCATTTCCTTATGTGCATTCGCTTGTTTTCCCTTGAAGAATCATTTAAGGAGAACAATATATAAAAGATATGTCATTTCCTAGGTATCGTGACTTCTTAGAGGAATATATGGTTCATTGTTGAGGTAAATTCGTGTTTCATAGCCTAGGTATATATCCAAATTAGTTTAGCTCAAGTTTATCTCTTCAATTTACTAAGTTCATTCTTGGTAAATTCATGGAGGTTCCTTTTAGTTTTTATAGAAATTTAAAGGAATCATAGAGAAAATTCTTTAATCAAAGTCTATTTCTCTGCTTCCTATGGTGATAATTTCATGGTGCAAGGGTGGTGCTTAGTGTTGACAATGGAATTTAGTACAAAGTGTGGAATTGGAGGAATTTGTGAAATTTTCATTAGATATTGGACAATATGGTGAGCCACCATCACCCAAGTGGATTCCCCCTTTGTGAATTGTTTTATATTCATCGTGTTGTTCGATGTCAAGATGTCCTTGTTGGGGATAATAGGACATCCATATTTATATATATAGGAAAAATCGACACCTGAGAGGAAAATCATAATAATGTGATGGCAGTAATAGTTGAAACTTTGTTTCAACGAAGGAATAAAATAAAGGATTTAGAAAATGAATGTAGTGATTTCTGCCACCAGGTTTCAAGTATAGATAGGGACCCTGAATCAACTACATCTAACTACAAAATGTCAATTGGTTTAGATGTGAAGGAAAATGTCCCTGACAGGAAGATATGGATGACGTGGTTGAGGACATGAAGCTTCCATCAACCATGTCTTTAAGTTCTTTCAAGTTTTTTCATGTTTTTTGTCATTGGTGTTTTTTAGACTTCAACATAGTTGTATAATCTTTTGGGGATCCTCTACAAATGATACTATCCTTCTTTATCATAATTAGTTTACAATTTCTTGGATTTTTTCTAAACAGTGAATTATGACACAATCCTCCTTTTTTGTATTATTATGTTGTCTAACAAAACTAGAACACTTATCTAGTAAAAATTAATTATTCATATTAAAAAATATAATGAAATGTATTTATATTATAATTATACCTTTTATATAACACAAAATGATAAAGACAATATGATATTAATAAAGATGATTGTTATACTCATGAAATTTTAACTCTATTGGAATTTAATGTTGTAAGAAGTTAATTCTAGATTAATAATGAAAACTTAAATAATATATTAGTTCTATATAATTTTGTAAGAAGTTAATTCTAGATTAATAATGAAAACTTAAATAATATATTAGTTCTATATAGTATGTTGCTATAATCACAATTCACTCGGAAAGGCATTTACATGAAAAATTCAAAACTTATGACCTTATATATGTTACCTCTATAAATATATTTTGATTACTTTTTGTATTATACGCAAGGAAAAAGAAAACCATACAAATTGTACTATCTAAACACAATCTTTACATCTTGACTAAGACATTTACATGGTTCAACTCCTTAGAATCATAATTCCATTTCCTTGGTTTTTGTTTCATCAAAATATTCATAGAAATCGATCGCACATCTTTGAAGTAGTAGAGCTTCTTTTCATATCTCAGTCGCTTTGCAGTTAAGTTCTCTCAGAATGTGTTGGAAGGACATCCGCTCCAATGACTAGAAAGCTAGTTGAATATCTCTCATGACCGAGGTAATATTGTTGTTTTGGATGGATATTTTTCTTTGTTCCTATTCAATGACTAGTTTATAGTCTCCCAACACATGTAGGTTTAGAATATCCTTTCATTTTGATATCTCCAATAGAGTCCATACAGATATTATCTCGTCTCTATTGTTTGTCCCACGTTCAAGAGCTTATCTTATATAGATGTAATGATTTTGGTTGATGAATAAAACAATTCTTACTCCACAATTTGGTGTGTGTCTCTGACTGACCCTGTTGAAATATCCCCAAGGTGTTCTGTAGTCAAAGGCAGGGAGGAATGGATTGTGTTGTTTCTTACTTTTAGGATCTTATTTGAACTCAGACACTTGACTAAGTGTGATTGTTTCTGTTAATTCCCGTGGCACCATTTTATCTTTGAAAATGACACGATTACGTTCCCACCAAATATTGGAGATCATTAAATTTTGTAATCATGCATAAATATTCACCAACCTATATTGTATCCATTTACTTAAGAATTATTCTAGGCTTCCTCTATTCCACTCCTCTTTAGCATTATTATTTTCCTTAATAATCTTCGCAACCTGTCCTACATAGGGGAAAGATACAAAAAGATGAGAAGTCATTTCAAAATCTAATTTTCAAAGAGAAAAATAACTTGTTCCATGAATGACTCAATATTTTTTTTCAAGGCTAACCATAGAGTGATTTTTCTTCTTAGAGGAGCTTTGAATTTCCAATGTTGATTTCACCACCATTTAACTAGTGATTTGAAACAATCTTATTTCAAGGATTTGTATCCTTTTTTTTCGTGAAGGTTTTGTCTTTCGAGTTCTTAGACAAACACAATGAGTCCTCAATTTCCTCATCAAGAGAGATGAATTTTTCACATAATAGAGAAATGTAGTTCCATTCCTCTTTCAGAACCTTGGGGAGTCCCAGCGCAATGAGGTCCTTCCATCCTTCTTGACCTCGTGGTTGAGGGTTCCCCACACTGGCATATTGTAGGGTAATAACAATTTGAATCCTTAGTGATTGGTGTAGTGGCTCCGAGAGCTTGGAATTGTCATCAACTCCTAGTTAGGGGTCCTCTCCCACTCGTACTCTACTTCCATGAACAATTTTCCACACTATCCAGTTACCTACCATCGAGAATTCCTCTACAAGTTCCTTTCATGCAATGGAAGCCTTCAAGGATTTGACCGACATTGTGAACCACTCGATTATAGATAAATTGGAGAAGTATTATGAATTCATCACTCGTGTCAAGAGCACATTTCCTTGTGTTAGTCTCCACAAGTTCCTACCAGATACTTCTCTTAAAAATTGGTGTATGTCGTTGAGACCCCACCCTCAAAATTCCTTTGGGGCTGCTATCGTTTCCAAATTTGCAAGGTGTATTCCTTTAGGGAGGTTCTGGCCTGCCCAAACATACTGGCATCTCAACCTACGTATTTTCTTTACAAATCCTTTTGGAATTTTCGTTATGAAATTCCAATAGACTGGAATACTTTCCAAGACTACTTTAAGTAGCATGAGCTTTCCTCTAGTTAAAGTCTTGTAAATCCAAGTAGAAATCCTTTTCTCCACCTTTCGAATTAGCCACCCCCAATACTCCTTTCTGTAGCAGTCTAGACTCAGATAAAATCCCATATATTTTACCCCTTCCTCGATGATTTTCCTTTGAATCAGGATTATATTTAAATAATAATTTGATTCATCCTCCATTCAATTATTTAATAGTATACATGATTTCTCCGTATTGATCAACATTCCCATAGCTTTGAAATACAGGTCTAATATTCTTTTCAGTGACACTAGGTTTCTTAGGGATCTTGAGACACTATAGAAGACATCATTAATGAAAAATAAATGAGAAGCCATTTCTATTTTTTATACCAATATCCCTCTCAGCCGATCATTATTTGTGGCTTCCTTTATTAATATTCTTAGATCTTATGCTATAATTAAGAAAATAAAAAGGGAAAGGGGAAAACCCTGACGTATCCATCTCGAATAATTGAAGAAATAAGAATTTGAGCTATTTATTATTACTAGAAAGGAAGTGCTTTGTACGAATCCCACAATCTAGTTCATCGTGTTAATATTTAAGTCCATTGGATGAGGGTTAGGCGTAGAAAAGTCCAGCTAACATTGTCGTAAAATTTTGATAGGTTTAATTTCAGAATTGCTTCTCTGAGGTACTTTTCTTTAACTCAGTGGAGTACCTCTTGTGCTTTTGCTACTACATCATATATTTTTTTGTTATGCGAAAATCCAAATTGTTCCTCTTCAATTACCATACTAATTACATGCCTTAATATTGTAGCTATTATCTTGGTACTCAACTTGTATACAATGTTATAGTAAGATATAGGTGTATAGTCCTCGAACAAATTTGCACTCTTTTTCTTTAGTATAAGAAAAAACAATGTTGAATTAGGAGTGCCATGCATTCTTCCTACCTTTTGAGATTCTCTCACCCTCATAATAAAATCATAAATCATCTTTGAGTAAATCGTCAGAATATTTGAAAAATTCGACAGTGAATCTGTGTGGCCATGGGATTTTTCCATTTTGCATGGAGGCAAGTGTTTCACAAAGTTTTGTGTTTGTTACCTCTTCTTCATAAGACCAGTTCATCTCTTCTATGAAAATTGGATAAAACTTTGAAACCACTTCAAGAAATTCCTAGATAGGAAAGCCAGGAGTGGCAGTAAAAAGTGTTTTGAAGAATACAACTCCACCTTTGGCCTTATCTCCGAACAAGCTTACCAACATGCCTTTCTCATTTTTTATCTCCCAAATCATGTTGAAATTCTTTATGATATTAAAAAAGTTATGAAAGAACTATGTATTGTTATCCCTTGATTATAATTAGAGTGCCATACTTTTCAGACGCCACTCTTGTTCTTTTTTTTGACATCAATTTCTTAATCCCTCCAATATTTTTTGTTCTTCTAACAACTTAGGTCGTAGGGGTCCCTCTTCTATTCATATTTGAAGGGAAGAAAGACTTTCCTTGATCTCCATGATTTTATTCTCCATGATTTTATTGTGTCTCTTAGCTTTCTAGGTGGGAAGCTATTGTTTGGAGGATTTTTTTTCTCTTTATATTGTCTGCAAACTGAACCATCAAGGGTTTAGGATTTGATGGAGATAGAATTATCCATGAGGAGGATACCAAATTCTTAAAGTATTCATATTATAACCATACTTGACTAATTTTCGAGAGAGAAGGGGGTGCCTCAGATTTTGGTTTTCACTGTAAGGATATGGGACAATGATCAGAAATCCCTCCATCCTGCACTTTGGATTTAAGTTTGAGTCCCAACTCTAGGAGTTCCTTCGAGAATAGGAATATATATAGTATATTTTCTACCTCTTCATTTTCCATTCTAAAGTTTCTCCATGTAGGTAAGATTTTTTTCGGTTCCATGTTGAACAACCATGTTTTTTCAAGGAGAGAAATAAATAATCATTTTTTGGCAATATTCTCTAGAGTTCGGCTGTCACAGTTTTCTAAGAGAGAGAGTGAAGTTAAAATATCTTCCTTTAACCATCAATGGATTGTTAAATACAACATCAAATTCCAATTCTTCCCAAAAAGGGACTCTGTCATAATAAGGTTTGTAAATTGTGACAACCGAGAAAGAATAATCTCTATATTTATGTTTGTGTTTGACTGAGATAGAGTTCGTGACTAAGGAAGAGGCTAATGCCATGAAGGTAGAGATCCAAATAGTAAGGAGACCTCCTAACATACCCTTGTCATCAAAAGAGATTGACTAATGTTTTAACTAAGATATTTTTCTCCTGTACACATTGTCTCCTAACACAAGATAATATTTGAGCTTAGGATGAGGAACAACCTTTTCAAGGAGAGCTTCTTCGGGGGTCCCCCAACCTTTCTAACACTAAAGGAGAGGAAAACAATATGAACAAGGGGTAAGGGTGCTCCCCACTCTAATGGACATGGTGATAGTAGATGGACTGCGTTTCTAAATTTTTGTTGCTACTTTATCTTTTCCTTTACTAAATGTGATTTCCTTGAATCTCGCGAGATGATGGGTGGGTATAAATAAATACCACCTTCTGAGGGGGAAATATTATTAGGTAGAACTTTTTGGCATAGGGAATAACCTTTCACTATGGGGAGGAGGGCTTCTGGTCCACCAACCAGGGGGCAAGAGTACTCTTTGCAAAATTGCAAAGGGGGAAATAAGGGGGAGAAGGGCAAGGATTATTGAGGGGAGGCGACACTAAGAGCATTGGGGAAGCCTCCCTAGATAGGTAAGAAGGGGATGGGCATAAAATAAAAGGGGAGGAGGATTTGACAGGGGAAATTTTGTTTCGAGGAGAAGACAAAGAGAGAGGCACTTATGGAAGCTCGCCTGAAAGAGGAGGCACAATGGGGGGAGTAGGAGGATGGGGAGAGGAAGGGGTGGAATAGGCTCAATTGTCTTCGATGTTACTTTCACCCTTAGAACACAAGAAGGAAAAGACTCAAATATAGGAAGAAATGGTTCCATACCTTGTCAGTCTTCATTGGGATCCAATCCCCTCACAAATGGGTTTGTTGCAACCACTTCTCTAGAGTCAAAATTGACTACCTCAATTTTTCTTTCCACCTCGTCTTCTTCCATTAGGACAAACCTTTCAAAAGTGGAATTATTTTTCCAAATATTCGGCATGGGGGGCGATGTAGGTGAATTATGCATACACTTGGGACAAATGTGTCCAAATTCATGAAAGCCATGGCATCGTAAGGGTAGCTTCCAATATTCCACCCTATGATGCTAGATTATGTATTTATAAACTAGCTCACTTTTTCCTACCATCCCTTCCCTAACATTCACATCAACGTGAATCTAGGTTGAATGTGGATCCTTCTTAGATGCCCATTTTGGCTCAAGCCCCACAAAAAATCCCATGTTATTTCCTTTAATCTCGATCACTACCCTTATGTAAAATTCCAAGGATAACCCTGGTAAGATTTCCTATACCTTCATATGGTCCACTGGTTACCTTAAAGGGTAAAAACCCATTATCCAAGATTTAAGAGATAATGGTCCTGACGAGCCCCATGTCCAATTCCTTTGAGGTAGTTCCTCACAATATTTATAGGATTGGAAGAGAAAGTAATTCCATCCCCTAGTTATGACATGGACCTCTGGAACATATCCTAGCAAGGGTTTCCAATGTTGTTCAATCCATTTGTGGATGGCCATTTCACCTGCAAATTTTCCATTGAAGTGACTGACCAAAATCTTCCCAGCATAACTTGAGACTTTCACAAGAGAAATGTCCTCACTGACTACCATTCTTACCGCACCTCATTTCTCCCATATGCACTTCAAACACTTCCTTGGCTTAGACATAGAGGTCTATGAGACCTTAACTTTTTGATCTCCCTCCTCTTCTATCTTTGAACCTTTTTTTTTTGTTATACGGAGTAACCCACCTCCAAAAATGAATCAGAAAATGACCCCGTAGTGCGAGATTTTGGGGGAGGGCTCCACCATCACGAATTTATCCACGACTAATAGGATAAATAAAATATTTATTTTCTTCCTCACTGATTACATCCTTCACTTGAGTGACAAGGGTATTGCATCCTCCTAGCTTGCCTCGACAACTAAGCAAGGGGAGGGATGAGACCGATCCTTTCTTCCAAGAAATCTCACCTGCGATGGAAATTCCTGGTCAAGTGACGGTATCACTCCATAATCGATATGTTTTTCTTCTATGATCCCTATCTATCCCTTCTATAGACCTTAATCATGCGGGATATCAGGGTGAGAAAAGGCGGAAAGGGAAGGGTCGTGAGGAAAGGGATCCAGAAAGGTGAGATTAAAGGAGTGAAAAAGGATCGGAAAAGGGTAATGAAAGAAAAGGTTCAAAGGGAGAAGGGCTGGAGGCACTCGCCCTAGGTATTATTGACCAAAAACAAATTTTATCTGTCCAAATGCAAAGCTCTCTTCCCTTATCCAATATTTCCTCTTCTTCGTACTAGTAATTGAAAGATATTATTTGTCATAACTTTTTCATTACACTCTTATCATCCAACTTTTAAATATTATACTATTAAAATATTTTGTATTATGGAATGAATTCGACATCTCCAAATTGTTCACTTCACAATTTATATTACACATTATTGTATTTTTCTTTATGTTTAATAAATTATAAATTATTATTTTTTATATTTAAAAATATTTTTTCAAATTTATTTATTATTTTATATCTCAAAATATTAATAATATGAAATAAATTATAAAACTTATAAAATAAAATATTATGTTGGTTCATTGCACTTAGAAAAGGGCATGTGTATAACTAACATAATATGCCATAAAAAATAAAAAAGAGAGTAATAATAAATCTAATAGTTATTAACAAGAACCACATTAACAAGTGCCATTGCAGTGGCTGGAAAGTGCATGCATAAAAGTGAGATGGAAATTGTTTTAAATTCTGAACTGGGCATGACATTGAGGATGGGGAAGCTCCAACAATGGAAGATCCTACTACTGTATAAGAGTTGTAAGAGGCAGAGTCTTATCAACTGGTTAGATTAGGGAGATATTCCTGAGATGCGCTCCTTTATAGCTTTATTGGATTCTTTAGGGAGGTTTGTTTAGATTAGCTTGGTTTTTCTTTGGCTTTTAGAAGGAATTTGTTTCATTTTACCAAGTTTTGTGCTATTTTCCCTAATCTAGCCTTCGCTATTATTTGATAGTGGGTGTCATTTCTGAGGCTCTTTTTAATGGATTGTTTATTACATAGTTGTTACTAGAGTTATTTTCGCAGGTGTTCTCCACTTGAGTTTAGAGGCCGAGCCCTATCCTTTCCTTTCTAGGAAACTGAACCATACATCCTCTAGGTTTAGTGTCTTCTAGTGGAGGCCGCATGGATCTTCCATCCATCAACGACATAGATAATTATGTCTCAGAATTAATGAGTGATGAAGATGAGATGGGTTGGTAGAATGAAGGTATCTTCAAGACGGTTGATTCTCTTAGTGTGGCTTAGGGCCCATCAATACACTTAGCAAGTGATGTGATGAGAAATCCAGGAGTTACGACATCCTCACTGATAGCTGAACTTGGTATTTCAGGAACCTGGAAACCTGCCATCTCCAATCACTTTACCAAATCCCTGACTATTCCAAGACCCACACAGCCACAGGGTGATGTAACTTTCTCTCATCTGAGCAACAAGGGTGATTACTCACAGCAGAGGAGTAGAATATTTCACAAAGATCCATTATCGACAAGCATTAATAAGAAAGTGTGGAAGACAAACAAGAAAGTCAAGAAAATGGTATTAGGATATGATGTGGGCCCAGAAGAAGCCTGTAGGTTGGTAGTCTACGGGGCGGTTGGCAGGTTAGAATACTCATATCTGAGTAGTGGTAGTTTTTTAGACTGGCTGGGGAAACAATTGACTCCATTCCTGGGTTATACACCTGAAATACTCCATTTGACAAAAGTGTGGATGGGTTTTGTCTGCAAGTCACTGGAGGATGTGTCTCTTTTGCTATGTTTGACCTGGGTGAACGAGGGTAGTATTTTAATGCTCAAACGTTAGAGAGTGGGATTTGACCCAGTTACAGAACATTTTCAGTTTCATCTCCTTTGGGTACTAATGCCTGGTCTACCAATACATATGTGGAATGAAGGTGCTTTGATGGATATAGGTGAGTTGTTGAGGAAGTTCATTGCAGTAGATACAACAGTCATGAAGAAATCTTCAAGGAAAATGGCAAGAGTCCTTGTTGAAATGGATATCCATGGAAGACTTCCAAAGGTCTTGGATATTGAGTGGCGAGACCGACATTACACGCAGAAGTTGGATTTTCTTGGAATCTCGTTTTGCTGTTGCATATGTCATTGTATTGGTCACTTGCCTTGTGAATGTATACGTAAGATCATGGAAGAAGATTTTGAGGACAGTCAGTTACAAATATAATCTCTCGACTATGTAGCAGAGGTGAATTTTTATGGCGGTGAGGCTATGCAGTTTGATTCTAGCCCAAATACGCAAGAAGAGGTCCCATCGACTCTTACGGGTAAGTTAAAAAAACATTTCCCTTTTTTATAATCCTCTCTTACTTTATAGGAAAATGATGTGTTAGATAAGTCTCATTGGCTCCACTCATCGACCTATGGTTACATGGAAGTTTTAACTAAAGGTTTGTTGTCATAGAAACTTCCATTGGAGGTCTCGGCGAGCCCCCATAGGTCCATTCCTTTACTAGGTTTGGAAACTGAGGCATTAACTTAATTTCCTATGGGTCTTCCTTTTTCCCATCCTACCATAGTTATTGAGTCACTATATTCATCTCTCTGCATCCCCCAACCTACTCTTTCCACCCCTAGACACTCCTCATTAGAGAGAGGGGTTAATATGACATTGTTAGGTTATAGAGAATCAGAGGAAGACGAACCCACCCTTAGTGCAGTCCCTGACTCACTCATTCCTTTTATCCGAGGTAATA
This sequence comes from Picea glauca, assembly GCA_000966675.3. Taxonomy (NCBI): domain Eukaryota; kingdom Viridiplantae; phylum Streptophyta; class Pinopsida; order Pinales; family Pinaceae; genus Picea; species Picea glauca. The sequence goes on along the minus strand of JZKD02S2082375.1, from coordinate 884,824 downwards.
AAAATTTCACTAAGATACATGTTTATAAAGGAAAGGCAACCATGGATACTACTATGTATGCAGATCCAAATTATTCACGAGCACACTCTGAAAGAAATGGAAAAGAGGAATTGATATTGAACTATTGCCATTAGAAACCCAAAGCTCCCACAAAACACTGGCTACCTTACCTGCAAAAACTATTGATACTACACCCTCCTCCACTAATGGTGGGGCTCTTAGAGTAATGAAAGCCCTGGCACGGGCTAAGTGGTGTTATTACTATCTTTGAATATTATATGGATTAGAGGCACCCTCAAAATGGCCTCAGTTAGGAGACACTTGGAACAATCCCGACCCGAAGTTATTTTCCTCCAGGAAACTTTGGTTTCTGCTCAAAAATATAGATATTTCATTCATTATCTGAGACCTTCTTGGGTATCATGTGTGGTTAATTCTGTGGGAACTTCAAGGGGATTACTAGTCTCTTGGGATCTTATAGTTTTTGACATGGTTCCTTATCTCACCATTGGCGGTATTTTGTTAACAGGAAGATGCAATAAGGATAAGCGAGAATTAGCTCTTCTAAATGTATATTAACCATGCACGGACAGTTTTCTATTCTGGCAGTTGGTGGTGGACAGTGGTATTTTGGGGATTAGGAATTTGATAATTGTTGGTGACATGAAGATTGTATTATCTACGGATGAGGTTTTGGGTGGTACTACTCGACATGGTTCATCAGATGATTATTACAGGGATTTATTTTTTGATAGAAAGATGATCGATATAAAACCGAAAAAATTGGTTCGGACATGGCAGAATGGTCGTTCGGGAAATGAAGCAGTGGCTAGAAGATTGGATAGGTGTCTAGTTTTTGAATATTTATTATTATCAGTTGGCATTTATAGATCTTGAGTAGAGTATCCCTTTATTTCAGATCACGTGCCAATCCTCCTTCAATTGAAAATTCTACTTGTTTACAAGGCATATCATTTCAAGTTGAATGCACACTGGTTAAATGAACAAGATTTTGTTGAACTAGTTCGAAAATTTTGGAAAGATCCGATGTTTCTATCCGAAAGAGGCAATCAAAAGAGATTGGTTTGGAAATTAAAAGTTAAAAAAAACATACTAAACAGTGGTATAAAGCTAAGATGGAAAGGAACAGTGAAAAACTTAGGGATCTTGAATCTGGAATAAATAATTTGATCCTGCTTCTAATGGGTGATTCCTCCAACATTGAAGAAGGAAATATTCTCCAACAGAAGGAATTGGAAAGAAACAATATTCTTATGGGAACCGAAGAGAAATGGATACTTCGCAGTAGAGCAATTTGGTTATCTAGCGAAGAAAACAATAGAATTTTTTTCCAGAATTTTGCTAATTACAATAGAGGTAGAAAACATGTATGGGAGATAAATGATGATAACAAAAATATAATTATAGAGAAGGGAGCCATTAAAGAGGCAATGATCAATCATTTCAAATATTTTTATAAGGCACAAGATTCTATAAACACTGTTGAGCAGGTCAAGATCATGAGGTTTTATCTCACGATGCTTAAGGATGAAGAAACAATTAAACTCTTCCAACCAGTTTCAATGGAAGAATTAAAACAGGTCCTCCTCAAATTCAAAAAAGAAAAGAGCCCAGGGCTGGATGGTTGGACTTTTGAGTTCTTCACCTACTTTTTTGATATATTTGGTCAGGATCCTCTCGATATGGTGGAAGAAATGAGAAGGTTAGGGTCTATGGTGGGAATCCTAAACTCGACATTTCTGACACTAATTCCAAAGGCTAACAAACCAAAAAATTTCGATGATTTTTGCCCGATCTCATTATGCAATTTGTGCTATAAAGTGATTTAAAAAATCATCTCTAATAGGATCAAACCGATCCTTTCAAATGCATTCTCTGCTGAACAATTGGGTTTCCTACAAGGTAGGATGATCCAAGATGCTATCAGAATAGTCCATGAAAGTCTACATAGTATAAAAAAATAAAAATTAAAAGATATGGTATTAAAACTGGACCTAAGGAAAGCTTATGATTGTGTCAACAGGGAATTCTTAATACTTATCCTTATTAATGTTGGGTTTGTAATCCAGATCACCAATTGGATCATGGCCTGCATTACATCTTCTACATTTATAGTTTTAATAAATGGTGAAGCCACAATTTTTTTTAGAAATAGTAGGGGGTTGCATCAAGGGTGTCCACTCTCTCCCCTACTATTCATCTTGGTCATGGAGGGCCTCAACCTCTTATTGAAAAATTCACTCAGAGAAGGTAATATTTCAGGTATAAAGTTTCTTATTTGTTTAAGATTCTTCATTTATTGTTCATTGATGATGTTATTATTATGATGAGGGTGACTCTAAGAGAATGATGGGAAATTGAAAAAATTATATGTTTATTTTGTCAAGCTTCAGGGCTAATGATAAATCAATAAAAAACTACAGTTCATTATGTAGTCATTTCTGGAAGCGAACATGCACCCTTAAAGCATCTTCTTCCATACTCCTTTATTGATCTCTCGTTGGGCTTCAGATACTTGGGATACTTTCTAAAGATCAGTGCATATAGAGACAAATATTGGGACTGGTTGGTAGCAAAAATCACAAAGAGGACAGGCATATGGTGCAAAACGTGGCTTACTGGGTGGCAGATACATCCTGGTGAAAACAATGTTGGAGGGCCAGTATGTTTATTGGATGTTGATGGAATCTATACCCCACTCAATTCTAAAGAAAATCATAAAATTGATGTTTCTATTCCTATGGAATGGAAACAAATATACTCAACAATTCCACCTTTGCAGATGGGACTTATTCTTTAGACCAACAAAGAATGGTGGTTGGGGTTTTAGAAACCTTCTACTGTTCAATACAACAATGAATGTGAATACACTATGGAGAGTCATGATGCAGCAGGGGATTTGGAACAAGGTTCTTAGGGATAAGTATTTACAAAATTATACAGTTACTAACTGGCATAGGTTGGAAAATCAAAAGGTAAGCATTGCATCAAGGATGTGGAATAGCCTAGTTCAATATGTACATGTTATTATACATTGGCTTAGTTGGTCCCCAGGCATGGGACACTTCATTAATATAGGAAGAGATCAGATGCTTGGTTTGGGTCAAAAATCAATCCTATCGGAAGAGTTAATAGCACATCTAACTCTTAAAAGAATTATTGTACTGGCTCTAGCCTCAGTTTCTCAAGATCCAATTACTTTAACCGAGTCATGGATTAGCAGCCTGAATTTGGGGATAAGGAGAAGCTTAGCAGCTGAATGGGAGTGCTATTGTGATAATTTAAATGTAGTTGGGGTTTCACTCCATGATGTTTAAGACTCTCTTATCTTGAATGGAGGGGATTCAACTGGGAAGATGACTATAAAAAACATGTATGCAACTCTTATTTCTACCCAAGATCTTCTACATGGGAGCGGATGAATAGTCAAACTTTGGAAATTGAACGTACATCTGAAGTTGAAACTATTTGTTTGTATGGTAGCCAAAAATAAGAATTTAACTTTGAATGTTTTGCAAAAAAAAGGTTGGCACGACCCCAGTATTTGTCCACTTTGTAAAATTGATGTTGAAGAGATTGACCATATGTTTGTACTTTTCTCCTTCACACATTCAGTGTGAGACAGAATATCTAACTTTCTTAAACAAAATTTCTATTGGATGTGCACCTCCCTAAGTGATTGTTTCGATTCATGGACAAAGGACAAAACAATACCCAATACCTTGGTTGTTCATTTATGTTGGTTTGTGTGGCTAGAGAGGAATCAAGTTACTTTCGAGGACAAATCTCCCTCTATTTGGGCTGTGATTTGCAAAACTTTAAGAGATCAAAGTCCCTACTCCTTTCCACAAAGTATGAGTTCATTTAGATGGAGTCCGATTTGCCAGTTTTTAGATCATACTATTGCATTTTTTGATGGGGCTTCCAACTAGGGTGGATCGATCTGTGGTGTTAGGGGAGTCATAAAGCTACCAGATGTGCAAGTTTATAGATAGCATGTCAATGGAGGGATCGATTCAAACTCAAAAGCATAGTTGTTGGGGGCTTAGGTTACTCTAACCCTTGCAAAATTATGGAATATATCAAAGATTCAAGTATTGGGGGATTCTAAGGTGATCATAGATTGGCTCAACCAAAAAAGAAATCTAAATGCTATCGACATTGAAGGATGGGAGCATAGAACCAAGGTATTCTCTACAAACTTCCAAGAAATAGTCTACAAACATATTTACAGGGAGTATAATAAAGAAGCAGATTGCCTCTCCAAACAAGCCTTGCTAGGTCCTATAGGCAAAGTAACCTACTATATTTGGGAAAATGGGAAGGCTGGTCCACTTTTCCATCTAAATCTATTCTAACTTTGGAGTTCCTAGTTTTATATTTTGGAGTCTCTGTGTGGTTAGAGTTGTGATTCAAGGAATCAATGTCCATAGCATCCTGAGTGGAGCTGATATTTTTTGTTATTGGTCAACGTAGAGGATTGATGTATGTAATTCTCCTTATTTTGGTTAGTGTTGCTGAGTCATTAGGGACAAAAGTTAAGGGGTGTGGGTTTGTCTATTTTGCAGTTTTTGATGGAACTATTGATCTCCCATAGTGAATGGTACTTGTTGATGTAAATGAGATTATAATCTAATATAATTTCGAGCGAATTTTCTATTGGAAAAAAAAAGTGCCATTACAGTGGTCATGTAGCATAAATTTGAATTAAGAGTACCAAAATTGCATTAACCTATGTTCCCAAAATTAGTGTTGCAAGTGAAGTGGTAAAGCATTACTTATCAAAATTATTTTAAAAATATTAATTTTCACCTAAAATATACTAATTTATCTATTTATATTAAAATAAATAAATCAATATACAGATAAAATATTTTTCTCTTACATATAAAATATTATATTTTCTTCATAATATTTAAGTCATAAAATATTAAATTCAAGTCCCTAAGCCCATTGAACAAGATCATTCACATGTATTTATTCCACTTACACAAATTTAATGACCTCACAACTTACAATTATGTAAGATTGAAAAAAAAATTACATTGTATGTGAGTTTACTCATTAAAACTCAAAATTTAGTTATAACCTAAAATTGAAAAAATAATATTTTGTTAAAGTTCGACAATAAGACTTAGAATTGATAAACCAATGATAATTATTCATAAAACTGATACATAATTATTCCTAAAATCAAATGATCATACTCTATTATCCATTAAAAGAAAAAAAAATACATGAATATACGTTGGTTTGTGATCCGAGACATCTTTTGTTATAACGAGGTTCAGACCATTCCATTATTTTGCTCAATTATGCGAACAAATCTGGGAAATCAATCTTATAAATCTGCGTTTATGTAGCCATAAAATCACTTTTTCTGTTCCCTGGATAGTGCCCTTTAGCAGAATTGGTCTTTTTTTTTCTTTATATATGTACTCGACGACCATTCATTACAATAGGGGATGCCTCAATAGCAGTTTCGACTGAAGATGCTTGTTTAAATTCCACAAAACCATAACTGGGTACACCTCCTTCCCTACTCCTAACTTGGACACCAGTAGGCGATATTGAGCGAAGTCCTCTAGCCGTTTGAAGACACACAAACTGCATGAAGGCAACATAAAGTAAGAACAATTTAATGCTTAACAACGTTTCCCAAAGAATCTACTAAATTTTTCATAATTTCATGTTAATTAGAAGGCTAAAAAGCTTATAAATATAGCCGCTAATACTTAAAATCTGTAGAGTATAACTTCTAAATAATATGTGAATATAAAAGTGTAACTATGGAATTTATTAATAATGATCATCAAGGAAATAAAATAAAATGATATGATTAGACGATTTATAATATAATAGTCTAGAAAAGAATAATTGAATGGTAAATTATCTGTGTTTAAATTTGTTACAAAATAAACATGGTCAATTTACAATACTAACCTTTGTACTTCTCATACTATAAATTGATTATAAAGAATATTTCTTATAACAAATATTTTTCATAAAAAATTATTGGAAAATTAATTTGAAAAATGTATATTTATATAATAAAATGTTATATGTATAATTATTTAAAATATAAGATTTAATTGAACTAAATTTAAATGTAGAATAATAAACATGGTCAATTTACACTACTAACCTTTGTACTTCTCATACTATAAATTGATTATAAAGAATATTTCCTATAACAAATTATAAGTATTAACTTATAAGAAATATTTTCCATAATAAATTATTGGAAAATTAATTTGAAAAATGTATATTTATATAATAAAATGTTATAAGTATATTTTTTTAAAATATAAGATTTAATTGAACTAATCTTAAATGTAGAATAAGAGATTGTTTTATAATAATAATCTAATTTTAAGTACATGGCCAAGTGAGACACCAAATAGATGTATGAAAGTCTCTTGTTTGTGGGACAATGACTCATAAACTCTGCTGAGATATATATAAACAACCCCCTCTATATTTGAACTTGTAATTTCTTAGGAGGAAACACATGTTCTTAACCTTTAGGCCCACTCACGCTGTTATTAATGGTAAATTTGTTTTTTTATAAAAAATAATTTAAGAAAAAAGAAATTAAAACAAGTTAAACAACATTGAAGACAAGATGCTTCCTAAAATTTCTTCAAAATCTAGTCATAACCACGATGGACTCAAGCAAGAATGACATAAAGATGCTCGGTCTTTGCTAAACTATTGGGGAGTCATGGAAGACACCATTTTGTAAAATAAATATACTATTAAAAAAATGTCAAATCAAAATTTAAGAAGAAAATGTGGTGTGATGAAGAGTTAGAGGAGAAAACAAAATTAAGGTATTATAAGGATGTAATCAATCCTAAGAAGGTTGAAGAAGAAAAGCACTTTCTCTTAGATTGTGTAAAGAATCACAAGTAATCACTTACCCTCTTAAGGTCTTATAGACCAATTCCGTCTTAGTGGACATTAATCATCATTATCAACATTATCAATAAAAAAAATTATCTTTGTATTTAATAATTTTTAATATATATGTTTTGACTTAAATCCATCTTAAATCTAAAAATTTATGAAGGGAAATCCAAGAGGAAGTTTAACCCCTAGTTTCACTATGTAGCTCAAACTAGTTTCACTATGTAGCTAATAAAAGTTTGTTCTTATTTCAGTAATGTTGATTTTCTTCTTTGCACTTTTCAAAACACAGAGACAATTTTGATCTTATAAATTAGGGTTGACCACCTCCTTATAGTATCTTAATTTCCCTTTATCCACTACGGCATTCCTAGTTGAGCTATCAATGGTTTTGACTAGAGTTTGAAGCAATTTTGAGGATCCTCCTATTATCCATATTATTTATATTGTTCTTGTATGTTAAATACCTAATTATAGTAATTCTCTCAATAGAGGAAAGACTTACTTTTACAAAGAAAATAAAATATGATGTATTTCCCTTAATTTTAAGATTAATATTAATAAAATATAAAATATATGTAAAACCCATATTGGTGCCATTCCTATCCCCTAACACTTTGGGTGGAAAATGAAAAGAAATTATTAGAACACGTTTTAAAGTATGGAAAAATCCAAATGGATAGATTTGAGTCAAAAGCTTACTCGAAATTTCCAAGGGAATCAAAGATTCTTGCCCGCAGAGGAAACTCGAAGTACAAATCATAGAGCAAAAAATTTTCATGTGACGCACAACCAATAGAACATGAGTCAGAAACGCTCAATGGAATAGAGAAATATTAGACCCCGAATGTAGTAATAGATCGTGACTGCAAAAAAATATCTAACCCCTAGGATTGTGAGCATACCCAATAAACGGAAGAAGAAAATAATTCAAGGGAGATAGCTGGAGAGTTGCAGGTGGAGATCTCACCCAGTATATGTCTCTAGCTCAAAATCGTATCTCCCTATAACAAAACCTTTTCCCATATTTCAATTGTGTGGGAGTTAGATGTATCACGACTTAGTATCATGGCTTCTCTTGATGAGTTTCAGGGTCAATTTGTTTTTCTTCATTGAGGATGTGCAAGGATTAAATGTTTTTTCTTCGTTGAGTATGTTCAGGGCTTCAACATACACTCCTTTCCTGCCATCCACACGATTCCACCAAATATTTGCACGCTTCACATTGTAAAACACTGGAATAATGATAATGATAGACGTGGATTGCACCATAAAAGACTCGAATAATTATTGATGTGGATTCCACCATAAGTAGAATCTCATCCATATACCATTTTGATTCAACATGGCTGGTAGAAAAAATGGCTATACGGAAAGGAGCTACATTAATAACATTTTTTATTTTAGAATTTATTTTCTGAATTTTTTGCAATTCCTCGTCAAAAATAACTACTATAACTGAACAATGTGTAACTAATTTAACTGTAAATTTTATTGCAAAATTTGTTACATATCATTCAAAAACAAAGGTGTGGAAACATTGCATTTCACATCTAATATATGAAATCATATGTATTTATTCCAGTGACATGAATGTAATGACTTTGATGAATATATGTCGTAGTTATCTTAGATTAAAATTACAAACTTAAGGTTATCTAAGTTTCGAAAAAAATTTGCATTGTGTGCTAGTTCAACTATTAAAAGTGAAAATTTAGGTATAACATAAGGTTGAAACTCACAACTTAGGTATAAACTAAGATTGAAAAATCATGTTCAATAAGAAGTTGAATTAGTTAGTGACTCCCATCTGTGATTAAAAAATAATTTAAATATTGTAAAAAAAGTAATATTTTGTTAAGTGTATGTACAACATTGGACAACAAGAAAAATATTTGAACTGAAAGACAAACTAATGGATGGTCAACCATAGTCATGGCTTTGACCTTCAGTAGGGACTATTAATATTAATGTATATGTATGTGTAGTTGGGCATATATTTAGCACACATTAATATGTGTTAAATATCTACTATCCAGACATTAATATTAATATTATTAATATGGTTGTTGCTAGTAAAGATGGCACACAAAGATATAATCGATATCATGTATTTATTTGAAATATGAACAAAGTTAATTTACAATTCTTTGATTATTAATGAATGGAGATATGATGATGATGATTAAGATCCGTTGAGACCAACTGATTTATTGGACGTTAAGAAGTTAAGGAATTACTTTGATTTCTTTAAAATTGTGTTTATGTGCTAAAAATGAATTGAGAAAAGTGTTCCAAGATCACCATAGTATTGTTGAATTAGGATGTTAGGAAGGGTTGGATTGTGGCAAATATTTTTAAATTGGGATCTAATTTGGGAATATGTATGGAAATATAAGAGGAAGTGTTTTTCATCTTCGACCCTCTTAGTGTCACAAAGATCATAGATTCCTTCATCCCATGGTATTTTGGAAATTATGCAATTTCAATCTGTGACTTGTGAGAACTTGTTCCTATTTTAGAACAATTGATTTTCTTATTTTCCCTTCTCGAAAACTAAGAAGTACTTTTAATCCTCTAAATTAGAACTATATATATGAAAAAAAATCGTGATACGTGATGGATTCGATAGAGAAAGAAATATATTCTATAGGGAATACATTGAGAGACAATAACAAAATTAAATCCTTTTTAAAGAATACTAATGGTGCTAAAAAATACTAACGATGCGTGGGTGGGTCAATATTTAGCAAGGATAAAATTCGAGATATAACTCGAATTGGAAGAGGGAGATTTAAGAGAGGGCAAGGGATAATTAATCAAAAGGTTTAAGAGACGGTAAGGGAGAATTAATAAAAAGGTTTAAGAGAGGGTAAGGGAGAATTAATAAAAGTAGTTTTTGGAAAGTATTCAAGAATGGATATATTTCTATAAGAGTTAATAGAATGTATGGAGTTATTAATCGAATTTATGGAGCTATTATTAAAAGAATTAAAAAAAACTTTGAACTTTCTTCTTTAACCTGACATTTTAAGTAATCAGAATGGATATATTTCTATAAGAGTTAATAGAACGTATGGAGTTATTAATCGAATTTATGGAGCTATTATTAAAAGAATTAAAAAAAACTTTGAACTTTCTCCTTTAACCTGACATTTTAAGTAATCAGAATGGATATATTTCTATAAGAGTTAATAGAATGTATGGAGTTATTAATCGAATTTATGGAGCTATTATTAAAAGAATTAAAAAAAAAATTGAACTTTCTCCTTTAACCTGACATTTTAAGTAATCAATAGTACAAACAATTTACGCCAGCACTACTTCTTTCTTAATTGTATTTAATAAATCCTTAAATTTAAAGAATGGTTCCTTTACTAAGTCCATAATTTCTATTAATTATTTTAATAATATTTCTACAAATTCAATTAATAATTCCACAAATTCTATTAATTCTTCCTATACCCATTCTTAACTATTGCCCAAATCCTACTTTTATCAATTCTCCCTTTCTCCTTTTCTATCTCTTAAATCCCCCTCATCTTTATCCTCTTCCCATTCTAATTCTCTTCCTTCAATTGTAATAAATTTACCCTCTCTAAATATTAACCTACACCTAATTCATCTTCTTGAAAAAGGATTTTATTTTTCCATTGTCCCCCAATGTATTCCTATTCCTATTGAAGATATTATATTCTCTATTATATCCATCACACATGATGTTGAAGAGATGATAACGGAATTGTTAGAATCATTATGAATACTTCTCACTATGAATACAAACTTATAAGCCTTTTCTCATCTTCTTCCTACAAACCTCTCTCCAAGAACTCGATCAACTCTATCACTAAATCAGTCAACAAAGAAATTAAATGTTTGTCCTTGGATCCGTCCATTCAAAAGTGTCTTATTTCCCACAAAGATCAAACTCCAAGGATCTATGGACAATTTCATTTTCATAGAAAATACGTCCCTCTTAGACCTATAGTAAGTGCTATAAGGGCTACCACTTATGCCTTAGGCAATTTTCTTGTTGATAACCTTCGATCAATTGTTATAAAAACTCATAATCTTCACCTTGATAAATAAGACATCATGGTTAATTTCAATGTCATATCTTCATTCAACAAAATTCATGTTCCTGAAGCCCTAGACCTTGTCTCCAAACTTGTCAACCCATAAATTCTTAAGCTAATTGAAATACGTCTCTCCCCCACTTCATTTACCTCCAAAGGGGTACGCTATAAAAAAAATAGAATGTACAACCATGGGATCATCCTTATCCCTTGTTGTTTCCAACATTTTTATGGAACATTTCGAATATTTAACCTTGAACAACCTTCATCTAAAGCCCAAATGTTGGTTTTGGTTTGTTACAATACCTTCGTCATTTTGCCTCATGGCCATACTTCTCTGAATTCTTTCTTTTTCCACCTTAACAACATTTCTCCCCATGTTCAATTCACTATGGAAGTCCAAAAGGAAAAATCTTTTATTTTTTGGATGTTCTCCTCTCTCACCAACCTAATGGCACCCTAACCCATCGATCTTATAGAAAAAAGACTCACACATATAGATACCTGCATGCCCATTCTCACAACCACCTAGCCCAAAAAATGGTCAATCCTAAAACTCTCATTACTCAATCCATCCAAATCTCTTCTGCTCATATTCATGAAAAATAAATCTACCACCTCATTATTGTTCTCATAGCTAATGGCTAGTCAACCTCCCAAATCAACAAAGATATTCAATCATCCCTTCACTCTAAAATTAAAAACACCCCTTCCTCCACCCTATTTCTAGATCTTATTTATCTTCCCTAATTGATCATATTTCTATGATCTTAGCTAAAACAAATATCAAAACTCTTTTTAAACCACATTAAATCCTCAAGAATCTTCTTAGAATTGTGAAAGATACATTTGACGATATGTTAGGAGAAGGCGTTCACCAAATTTCCTTCTCTTGTGCAATCCTACATGAACCAAACATGTAGATCAATCAAAATCCACCTTAAAGAGAATATATATGAGAATTTCCACAACCATATTTCTAAGTAAGCTATCGTTGAACATTCCCAAAATTAAAAACACCTTACTTGTTTTGACCAAATTAAAATGCTCGCATCAACACCTCATTACTCTCGTATCATCCATGAAGCTCTTGAAATCGAAAAACATCCTAATAATTTTAATCGGGAAGACAATTACAAACTCATCCAATAATTCTATCCCATTATCGATCAACTAAATCATTAAACCTATTCTCTCTTTCTTATCATTTTCCCGACCCCTTCCCCCTTGATTATTTCTCTATTTTCTTGTTTCTTCATTAATTTTTCCTCAAATATCTTTCTTTCTTAGTTTCTTGTTTTTCCTACAATATCTACCTCTATGGGATCTCTCTCTCTCTCTCTCTCTCTCTCTCTCTCTCTCTCTTGCCTATCCCATCATCCTTAATTGTGTCCCTATTTCACTTGCCCTCCCTATTTTTTCATTTTAAAGTTCCCAACTCTTTATCTCTTTTCTAATCCCCCACTTCTATGTTATTTTTTATTTTCATTTATTCATCAATTTGACTAGATCGAATGCATTCTAATATTATAAATATAAATATATATTATATTTTTCACCTTTTGCTTTCTCCTTCTAATTTTGAATTTCTTTGTTATTCGTCAATGACTACTTAGTTATTTTTGAATTATTTTAAAAATATTCTTTAATGTCTATCATAATTCATTTCCTATTTAATCTTACCCCAATTTACTCTTTTGCATCATTCTTATAGCTTTTATGTCCCTAATGATGGATGGAGTATCTACTTGAAATGTTGCATATTTTGAAAACTCACACATAGTTCAATCTCTAGAAAATTCACACACTAAAAAACACTAATGTTAATTGGTCGATGCTTAGGGTAATTTTAATATTTTTTTAATTGAAACAAAAAATAACATTTTTATGTATTAAAAAGGGGGCTACATCATAGTTACAAGAATGACATACACAAGAATTCAAAAACCGTCTCTTGAATTGATCTATTTTCTATACAAATAGTATTATCCTTTAAGAGTGACTCAAAACTAGTTTTCAAGGTAATTTCACAAACGACTTGCTTAACATATATTTTCCCAAGAAACATACATTTTTAAAGAAAATTCATGATATTAAGATTGAACACTACCATACCTTTAGAGTGACTTCTTAGTAAATGAGACTTGGACTCTACACCATTGTTTGGTTATGGGATTTATAGGGTGTTTGGAGTCTTGTTTTTTTTTAAGGATCCTTGTTGGAGACAAGGATGATTTTAGGTGGGCTAATTTTCCAAGGTTTTCCCAAAAAAAGATTAGTCATTCTAAAAATGTTTCACCCAAATTCTATAGGATAAAATTATTTTACTTTAAAAATAGACAAACTTTTATACAAACTATATAAAACTATTAGAAATTTGAATATTTTTACAAAAATATTGCCAAACATTTATAGTTGGGATATGAAGGATTAGTAAGATTCACCAAGGTTTCAACATTTTAAAATAATTTTCCATCCTTAAAATCATCCCTGGTTGGAGATTTGTTGCCAGCTTTTCCCAAAGGTATGCTTTAGCATTGAACCCCTTGGATTTGATTGACGTGTTGAGTGAGCCTCCAAGTACTTCTTATTATTGAGCTAAAAAAAAAATCGGATGAGCTTCCTAGATCATTCACAACTAGTTTGACCATTATCGAGTCCCCTAACATTATCATTTTTTTTTCCTTTTTCCTTTGCAATGACGAGGCCTCACCATAGAGAGTAGGCTTCAACCATGTTGTTGGAAACATTTCGATGTCCTGAGGCATATTTTACTATTTGGATTCCTCCTAGATCATGGATTATCCCCCTCACACCTACACACGTTAAAATAAATTTGAAGGACATGAGGGTGTGCTTTGATCCACTTATGTGTGAATATGTGACAATATCATTTAATTTAATATCTTTGGGTGAAACGAGATAATTGACTACTACCTCAAGGTTTCTCCATGGCTCCAGGAAATCCCTCAAAGAAATTGAACCTTGCCCACTGCTAAAAAACTCCTCACTCCTCACCAATGGTTCCAACCCCTTTGGGCATCACCTTAATATTACTTATCATCATTATTAATAATAATATTTAAATTTTTTTTTTAACTATTAGAAATAATTATATTTATATATAATAATAATAGGAACAATATTGTTATGGTTTACCATAATTTGAAGATAAAGTATTATTATGTTCTAATAAGAATATAAATAAAAAAAATATAGTATATACTCAAATATCTTATTATGTTTTAATAAGAATATAAAAAAATAATATAGTGAAATATATATTTGATTGTATATGATTATTTATAATACACCAAAGACATATTTTTAATAATAAAATAATTTTGACCTAATTAATTTAATGCATGGTATATATTAATATTACTTATGATAAGTAATATTACTAAATTGAATTTTTTTGATATTATTATGGTTAATCATGGTTCAATGTGTTTAATCATGTTTGATGTTGTTTGATTATGGTTGATTATAATGACTTTGGACTATGTTTGAGTATAGTTGAATTAGGTTGATTATGGTAGTAGTTACCCATTATTGAATATAGTTGATCATGTTTGGTGATGGTTGGCAATGGTTGACCATGCTTAAGTATAGCTGGATATGGTTGAACATGCTTAATCTTGTTTCACTATGGTTAACCATGGTTGAATATGGTTGACCATTGTTTACTATGGTTGGAAATTTTTAATCATGGGTTACAAAAAATAACCATGGTTAACTATGGTTGACAATGCTTGACCATGTTTTATTATGGTTTACCATGGTTGAACATTTTTTAATATGGTTGTCTATGTTTGACAATGTTTAACAATGATTCACTATGATTGAAGATGTTTGAGCATGGTTAACCATGTTTGTCAATGGTTGACTATGGTTCACCATGTCTGACTATGGTAAACACTAGTTTGACCTATAGTTGATTATGTTTGACTATCGTTAACCATGACTGACCACATTTGACTATCATTGACTATAATCAATCATGTTTTATCTTAGTTGACTATGGTTGATGATGGAGGATTCTAGTTGACTATAGTGGACCATGTTTCACTATGGTCAATAATGATTGATTTTAGTAGTGCATTTTTTATTGTAATTAAGTTTAATTAATCATTGTTGAGTAAGCATGTTTGAATATGGCTAATTATGGTTGACCATGGTCAACTACGGTTAAGCATGTTAGAGGGTCATCCTTAAACTAATTTACTTTTGTTCATTATTAACTTTCATTTACTAAGTTTGACTATAGTTGAATTTGGTCAAACTATGGTTGCCTATGGTTGACCTTAGTGGACTATAATTTACACATTTTATTATAGTTCAGTGTGGTTTACCATGTTTGACTATGGTTGAGTTTGATTGATTATTGTTGACCTTTGTTAGCCATTATTACTTACAGATGACTTTGCTTTAATTTGACAATGGTTGACTATTTTTACTATGGTTGACTATAGTAAAAAATGGTTGAACATGGTTAACTATGTTTGACTATGATTGACCATCTTTGACCATGGTTGGCCATGGTTGACTATGGTTGGAATGGTTAACCATGTTTGACTCTGATTAACAATCATTGACTAAGGTTGACCACATTTAACCATGGTTTAATATGGTTGACCATGTTTAACTATGGTTAACAATGGTTGGCTATGTTAGACCATGTTTAACCATGGTTGACTATGGTAGACCACTTTTAACCATGGTTTATTATGTTTTATAATGATTCACAATGGTTCATGATGTTTGACTATGGTTAATGATGGTTTAACCATGGTTGATTATGTTTGACCATTGTTAACCATGGTATCCTATGTTTGACTATAGTTGACTATGATTGAACATTTTTTACTATGGTTTAATATAGTTGAATATGATTGAATTGCTACATTCCTCAATGGTTATATTGCATTGCAAAGTTCATGAAGGGTTGGCCATGAATTGATGAAGAGTTGACTATGATTAATTATGGTTCTCCATGTTCTACTATAGTTAGTGATGTTTGAATATAGTTAATTATGGATAACCATGGATGATCATGTTGACTATGCTTGATTAATGTTAACTATAGAAAAGGATGTAGATATGGTTTGACCTTGCTTAACTATGGTTACCAAAAGTGACTAAAGTTGACCATGTTGGTTGACAATGTTTCATTATAGTTAACAATAGTTGAAAGGTTATCTTTAATATTCAATACCCTGTACATTAAAAATCTAATGTTGCCTCTAAAATATATATTGATTTTAATTTTTAAAAACTAACTTACAACTCAAAAACAATGGTTAACCAAATATTATATTTAGATATTGCTTTAACCTCTGAAACAAAATTATCATTGATGAAATTATAAACATCTAAGCCTAAGCTATATCTTTATTTGAATAATGAGAAACAAGTATAAAGAGGGAGACCATGTGCTAGACTCCAAATAATTTATAAGGAGGGAGACCATGTGGTAGCATTAGCGTGGTTGTCTTTAAATCTAAGAGTACTATGTCCCAGAATTTGTCAAATGATTCCATTTTCCCTCACTTGGAATGAACGCCACAAATAGCATGCAGTATACAGAGGGTCTTGCAACACAGTTTGGAGGTGTTTTCACTACAGCACCATAGATTCCTGAATGGAAAAGGTGGAAGTTCCCATTCAGAGAATTTATTTCCTGTATAAATAAGGATCAAGAGCTGAACTCCTTCTGTGCTCCCAACCTATAGATAACTTCTTGGCTCATAATTTCTCCGTTGGGAAAAAGGTGCATATCTCCCATTACTCTGGGTACAGTAGTGTTCGGATTGCCTAAAAGGTGTGGAATCTGTAATAACAATTCTTCGAGAGCTCTGGAGCGTGTAAGTTTAATTTTTTTTTTAATCTCTTTTGAAGTGAAGATAGGCTTAATTTTTTTTTCTAATTTCTTTTAAAGCGAAGATAGCCTACTCTATGTGGTTGTGTGCAACCAAATTTTCCCACTTGCTTGGCGTTTCTTAAATCATGAGAACAAAAGGGTTCCAGATAAAAATGGAACTGGATAATTAATTAACAATTTGTCCCTATTCTGATGAGACAGCCAAATTATGGTTAATCAAGTTTGGCCTTAACCATAAATCATTGTAAACACATTATGTGCTGATGTCATTGCAAACAGATTCTGTTGATTCCATACATGGATTAAAAAATCCCAAACACACAAACATTATGCAATTTGAACATTTGTACTTCGTCATTCTAGTGATTGAAAAATGAATTTTGCATCCTTAAAAATATAACATTCAAACCAGCCAAAACGTTGGCTTTTATACTATGCTGATAAATTATGTTTTAAATGTGTTTATAACTCAGTTTCAGAACAAAACCGTTGGCCTTTATACTACGGTGATAAACTCAGTTTCAGAACAAAAAATTTTGTTCGGAAAGAACCAAAAAATTTCAGACCAAAATTAAGTTTTTATTTTGTCAATATGAATGAAGATCATAGTAGTTTTCGTACCTCCCACCAAGACTTTAATTAGACCAGAAGACATGTAGCCGTGACTTTAATTAGACCAGCAGAAGAGAATCCTCGCACCAATATTTGTTTGTGACATTGTTGCTCTATAATATCCACTCTGCTCGCTTTTCTCTTTTCATCCTCTTAGGAATGAATTTCTGAAGCCTGCAATTACATCCGGCACCGTTGGTAATGTGCAACATAAATAATAGCGGCACGGTTGTAAGAGAGAAACTTGTCGACTTCTGAATAATATCACTTTCTGTACATCCGATAACGTATTCTAAATTTAAACAGCATTTCCACACGTTGCAGATAGAGGACGTTGGCGCTGTGAATGGGAAGACAAAATTTAAACAGCATTTTCTAAAATGGTTTATCCTTATCCTAAAATTTATGAGACGAAGGAATCTTTGCTTATACAGAAGAATGGTTTATACATTTGCTCAACATTCTATTAATAGGGTCGCGGCATTTGCCACGGAAATGATGAATATATTGTTGACACAGAGAACGAACGCCAGATGTTAACATTGGTACAGACTCGTGGTGCGTATACAAAAATGATTCAAACCGTAGAATTGTCTAATTCTAATATAATAACTGGTTCCGTCTTACAACAACCAAGATATACCGTTAGGATGGATTTTTTTTTAATATATCTTTAGGATAGACTATACATACCCTATCCTTTTTGGATTTGAATTTGCAACTTATTGAGAGGAAACACACGTTCTTAATTATTAGGTTCACTCAAGCTGTATACTATTTTATATTTTATTATAAAATATACTATTTTACAAATAGTTATTATTCATAATGTTTTTTTTCTCAATTTTGAAAAAATTGTCTTAAAAATTGAAGTCAATCGCAACTTTACTTTGAAAGTATTGTTACAATAGGTTAAATTGCATACTTAATAAAATTTTGCTTATTATCCTCACACCCCCATTAAGAAATGTGATCCAAACATGGGTGAGTCACGAGGATAATTAGTTTCCACAACTAACAATCTCCTTCTTGGAAACTGATCACAACAACTCTACTTATGTTGTACTTGCTAGAATATGATCCACCTTGGACCTGGCAAGTTTCTCATATTCACCTTCATGCTTGAAGGCCAATTAAAACTAAGAAGGGACTTAGTTTCTCCATGGTTACTACATTTGTTAACATGTATGTAGGATTGTTTCTAGCATGTATTTTTTCCAACTTCAATTGTCCATCTTCCAAAATGGATCGTATGAAATGATACATGAGCTATATATGTTTAGTCTTATAATGGAAGGTTGACCTTTTTGAAAGATGAATTACACTCTAGTTGTCACTGTACAATCTTCTATTCTCTTCCCACTTTCCCAATTCCTCCATAAACCTTTGTAACCAAATCATCTTTTTACCATCCTTTGTAGGAGCAACATACTTTTCTTCGATTGTTAAAAGTATAACAATTTTTATAGTTTCGAAATCCAACATACTATTGTTCCACCTACAATAAAAACATACCCTATGGTTCATCTCCAACTATCTTTATCACCTGACATATCCCTGTAGAATAATGTTTGAACCTCCTAAACATAATGCATGAGTAGCAGTGCCTCTCATAGATGTGATAATCCTCTTTACTGCCTCTCAATGTTCTTTACCTCGATTGTTCATATACCAACTCATGATGAATAAGGGATCCTACACATGATTCTATCTACTCCTATGCCTTGGAACACATTTCCTTGGTTAATTTGAAATGCCTGGCCAAAGGTGTGCTAATTGGTTTTGCATTCTGCATTCTAAACCCCACCAACATCTTCTCTATGTACTCACCTTTAGACAACATCACTTTGAGATTTTTCTTGTCTCTTGTTATTCTTATACCAAATATTTTCTTTGCAACACCCAAATCCTTCATCACAAATGAATTTGGTAATTTTCCTTTGAGCACGGTTATATCCTACATGTTATACCCTGCAACAAGTATGTCATATACATGCAATAGAAAGATAATATAACTTCCATTTTCTAGCTTCTTGAAATAAACATAGTGATCATAATGACACTTACTATAACCTTGTTCTATCATAAACCTATCAAATTTCAAATACCATTGGCTTGGTGATTGCTTTAAGACATACAAGTTCTTTTTCAACTTGCATACCATATTCTTCTTCTCTTTGACCTCATACCCCTATGGTTGTTTCATATAAATCTCTTCCTCCAAATCCCCATGGAGAAAAGTTGTTTTTATATCTAATTGTTCAGGATGCAAATACTCTACTGCAACAGGACTTAAAAAATTCATGATTGAAGTAATTTTAACATTAGGAGATAATATTTCATCAAAATCTATACCTTTCTTCTCTGCAAACACATTTAAAACAAGTTTCGCCTTGTAGCAATTCTTGCCTCCATATTCTTCCTTCAACCAGTAAAACCATTTATTCTGCAATTCTCTTTTTCCGGCAGGTAACTGAATTGGGTCCTAAGTCTAGTTATTTACCAAGGAGTCTATTCCCTCTTTCATTCATTTCTCCCACACTTTTTTAGGTTCTACTTGCATTTCCTCTTCATAACTTTCTGGTTCACGAGAATCAATCAACAATAAATAATAAAATGGAGAGTATCATTCTCGAGATCTACTTATCATGGTAGATATTCTAACAACACTTGTAGGAGTTTGAGGTACCTATTTCTCTTTTTGTTGTACATTTTGATTTTCTGGTACCTTTGGAATTTCATTTTCTTTGATTTCATCAAACACTATATTCTGTGTTTTCCTTTTCTTTTTTGTTTCCTTAAAACTGATCTTTGTACATGACCTTTTCATTGAATACCACATCTCTACTCCTAATGATTTTGTGATTTTCATAATACCATAACCGATAACAATAATCCTTAATATTGTATCCAATACAGTTACACTTCCTGTATTTTTCCTCAAGATTTGTTCTATTTCTTTATCAATATGAACAAATGCTTCACAAGCATGAGTATTAAAAAATCAGCAGTTTACCTTTTTACCTGTATATTCTTCCTTTGGAATGCCACCATCCAAGGATATAGAATTCCCTTTATTTATTAAGTAAACAACAACATCTCTCCAAAACTGAAAGAGAAACCCTGCAGACAATATCATACTCCTTGCACGCTTCATGATTGTCTTGTTCATCCTTTCTGACACACTATTTTCTTTTGGTATTCATGGAACTGTCTTCTCTCTATGAATCCCATGGTATGAATAGTAATTATCAAGCTTCTTGTTGGAGTATTCACCTTGTTAGGGACCTAACCTACCTAACCCCTCAAGTGGGAAGAATAATATATTTCCATGTAATAAATGTCAATATTAATATGGCCTAGCAATAAAGAGAAATAAGTCAATTGTAAGAAGACCTAATAGAAGCTTTTGCTTCTAGAAGGATCTTCCTCTAGATTGTTCTTTTGAATAGATAGATTTAGTATGATAATTTTTTTCTTGGAAAATTATTGTAATAGAGCTCTTCTTTGGTGGAGGTTTCCCCCTCAAAGAGTCAATTGAACATTGTTTCCTATCAATAAAGCTATAATTCTAGTGTTGTGGTTCCATATAATTTGTTGTTCTATTGTTGTCTCTGCAATATTTCAGTATTATGTTGTTATCCTAGTATTATTCTCTACATTATTTCTCTATTCTTCTAATATAATAGATACCTTACAAGTGGTATCAGAGCATTTTTCTCAGCATAAATTTGTGGGTTAATTTTTTTCAGGGTAGAGACGTATTTTGACATTTTAAAGCTACATAGATTTGTCGTTACATGCATAAACCCGCGGTTGGGTAGTCATACACGCAAGAAATACAAGTGGTACTTAACACACATCTCTTGGCCACCCTTAACCCCTATTGGTACTCCTTCAAGTGGTAGCGCATCAGACAACACATGTATATGAATAAACCTAGATGTCTAGAAGCCGTCCATAGATAAATCAATTGCACACCTGAATTTTGTAGTGCCACCAAGAACAACACTCAGGAACATACTCTCTAGTACCTAGATAGTAGGGTAGTCCGTCTAAGGGCATCGTCTAGGCTCCTTAGTTGCTTCCATGAGATATTGGGTCGAGTACTACTGTTGGACCTCGCACGTGTATTAGAGAGTTATAGCACAGGGCAAACATTTGACTACAGAACCTTTGAATACTCTAACCCTTGGTACCGAAACAAAAACATAACAACCAAGATCTATTTCCATGTAACTGTGCCTCCTGCATTCAGGTTGTGAAATTACTACACATTTCTTCCTGCTAAGAATTTAGGCATTTCATCATTATAGTATTCTTCATATCGTAGTATAAGTCCATGAGAGTAAAAGAAAAAGAGTATATTGGTCTCGCGAGCACACTTATTTGGGCCCATTCCATTGGACTCACCCTTTTCTCCCTGATCGCAGTCATACCTTTCATTTTTTTATTTTTTTTTCGAGTGGACCCGATCCCTTCTCAACTTCCCCATTTTCCCACCTATTCCACCTATTCCATTATATTTCCCTTCTTTCCTTGATCTTCGTGGTACCTATCACTTATAATTCCTTTTTGTTATCCCACCCACCCATTTTTCCTTAACCTCACTTCCCCTCTCCAAATAGCCACTGCTCGCAACCAAGACCTGCAAGATTCCATCAATCAACTGACCTATGAAATTTCCTCTACCAATTCCCACCTTGCAAAATTAGAAACCCACGTCAAGCACAAATTTGACACCATGGATGCCAAATTCATGATCCAATTTAACACCCTCCAGTCTACTGTCAACCAGTTGTTGAACCTCCCTTTGGGTCCTTCCTCCTTGGACCAACCCGATGTTGTTGATTCCTCTCATTCTCTGCATTTTCAATCCAAATTCTTTCAGTGTGACCCTCATCTTCCCCATGTCGAGGTCAATATATTTTATGGATTCGATCCAACGAGTTGGGTCACTCAAATGGAACATTTTTTTTCTCTACATAGTATCACTGATGAATTGGCCAAAATTCGCTATGATGTTCTCTATATAGATCATGAACGATGGAAATGGTGGCAATGGCGTAAAAATTCACATCAAGGTTATAGTTCCTGGACCCATTTTTTTGTAGAGCTCTGTGACCGCTTTGAAACTAATACCCACTATCTCGATAGTTTGACTATGTTGAAACAGTCAGGAATAATGGAAGAATTTATATCTTCTTTTGATCATTTGGCCTTTTGAACCGAGGGCATGTCAAATGCTTTCTTATGTGAATGATTTATTAGTGGCGTAAAGGATGAAATATGATCCTATGTTTTCATGGCCTGCCCTTAGACTTGGTTGGAAGATAATAAATGTGCTAAAGAAGCCCAACAAGTTGTTTTTCCAAGAACAAAAAAACCTCTTTTGTTCCTTGCCCTCGACCCACTAATCCTAACCCCCCTGTCACTCCCCTCAAGGTCCATAAATTAACTATGGATGAAATGGTTGAACGCTAATTGAAGGGTCTTTGCTATAATTGTGATGAAAACTATTTTTCGGGGCACAAGTGTAACGAAAAAAAACTTTTTATGGCCATTTTCGAAGATGTTATAATTCCACTTGTTGAAGAGCCCTTCCTTCCTAATGCTACCATGGATTCCACTGACCCACCTGAAGTTGAACCACTCATTTCCTTGCATGCTCTCACTGGTTTCTTTTCTCTCCAAACCCTCAATCTCATTTTGTATATTAAGAATAGGAATGTCATCATCTTGGTTGACAGTGGTAGCAACCACAATTTTATTCATCATCGCATTGCCCAGGAAACCAATTGTTATATTACTGTTGTCAATAATTTCCAAATAATGATAGCCAATGGTTGGTCTATCAGATGTGGTGGGCGTTGTGAAAATGTATGTCTTGAAATTGGACATTACCATATAAAATCTCATATGTTTGTCATCGAAATGGGTGGGTGTTACATTATGCTAGGTGTTAAATGGTTATACACTTGGGGTCCCATTCTTATGGATTTTAAGGAATTAACTATGCAATTCCAACAGGAGTGACAAATGTATCACATCCAAGGTCTCATGGTTGGTTATCCTGATATCATCAGTTCCCATCACATTGGAAAACTCCTCAAGAAAGGCCACTTCGGTGTTATTTCTCAACTCCATTATATTCATGCGGTTGAGACACCCTCTATGCCTCTTGACCTCCAAGATATTCTCTCCAAACACCAAGTTGTTTTTTCCACTCCTTAGGGACTTCTTCCTTCTTGCCGTGTTCAATATCATTCCATACCCCTTGTTCTTGGTTGTCTTCCTCCCAATTTTCTCCCTTATCATCATCCATTTTCCCAAAAGAATGAAATTGAGAAAATCGTGCAGGACTTACTCCAAGCGGGTGTTATCCACCCCACTACCAGCCCTTATTCTTCTCATGTGGTCATGGTACTTAAGAAATAAGGTACTTGGCGCATGTGTCCTAACTTTCACGCCCTCAATAAACTAGCCATCAAAGACAAGTTTCGAATTCCTATCATTCATGATCTCCTGGATGAGTTGAGTGGTGATCAATATTTGACCAAACTTGATATGTTTTCAGGATACCACCAGATCCATATGCAATATTTTGACATCCCCAATACTACTTTTCTAACTCATGAGGGTCACTATGAGTTATTGTTCATGTCCTTTGGTCTGAGTAGTGCCCCCTCCACCTTCCAAAACCTCATGAATCATGTCTTCCATCCTTTTCTCTGTCATTTTGTCTTAGTTTTCTTTGATGATATTATCATCTACAATGAAACTTGGCAATCCCATATTTCTCATGTGGATCAAGTTCTTCATCTACTCTCTCGACATCAACTTTTCCTCAAACACTCTAAATTTTCCTTTGACGCCTCGAAAGTTTATTACTTGGGTCATATTGTTGGCAAGGCTGATGTCCGAGTGGATCCTAAGAAGATTGAATCCATGCAGGATTTCCATCACCCCAAGACTATCAAAATCTTGCGTTTTTTTCTGGGTTTAACATTATATTATAGAAAGTTTGTTCAAAATTATGGAAAGATTGTGACACCTCTCACTACTATACTTAAAAAATAATTATTTTACTTGGACTCATGTAATTGATCAGGCCTTTCAAGCATTGAATGCAACTATGTTCACTACTCTCATCTTGGACCTTCCTAATTTCACAAATACCTTTGTTCTGGAATGTGATTCCTCTAGGAGAGGAATTGGAGCAGTCCTTATACAAGAGGGAATAACTTTGGCCTTTACCAACAAACAATTGTCAGACTTCCATTTGGGCAAATCAATCTATGGAAACAAAATGTTGGCTAATCTATATGCAATACATCTATGGCACCCTTATCTCTTGGGGCAACTCTTTGAAATTAAGACAGATCATCAAAGCCTCAAGTATTTCCTAGATCAATGACCTTTCTCTCCAGAGAAACAAAAATGGGTAACTGAGATCTTTGTATATGATTATGAGATCATTTACAAGAAAGGAAAAGAAAATGTGGTCGTTGATGCTCTTTCTTGAAAATATGAAGATGAAGGGTCCCTTTTCTCCCCATCCTTCATTGTCCTAGATTGGCTCAAAGCTATTCGCGGGGAATGGCTACAAGATTCTAAAAGTTTGCATCTAATCCAATAGTTGCAATACAATTCTCCAATTTTTTTAGGGTACTCTTCGCACAATGATGAGCTTCGCTACAAAGATTTTATGTATTTAATTAAACAGTCACAACTTAAATCCACAGTTCTTTTTGAGCTTCATGCTACTCCCATAGTCGAGCACTCAGGGTTTACCAAAACCTATGACTGAGTCAAACGTTCTTTTTTCTCAAATGGTATGAAAAAGGATGTTTGAACTTTTGTGGCCGAATGTGATGTTTCTCAATGTAACAAGGGAGAATGAGTCAAATCCCCTAGCACACTCCAACCTATTTCAATTCAACCCACTATTTGGAGGGACATATCTATGGACTTCATTGTGGGATTACCTAAATAAGGCAATAAGTTAGTCATCATGGTGGAAATTGATCATCTTTCCAAGTATGCTCATTTCTTTGATCTTCAACATCCATTTACTACATCCATTGTGGCTCAAATTTTCATGGATAATGTCTTCAAGCTTCATGGCATGCCTCATTCTATTGTTTCTAATAGAGATCCCACTTTCACCAGAAATTTTTGGCAAGAATTGTTCATGCTACAGGACACCCAATTGCATCTCAGAACCACCTATCATCCCCAGGCTAACGATCAAACTGAATTTTTCAACAAGTGTTTGGAGACTTATTTGAGGTGTTTTGACTCTAAAAGGAAAAATCAATGGGCTCAATGGTTACCATTATCTGAATGGTGGTACAACACTTCTTACCATACAACTACTCACATGACTCCTTTTGAAACAATATATGGACAAAAGCCACCTTCTATTCTCTCTTATATGCCAGGTGTCTCAAAGGTTTAGGCAGTTGACTTAATGCTTACAGTTCGAGAGGATATTATCCATACGTTCAAAGAGAATTTGGTTATGTCTCATAATCGCATGAAGTAACAAGTTGATCAAGGTCACTCCAATGTCAATTTGTTGAAGGAGACCAAGTATTTCTTCATCTGCAACCTTATAAACAAAATTCACTAAAGGTTGAACATTGTCAGAAACTGGCACCCAAATTTTGTTGTCCTTATACAGTTCTCAAGCACATGGGACAAGTGGCCTATGAGTTAGATTTTCCTATTTATTCCAATCTCCATCTTTTTTTTCATGTATCCTGCTTAAAGAAGGTGATTGGAACTAAGTGCCAAACTCAAACCAACCTTCTCGAGTTGGATGAAGAAGGATCCATCTAGTTGCAACCACAAGAAGTTGTGGACCAACGTGAGCATCGTCTTCGTCAATGCACCATAAAGGAACTGTTAGTTCAGTGGAAATATACAACTCCAGCCGATGCCACATGGGAGCCAGCTAGCATTTTGCAACAATTTTCTCATATCACGCCTTGAGGACAATGATGATTTTAAGGGGGAGGGCATGTTAGGGACCTAACCTATCTAACCCCTCAAGTGGGTAGAATAATATATTTTCATTTAATAAAGGTCAATATTAATAAGGCCTATCAATAAGGAGGAACAAATCAATTGGAAGAAGATCTAATAGAAGCTTCTTCTTATAGAAGGATCTTCCTCTAGATTGTTTTTTTGGATAGATAGATTTAATATAAATAAGAGTAGAGAGTATGAGAATTTTTTCTTGAAAAATTATTGTAATAGAGCTCTTCTCTAATGAAGTTTTCCCCCTCGAAGAGGGAAGTGAACATTGTTTTCTATCAATAAAGGTATAATTATGGTGTTTTGGTTCCATATAATTTGTTGTTCCGCTAGTATCTCTGTAATATTTATGTATTTTGTTGCTATCTCAATATTATTCTCTGCATTATTTATCTATTTCACTAATATAATAGATATGTTGCCTTACACACGTTCATTATCTAATCTGAGTCACTTAAACTTTTTCATGTCTCATTCTCAACCAAATCTTTTCATTTATTAAAAGAGTCAAAAACATCATATTTTTATTGAATACAATAAACCCAAGTTTTTGTAGTTGCATCATCAATAATTAGATTTCTTGTCAAATATGGAACATGTCTCACCTATTTCACCAACCATTGGTATCAATTATTTAACTTTATTTGCACCTTACGCATTCCAACAATTTTACATTGTTCATCATCACCAAAATAAACCTGTCCAAAATCACTTTGAACATAATCTTGAAAATATTTTCTATGGGGTGTGACATGAAATGAATCTCTTGAATATAATACCCAAGAATATATAATATTATCTAAAGAAAGAATCAAAACATCTTGTAGCACATCCCCTACTACATTTGCTTCCTTATTTTTCTCCTATTGTCCATCTCCTTGTTTCTTTGGAGATCTGCAGTCTTTCTTCAGATGTCCTTTATTCCCACAATTCCATCACTCGATATTTTCTAGTCTAGATTTAGATATTCCCCTCCTAGACTTCCCACAGTTCCTTGGGATGTTTCCTCTTTTCCTTTTTCTTCCCATATTCTCTGCGGTCAATGCATTACCTGGTTTCTCATGTGTGTTTTCTTGTTAGATTTCCCGACTAAGGATAACACCAACAACAATATCAAATTTCAGAGTGTTTGAGCTAGAGACAGAGTTACTTACAACCATTACCAAACCATTCCATCCTTCTAGTAATGAGAACAATACTATAAGATCCCTAACCTCATCATCAAAGTTCACTCCTACAGAACTTAACTAATTAGTAATCGTATTAAATTCATTTAAATGATCGGAAACATACCCACTTTTTGACATCTTCATATTAAATAATTGCTTCATTAGAAATACCTTGTTGGAAGTCGATGGTTTTTCATATAGTTTATTCAATTCCTTCATCAGATCTTATGTTGTATTCTATTTTGAAATTTTGAAAGTCACTGATGCTTCTAGGAATAGCCTTATCGTTTCTCGTGACTTTCTGTCAATAATCTCCCATTCTTTGTCCTTCATACTCATCAACCATTTTTCTTTTCCTATCAACTGTAGGAGAATATCCTTTTGATATAGATAGTCTTCCATTTTCATCTTCCATAACTGGTAGTTTTGGTTGTTAAATTTCTCAACCCTAAAATTTCCATCTTTTTCCTTTCTCCCACTCGAACCGAGAACCCTCTTTTCCTCCAAGCTACCTATCTCTATGATACCAATTGTTATAAAAAGAGGATCACAAAGAAATAATACAAAACATATGTGAAAATAAAACATAGAAGATACATAATAAAATAGAGACACAAATATACATGGTTCACCCAATATGGGTTACGTCCACCAGATAAATTGTCAGTCCTTCCTTTATTATTATCTAACAAATGAAGGGATACAACCTAGAGTACACCTATTGTAACTTCCTCTTATTTTCTCACAGACTCCTTTCCTCCAAGCTACCTATCTCTATGATACCAATTGTTATAAAAAGAGGATCACAAAGAAATAATACAAAACATATGTGAAAATAAAACATAGAAGATACATAATAAAATAGAGACACAAATATACATGGTTCACCCAATATGGGTTACGTCCACCAGATAAATTTTCATTCCTTCCTTTATTATTATCTAACAAATGAATGGATACAACCTAGAGTAAACCTATTGTAACTTCCTCTTATTTTCTCACAGACTCCTTTCTTGGAATATAATATTCACTCTCATTACCTCATCGTAATACAATTCCCTCACAAATAAAAGAGGGTTTTTTTTTTAGGGAAAACAACCATAACATAACTTCTACCATCATATATTCAACCTAATGATGAACTATTCAGATTGACCCCTGCCATTAGGAAATGGGATCCAAACATGACTAAAACAAGACCTTTTGAATAAGGAAGATAATCAAGCTCTATAACCAACAATGGCATCTCCCTTGCACTAATGTACTCCCCTTGAGTTAGTGAGGAATTTATTGTTGGGATCAGCATCACTTATCATCTTTAGTAAGGAAAATTTTAAAAGTATGAGTCAATCTTGGTCAATTTTGATAATTTTTTATCCTCTTCTAGGATTCCCTATCACAAGTTGTCCCATCCTTTCCAAATATGTAGTTTGTATTAACATTAAATGGACATTTTCTTTTGGTATGAAGGTATTTTTTGTTTTAACTTAACCGATGAAGTTGAATGCATTTTCCCTCAACACTCATAGTTTAACTTAAGAAGGGAATATTATGTACACCAAAATTATGGATCATGTTAACATTGTTCCCTAATGGATATATAAATATGATTAGATCACTCATCCTCATTTTTTTGTACAGATTTGATTGATGAACTAAATGAATACACAAATTTGTAGAGAAAGCACAAGATATAACAATGAAAGTAAGGTATTATAGGGAAAGAATCATCTATTATGGAATCAATTTAGTGAAAAAATTGCAATGTATACAACAACAGAGAGTGTCTATATTGTCAGTAGCTTATCTAGTTGGATTACTGAGAGGGGGGGTGAATCAGTAATAGAGAAATTTAATCCTTTTTAACCATAAAATGCAAGTGTTATATCAGTGTAGCATTATTTTTCCAATAGTTGCAGAGTAAAAAAGCAACAAACAAATCAGAAATCATACACATACACAGTACATCCGTGTTTTTACGTGGAAACCCAAATTAGGATAAAACCACAAAATGTTTTTTCTTATGTCTTTAAGAATTACATTCATTGGAAGCACCAACTGACTTTGCTTTCCAACTACAATTGAAAGGAGGCTCCAACCCCCTAGTTTCCAAGGCTACATCCTAAAGGAAGCTACAACTCCCCAATTCTATGGCTACAACCAAAAGGAGGCTACAACCCCCTAGTTTCTCATCCTACAACATGAGGGAAGCTTTAACTACCTAATTCTCTGAGGATACAACCCCCTATGTTCTAACTCTAGCTACCTAATTCTAAAGCTACAACCAGAAGGTGGCTACAACCACCTTTCCTTTCCATGTCAAACTTCCCTGTCATATAAGTAGAATGATGGAACCACTGTCACATTATCACTGTGAGATATACTATTGTAAAGTTGTACCAATCAACCTACACCAAACAACTTGTACCAATAACCTGAACCATGCATTAACCTGTACCTCAACTTGTAATCAACATGTACCATAAAAAAGTGCATCAACCATGCACCAACTTGTACCAAACAACCTGTAATCAACCTATACCATAAACAAATGCATCGACCATGCACCAAACCTATACAAATAATCTCTCACAATAACCTGTCCAAACAACCTATAATTAGCCTGTACCATAAACAAGTGCATCAACCATGCACGAAATATGTACCAATCATGCA
The DNA here is from genome assembly GCA_000966675.3 of Picea glauca. NCBI lineage: Eukaryota > Viridiplantae > Streptophyta > Pinopsida > Pinales > Pinaceae > Picea > Picea glauca. The sequence goes on along the minus strand of JZKD02S2082375.1, from coordinate 854,435 downwards.
TAAAATACACATAAATTGTGACTCATAATGATGTACCAACATCATCAACTATACAACTCATGTATGTGCCAACTCATCAACTACTTGTCTCAACCATGTACCCAACATGTACCTCAACCAAAACCCTCATCAATTTCATCATCCAAATCTTATTTGTAGCTTTGTAATAGACCTGGAGTATATGATCACATGCTTGCAACCTTCCATAACTTTATCAACAAGAGACTAGCATTTTCATCAAAATTTACTTTAGTCTCAAATGACTAATTTTGGATTAGTCAACAACCCTAAATTGAAATAATCATAACTATGTACCTGTAATGAATAAAGATATGAAAATAGTATCGAATGTTCTTCAATGTATTTTATGAAATTCCTCCAGGTTTCACTACTTGGAGCCTCTTAGAAAAGGAGCTATAGCAAAAATGACATACCTTGTTGAATTCTAGCTTATCCAAGAGAGAGAACTTGTAGAGCGTGCCCCACACAAAATATTTTTTGTATGGATCTGAAAATTGTACATAGAATAACAAAGAATGTACTCTAACCAATACATTTGGTCTTAGTGAATTTGGATATGTTATGAAGAATTTATGACGTTTTTACCTAAAACACGCGTTTTAGAGTAGTTTTAGGACTAGCCACAAATTTTATTTTCTATGGAGCAACGACCCACAAGATGAAATTTTTATTACAACTACTTGGATATGTTTCCTCAACAGCCTCCCAATTTCATGGTCAAAATCATTCTATAATTTTTTTTATTGTGAAGATGGTGAGATGAGTTATAAATAACATACCTTAGAAAACATCATCAAAAAAATTTATCCTTCCTTGAATTTCGGCCTTCTTTACTTCACCCTCCCTTTGAAATTCATATTAGATGTCCTTTGGTTACCTCAGTCACTTGTAGATATTCAATATGCTCAAGTGTGATTAAAATGAGAGAGCCTTGCCTCTTATTTATACATTCATGTAGCTTCCTCAAGGGGTTACCTTTTAACCATCTTAACCCACTTTCCTAATTTTAGGGTTAACCCACTTCTAACCTCTTGTCCACTTAGTAGTATCTCCATTAAATTTATTATTTAAATAATTTATTTTGGATCCACTTTGAATTATAGTACACTCATCACTTCACTTTACTATTTAGATAATTTCTTCTTTGCAACCACTTTGACTACTTTGACCTTTTGGGGCTTCTAGATGACTCATGAGGATTCTCCAACTTCACATGGCCATAAGTCTCTAACCACGAGGAGTTATGTGACATTCAACATACCCTTGGAAATGGAATGACATGTATTCTCCTTATAGATTATTCTTTCCTGTAAATATATCAAAACTCATACCATTATCTATCAAACAAACTTGGGTCCATTACCCAAACCTTTGTGCTACCGATATTGTTTACCAGACTTTCTTCAAGGGTTGACATCAAGGAAACCTAACCCAATTAATAAAAAAACTCCCTTTGGCATTTATGGAAACACGCTGATGAAAAATCGAATTCATATCACTCATGCTCCCATTGAAACCATGCCTCTTTGATCTTTCTCCAAGCATTTACCTTTTCATCTGTTCCTTCCGGGGATGCTCCCCCTGAATGAAATCTTCCTCAAACTAATATCCCAACATGAACTATCCTCTTTATGGTGATTCCCTGTGTAAATCTAAGACATATAAGATAAACATTAAAAACCATTAATTTTGCAGTAGAAATTACTATGAGTCTCTGGCGAAGATACTCAAAGGATTCCCTTGGATGCAGTTTTGTAAATATGTCTACCCCTTGTTCTTTTGTTCCCACATAGTCAACTCTAATGTTCTTCTTTTCAACCTGTTCCCATATAAAGTGATACTTTATTGGAATGTGCTTCATCTTGGAGTGCATCAGTGGGTTCTTTGAGATACTAATGGCACTTGTATTATCAAAATAGATGTGAATGAGCTCATCATACTCAGCTTTCATATCTATCAAAGTTTGTTTCATCCATAGAACCTAAGTACAAAATCCTCCTATTGAAATATACTCTTCTTCGGTTGTAGATAAATATATTGATGATTATTTCTTGCTTAGCCAATATACTAAACACTCAACCAAGTAGAATGTTGCTCCACTGGTGCTTCGTCGGTCATCAATGCAACCTGCCCAACCTCCATCTGTGTAGGCAATTAGTGATATATCCTTTCCTTTTGGATATCATAATCCAAACTCTTATATTCCTTTGAGATATATGAAAATCCTCTTCACTGCTAGTACATGTGATTCCATTGGTGCTTCTTGAAATTATGCCACCTGTTGAACTGCCTACATTACATCTAGTATGTTTTTTGTCACATATAGTAAGCTATCAATCATTGACCTGTATTTCCTTTGGTCTGTATACTTTGAATCATCATATTTGCTCAACTTGCAACTGATTTTCATAGGACTGGTAATTGGTTTGCAATCTTCCATTCCAAACCTCTTTATCGTTTCTCTGATATACTTAGTTTGAGAAATAAAAATTCATTGTTTTCTTTGATGTATCTGAAGACCCAGAAAGAAGGATAGTTCTCCGAATAATGAAATTTCAAATTCATTATGCACATCCTTTGAAAATTTCTTGATATAGAGGTTGTTGCCATTGTTGTTTCTAACCATTAATTTATTTTGAATGTGAACTGTTGTATGCACTACATGTGTGCAAAAAATATATGTCAATTTGGAATCCATTAGCATTTTTCGATCCATTTCCTGTGTAATTAACATCCATTACGTTCCTTTGTATTTGAACCACTCTATGAATCAATCTATGAATCCATTCTCTCGTCCACTATCATATATCTATCAAAACCTGCTAAGTGTTCTTACAAATCCATCTCTTTCCATATATTCCAAGACTCTACTACACAACTATCCATAATGTTGACCCATTTATTGCTATACTATCATGAAGTCTTCACTACTACAACTATCAAACTGTACTCCTGCTAACTAACTGCTCTGGATCTGTCTACTCAAACTCTGCAAGCTGCTCAAACTATGGTTCTTTGGTCTATCCAGGTATCGCATATAATTCCCCTATCTAATATTCATGTTACATGGGAGTCTCTAAGCCGCATGGATTAGAACAATTCTTGCTCTTATGCATATTCATCATCATATTCATTGGTATATTAATCATCTCTTTGAGCTCTGACTTCTTTATTTTTGTCTGTGGATTCATCTTTCACTATAATGATGAAAGTACAATCTCTTGAACTTATTCCTTATTTACCCGTCCTTCTTTTCTTTCAGTTATTTTCCAAACATTTATGTATCTGGCATACTTATTTTTCTCTATATAATTTTCTTCATCTTGTTTCATTACCAATCTTGTGATCTCTGGGACTTGGTCTTTGTTCACTTGTTCTTCGCGTTTTCTTATCCATACTTTCCTATATCTAATATTGAAGTGTTCTCTTTCATCGAAGTATCGATCATGCTTCTAAAATCACTAGCTCTATGTCCATAGTTATGACATTTGTAATGTTCAATATTATATGGGGCCACATAAGAATTTATTTCTTGAACATTTTTATAGTCCCTGCAATATGCAACCTTATGTCAAAAATTAGTACAATAAAAATAATGAACATAAAATAAATTTACATACTTGGGAGTAAATGATCTTCTTTGTGGTGTATTCCTTATTAATTTTTTCTTTGACTGATCATGATCATGATTTAAGCTTTTTTGTGGCTTGAACATGGGTGTTATTATTGAATATGTATCTTTAATAGTTTTCTTAGATTCAGGTTGACCATAATTCCTTCCTTTAAGTACTTCTGCATAACCCTTTCTATTTTATTCATTCTTCTTTTCTAGAAACCTAGAGTGCTTCTCTTCATTCTCTACAAATGATGTGGATGTTTCTGTCTCTTCAAATTTTTTTTTGAGATTAATGGTTTTACTTCTCAATGTGACAACATCTTCTTCAAGCTTCTCAACCTCTTTTTATTTCTTCATTATCTGAGACTTCATGACTTCTTTTGTTCTTTTTGCTTCTTCAAGATGGATTTTTAATGTGATTATTTCTTCTTCAAGTCCTTTATCTTCTTGACCAAACTCTTCATCAAGCTGGTTTAGATCGTTAGTTCTTTCCTTAATATGATCTGTTGATATATTTCCCTCATTTATGTTTCTTCCTTTTGTCCTGCTATGTTGGCTTCCAAATACTTCTTTTGATCTTTAATATTTTCTTCGATCTTTTGGGCATCTTCTAGCTCAGTTCTTAAGTTCTTGATGACCTATTGGGCTTCTTCAAAAATGTTAGCACTTTCATTTTGTTTCATCAATTCTTTCTTGAGTGACTTGTTTTCTTTTTCTTTTTTTCTTAGTTAATCTAAAGCACTGATCAATTCTTGTTCATAATTGTCTTCTTTTTCAATTAGTTTTTTTGTCTCATTTCCTTCATGGCATTGTATTTCAATATGTCCATGTTTTTCACAATTAAAGAAAAACAACATACCTCTGTTGATTATGTACTCTTCATATTTTGAATCTATTTGACATGATGAACATATTTCTTCTTTATTTGTACATGCATCTTCTTTGTCATTTTCTGAATTTGGGATGGGTGAAGAATATATATGATCTAGCTTATCCCAAAGTTTTTTGGCTGGTGAAAATGTACCAACCTTTTCTCTTACCGGATTAGGTAATCCTTCCCAAATGAAATCCATTTCTATTTTTTTATTCTTCTTCAATTCCTACTTGGCTGCAGTCTCTTCCCTTTTTTAACTATCATATCCTGTAACAACTAGTAGAAAAATATAATACCCCTGTGTATGTAAAATGCTTTCGTCCTTCCACTCCATAGCTCATACTTTAAACTATTCTAACCATTAAACAATGGTACTCCATTCTCGGAATAATCCATGATGTCCTTCTAGTGGTTAAACTTTTTCATGAAGGAACCTACTTTGATACCAATTGTTGGATTATTGAGAGAGGGGGTGAATCAGTAATAGAGAAATTTAATCCTTTTTAACCATAAAATTAAAGTGTTATATCAATGTATAATTATCATCCAGTAGTTTTGGAGTAAAAAAACAATGAACAAATGAGAAATCATACACATACATAGTACACCATTAATTTTACATGGAAACTGAAAGCTGGAGAAAACCACATAATGTTTTTTTCTTATATGTCTTTAAGAATTACATTCATTGGAAGCACCAACATCCTTTGTTTTCCAACTACACCTGGAAGGAGGCTCCAACTCCCTAGTTTCTCAGGCTACAGCCTGAAGGAAGCTCCAACTCCCCAATTCTCTAGCTACAACTAGAAGGAGGCTAAAACCCCGTAGTTTCTCACGATACAACCTGAGGGAAGCTCCAACTCCCCAATTCTCTGGCTACAACCAGAAGGAGGCTACAACCCCCTATGTTCTTTGTCTACAACTGGAAGGTGGCTACAACCAACTATCCTTGCCCGTCCAACCACACTATCATATAAGTAGAATGATGGAACCATTTTCACACTATCACTGTGAGATATATTGTTGTAAAGTTGTACCAATCAACATACACCAAAAAAAATGTACCAATAACTTGAACCATGCATCAACCATGCATCAAACTATACCTCAACGTGTAATCAACCTTTACCATAAAAAAGTGCATAAACCATGCACCAACCTGTACCAAACAACATGTAATCAACCTATACCATAAACAAATGCATCAACCATGCACCAAACCTGTACAAATAACCTATCACAATAACTTGTCCAAACAACCTGTAATTAACCTGTACCATAAACAAGTGCATCAACCATGCACCAAATATGTACCAATCATGCATAAAATACACATAAACTATGACTTATCAAGATGTACTAACATCATCAACTATACACCTCATGTATGTGCCAACTCATAAACTACTTGTCTCAACCATGTACCCAGCATGTACCTCAACCAAAAGCCATCATCAATTTAATCATCTAAATTTGTTTTGTAACTTGGTAGTAGACATGGTGTATATTATCACATACCTACACATCTTCCTTAACTTTAACAACAAGAGACTAACATTTTCAGCAAACTTTACTTTAGTCTCACATGATGAATTTTGGATTAGTCAACAACCCTAAATTGAAATAATCATAACTATGTACCTCTAATGAATAAATATATGAAAATAGTACACAATCCTAATCTATGTCTTTTGTACAATTCCTTCAGGTCTCACTACTTGGAATCTCTCAGAAAAGGAGTTATAGAAAAAATGGCATACCTTGTTTAATTCTAGTTTATTCTAAAGAGAGAGTGCCTCGCGCATAATATTTGTTGTATGGATCTGAAAATTGTACACAGAATACTACAAAATGTACTCTAACCAATACATTTTATATTACTAAATTTGTATTTGTTATGAAGAAGTTATGATGTTTGTACCTGAAACAATTGTTTTACACTATTTTCAAGAATAGCCAGAAACCCTATTTTCCATGGAGTGTAACTCAAAACTACAATGATCCACAAGTTGAAATCTTTATCACAGATACTTGGATATGTTTCCTCAACGATCTTCCAATTTCACAGTATGAATAATTTTATAATAAATGTTATTGTTAAAATGGTGAGATGACCTGTAATTAACATACCTTATAAAGCATCATCAAAAGAATTTATCCTCCCTTGAATTTCGACCTTCTTTACTTCACCTTCCCTCTGAAATTTGGCTTAGATATCCTTTGGTTACCTCAGTCACTTGTAGATATTCAATATGGTCAAGTGTGATTAAAATGAGAGAGTCTCGCCTCTTATTTAGACTTTCATGTAGCTTCCTCAAGGTGTTATCTTTTAACCATCTTAACCCACTTTCCTTATTTTAGGGCTAACCCACTTCTAACCAATTATCCACTTGGTAATTTCTCCATTAACTTTATTATTTAAATAATTTATTTTGTATCCACTTTGACTTATAGTACACTCATCACTTCACTTTATAATTTAAATAATTTCTTCTTTGCAACCACTTTGACTACTTTGACCTTTTGGGGCTTCTAGATGACTCATGAGGGTTCTCAAACTTCACATGGCCATAACTCTAAAAACGTGAGTAGTTGTGTGACATTCCACATACCACTGGAAATGGCATGACATGTACTATCCATCTACAATAGTCTTGCCTAAAAATATATCAAAACTCATACCATTATCCATAAAACAAACTTGGGTCCATTACCCAAACCTTTGTGCTACCAGAATTTGCTACCATACTCTCTTCAAGGGTTGACATCAATGACAACCAAACCAATTAATCAACATATCTTTGATAGGATATGTGATGGATATGCTCATTCAAAATTTTCCTTAATTAGAAATACAAGACAAAATTTTATTACAATCTGAAGAAAAAACAATAGAGTGTACAAACCATAAAGTAAAAACCACATATCTAGGAGATACAATGGCTTAAGTTGGAAAATTGCCTTCTCAAGGCCATAGATTTTGTACACAAACTATGATTTCTTAAGGAGATAATTCCTTGGAAATCTCTTGAGAGTATGTATTATTGAAAATCCATTTGATGAAACATAACTAATGAAGAAAGAGTAATTGAATATTAAAAAGATACAAAAAAACAAGAAGTCGATACCATTTTCTAAGTAGATACAAAAAATATATGGTAACTGATATTAATATACATTTCTTTATATACCAAATTAAATAAAAATGATTAGAACATAGAGACCAACATATATGTCACTTGGCGAGTATTGACCCAAACAAATGTATGTCATTAAAATATGGGAGTTCACCTAAAACTAAGGCTGAATTAGCCTTTTCTCAGTTTGTGATAGAAAAATATTCATGTTTGATGGTGAGACTACAAGTCCTATATTTTTCATTCATTTATTAACATCTAAAATCTAAATAGATTTCGAAATTAAAATTGAATGTAGTCTTAAAAATAGTCACCTAGCTAAGATTTCAAAAGAAATATTGAATATGAAATCAATAGTTAATTCAATCATTAAAATAAAAGACAATTTATTATGTATTTAATAACAATATATGTATAACCAACAATGAAAAAAAAAATATTTCACCACACCATGGGTTACTTTCACATATCACATCATGCCTTTTGATCTCAAATATGTTGGAGCGACCTTCCAGCAGGCTATGAATTATGTATTTCATGATCACGCCTACCTCATATTGGCTTACTTAGATGACCTCATGGCCAAATCCAATAAGTGGTATCAACACTTGGAATTAATTCACATCATGTTTTATGGTTGCCAAAAGTAAAAGATTCGCTTGAACCTCCTCCAGTGTGTCTCTTGCATCATCGGTAGATGTTTATTTGGTTTCGTCATTTCCCAACAATGAATAACGGTGGATCCCTTGAAATTATATGTTATTAGTGAGATCCCTCCTCCAAAGAATTTGTGGCAACTATAAAGTCTACAAGTAAAGGCTAACTTATTTTGACTCTTCATCCCTAACTATGTGACTTGCACATATGGATTGTTGTGACTTTAATGTGAGGACATCCCCTTCAAATGGGATGATCAAGATCAAAAATATACTTTTAAATTTTCTCTCTCAAATCAATCATCTATTCTTTAATAATGATTATATCCCTTATCAATCTTCTTTAAACATGTTATTCGTAGGAGTGCTAGTACAAGACGAGGATCATATTCAAGAGAATGTCATTTAATACTTGAGAAATAATCTATAAATACCTCCCCAGAATTACAATCATGGGGATAAATTAGCCCTCTCTCTAGTCGATGTAGTCCAAAAACTACATCATTGTATTTTTTTATAGACCATGAAATTCATATATAATTCTAACCCCATGCAATACTTACCTAGTTGGTGACTTATCAATGGAAATTTCTCCTAGTGTATCATAATTCTCCAAGAATTCAATATATATTTTAGTACTTCTAAGAGTAATAATATTCGCAGCCTTCTCGATTTCATCATTTATATGTCATTTGGCACCAAGGACCCACTAATGAACAACAACTTCCTAAATGAACACTTGTTCATAATACTTTGATGACACATGGTACAATGATATCCTCACCTACTTGCACACTCATAATTTCAATCTACATATATATTGGGATGATCACCAATGTAACCATCACTAATATCGTTGGTAAATCCTCATTGGATACTTTCTATATCAATGAGGAGTAGGAACGATATTTCGTTGATGTATCACACTCGAGGAGGCTGATCATGTCCTAAATAATTTCCATAGTGGCGCTTTTGGAAGACATTTGTTTTGAATGTCCACTTTTCAAAAGGTGGTCTACATTGTTTATTTTTCTCCTACCCTATTCCACAATTTCATTCAAGAAGTCAAATGATGTACAAAGTGTTAAGTATTCACTCACAAAACTTGAGCTCCGCTAGCTCCTTTGCACCCTATCATTACCATCGGTCCCTTCTCCAAGTGGGGCATAAATTTTATGATGTATAATCCCCCATATGATAATGTATACAAATACATCAGTGTTCCCATTAATTACTTTACCAAATGGTTTGAGGCCATGCCAACATTCAACAACATGGTGGACCAACATTCAACAACATGGTGGACATTGTCACTCTATTCTTCTTCAATCATGTTATCACTCATTTTGGGTTTCCCTAATAACTAGTCTTGGATCATGGAAATCATTTCAAGAATGCAGTGTTCGAAGAGTTGTATTCTCTTCTTGGATTCAACCATGAGTTTTACTCCCCATACTATCCATAATAAAATGGCCAAGTTAAGTCTATTAACAAATTCCTCAAAACCATTCTACAACAGATAGTCAATAAGCATAAAACCAATTGGATCCGCATGATTTCCTCTGCACTTTTTTCCTACCAAACCAAAGTAAAACATTTCATAGGATTTATCCCCTTCCACCTTATTCACAACAAAAAATCCATTTTACCCATCAAGTTGGAGATACCAACACTCTGGACAACATTCGAGCTACTCATAGATACTACCCCTCTCAAACAATGCCTTGTCCCATTATAAAGAAACGAACAAGATCAACACGCTTCATTACAAAATAATGAAGAAACTAGTAAGCAACATAACACCACATTTGATCACCAAGTAACCCTCATTCATTTAATGAGGGTGACCTTGTTCTAGCTTATGATATCATCCATGACACTCTAGTTCCAAGGAATTTCAAAATATTCTAGAAATTCCCCTTCATCGCCAAGAATTTCCTCATTGAGGCATCATACATCCTTGCTTACCCTAAGGGTGGACTCTTCAAGGACCCCATCAATAGGTTGTACTTGAAGAAATTTTAACCTTGGCTAAAAAACTTATCTTACCCACTAATCCATATTATTTTTATAAATAAATGAAGGAATAGATGTAACAAAGAAATACATATATATATATTGCAAGAAACACAGAGATAAAGTAATACACAATTTCTATTAATGAGAGAAATGTATAGAAATTGTAAAGATACAGAGTGACTTTGAGAAGAGATGTGATGGGTATTATAATTCATAATAATGTGATTACAATGAGGCTTCAAAATCCTTTTTGATATAAATAATAAATGAGAAAACTATAAACGTCCAAAACCCTAACCTGTGGAGATGAAATGCCAAAAGATTTGTGGACCCCGATGGGGGAAGTTGATACATTAACTTCCAGAGGGTGTAAATTTTGCATACGATCTTGGTTTTGAGTGTTTGATACCTCATCATAAAGGTATATCCAAGGATTAAAACTTATTTTTAGGGTCATGGAAAGTCTTTAATAATTCCTAGCCACCAAAAGGTCCAAAAAATGTCAAATAGGGCATCAAAACAACCCAAGAAGTTTGGGACTTGAAAATTTATAAAAAACTGCCAAACTAGAAAATTGTTCTTTGAGATAGTGGAATAGGTGGGTGTACACCAATATCCACATGGATAATTCCTCTCCCCATAGGAAGGAATGATCCCCATTGCACCAATTTCCTGTGGGAGATGGGGAAGATTTTGTTTAATTTGAAACTTGGTGAGTCACTTTCATTATGGAAGACTTTTTATTGCTTGTACCTGGAATTAGCCTATTTCTTTGGGGTATGGATCCCTTGAACCAATATGGCTTCATGATATTCCTCTATCTTAGCGTGGGAGGACTATAGTGGTGAATATGCATCAAATAAAGTGTGAAGGGCTATGATATAACTTTGTTTGTTTGAGTAGTGTGGAGGCACACTCGTAGGTGAAGAAAGAATATCATTGTGCTCTTCTGCAATCTTTTCAAATTGTTTCTACTATATAGAAAGGTATTGGGATGAAGCTACATTAGTTGCAATGTCCTTCTGTTCTCCTTTTTACCATATTATTAAGAGGCTAAACTTTACGGTATGAGAGATTACTTTGTGACATTGTTTTGTCGGGACAATAGTTAGAACTACCTCTAGTATCCTATAGATATGTAACATACCAAGCCACTAAGTTGGCCCACACTAATCCAAGTACTCTCTCCATGATACATATAAAACCACACTATAACGAACCTAGCCACCCAAAGGTCGGATAAAACAAATAACAAGACTCATCTCAAGTCTTAAAAATTGATCTATGGTAATAAAATTAATTCAAGAACGCATGTAGGAGATAAGATAAGAGAACATGAATTTAACTATAATGAATTTGAATTCTTGAAGAAGATTTATCATTCCATGCACAACAATATTTAACAAGAATCCATAATATAAACATGGATCTCAGAGATAATAATTAATATAGATCGAAAATAAATATACAAGGAAACCTTGAAAAACCAGAGCACTTATCTCTAATAAAATGAATCACCAACTGGTTTCATACCAAGGACATTCTACCCAACTATAGAAATTGTTGTTGCAAGTCTAAACATCAATGTTACCCCCAAGCCATAGCTATGAATCCACAAGGATGGTTCTAGGGTGTCACTCAACTTCTGAAACCAGTCAACACTTAAGCTCTCACATATTTCTCAACACATGACAATCCAAAGTATAACAAAACCCTTCTCTCTAGCCTGCACAACCCAGGAGAATGGACCCCCTTCTCTGGAATGTAGTCCCTCAGGTTGTCCACCTCCATCTAGGGCTCCAATGCATCTAGTCAAGAATATCCATGTTGGGAACTCTCAGGACTCACAATTGCGAACAAAACTTAACACGTGCTAATGCAAGTCACATATGCAAGCATGGATTTCAGGGTTGGAATACTCCTGTCATTACTAAATCCAACAAAAAATGGCTTCTTCATCAATAATTTCCCCCCAAGTTCCAACCAAAGACAAGGAAAAAGGGAAGAAATTAATGAACAATGAATAGAGAAGAACAATGAAGAAGAACCGTGGAGAAGAACCCTCAAACAACCCACAAGAGGTGTTTATATATTTACTTGCAAATCAATAACCATATGAAATTCCCCAAGAAACTCATGTAATCGATTCTGTCAATTAAAAAAATCAACAAAATATAATAAAAAGACTTATCCCCTTAAGCTCCCTCTACATGGAATAATATCCCCCTATAAGTCTTGTCCTTGTCCGTCTAACAACCAACAATGTATTTTAATATTGATAATAATCAAAGAATTAAATTTCTTGGGAAATTCATCCTCTTTTAATTGTTTAGGAACTATGGCCTTTCATCAAATAAACAAAATACATTGTTTAATATGGTGACTCAAAAATGGGGTATTACATTCCTCTCCCCCTTATTTTGGCAATGTCCTCAGTGCATATACATAATTGAAAATCAAAATTTCAAAATTATACAAAACATTGTAGGTATTTTTCCCGCATGATATCTTCATGATCCCAAGTAGCATGTTCAGGACTGTAGCAATTCCATTAAACTTTTACCATATCTATAACTCGATCCCAGAGAATTTTGACTTTTTTGTCCTATATGCGCACTAGTTGGACCTGAAAGTATCCCTTTGGCTCCACCTGAATTAAATTCAAATAAATAACATGGTTAGGATCATGTACATACTTTTTCAGTGAGGAGATATGAAATAGACTATGCACATTCATGGAAGCAAGCAATGCAATCATGCATGCAACTAACCCTATTTTTTCAAATATCTCAAATGGACCAAAAAATCTGGCTTCTATATTTGTACAAATACCCAACTTCAATGAGCTCTTCTTGGGATTCACTTTCAAAATCACATGCTCCCCCACTTTAAATTCTTTGGATGTCATATTCTTATCCGCATAACTCTTTTTTCTATCTTGTGCTACCTTCAAATTCTACTTAATTCTAACCATCTGGTATTCCATATTATTGAGCAATTATGGCCCAAGTACCACTCTATCAACTGGGTTATCCTAACTCACTGGAGTATTTCATTTCCTACCATACAAAGCTTCAAATAGGATCATATTCAATAAATATTGATACCTATTATTATAGGCAAACTCAACCAAGTGCAAGTAATCTTTCCACTTAGATGGCTTATCCATCACACACATTTTCAACATGTATTCAATTACTTGGTTGACTCTCTTTTTCTTCCCATCTAAATGTGGATTGTTTTTCATGATAAAGTTCATATTTGTACCAAATCCTTTGAAAAATACCCTCTGTAAATTTGAAGTAAACTTTGTATCTTTGTTTGAAACAATTTCTTTAGGTATCCCATGCAACCTATAAATATCCCTCATGTAAATTTATGCAATATTAGTTGTTGTATGAGTTATTTTTATAGGAAAAAAATAAGAATCCTTTGTCAATTTATCAACCACTACCATGATTGAATCATGTTTCCTTGTCATCCTGGGAAATGTAGTTATAAAATCAATGGTCACCACTTCCCATTTCTTCTATGGAATTGGTAATGGTTGTAGAAAAATCATTGGGTGTCTATGCTCATCCTTCACTCTTTGACATTCCATACATCTAGCAATGTAGTCAACAACATATTTATTCAATCCTGGCCAAAAGAATTGGCTTAATACTTCAATTGTTTTCTGGTAACTAGGATTCCCAACATACAAAACATTATGCATTTCTTTTAATACCAAATTCCTAAGTTCTCCAGAACTAGGAGCATAAATTATATTTTTATTCATAAGTAATCCATATTCATTCATCTCATACTCTTTTATTTTCTATTGTACATTTTCTTGTTGTAAGATTTCTTTTAGCTATAGGTAATGTTTATATGTAACAAAAACATCCAAATTTTTGTTATTCAAATTTGATGGATGCATAATAGTGGTGGCAGCATGTATGAGATGTATGTTGATTAAGGTTGGTTGTCATTGATGTCAACCCTTGAAGAAAGCCCTGCAACACAAAGGTTTGGGTAATGGACCCAATATTGTTTGATTTAAATAAAACTCATTATTGTCTTGTCATGGTTGATAAGAAGTAAATATGGATGAACTCCAAAGTAGTCCCCTTATGGTGAAAGTCCTCACGGGTAGACGCTTTGCAGAGTAAGAGAACCCATGCTTAATTCTGGAATAATGAGATAAGGGACAATGAATTTGTCAACAAAACTATCCTAGATGGATAGTTCTTGTCATTCCATTTCCGATGGTATGTGGAACGTCACATAACTCCTTACAGTTAGAGAGTTATGGCCATGATAAGTTGGAGACCCCAGGTTTGGGTAATGGACCCAATTTTGTTTGATGGATAATGGTACGAGTTATGATATATTTTCAGATAGTACTATTCTATATGGATAGTACATGTCATTCCATTTTTGGTGGTATGTGGAACATCACATAATTCCTCACGGTTTGAGATTTATGGCCTTACAAAGTTGGAGGACCCTAATATGTCATATAGAAGCCCCAAAAGGTCAAAGTAGTCAAAATGGTTTAAGAGATTTTAAAAGGTAAATAATAAAGTGAAGTAATGAGTGTATTATAATTCAAAGTGAATACAAAATAAATTGTTT
>JZKD02S2082375.1:807821-830740 GCA_000966675.3 Picea glauca | reverse complement strand
TGACACATGATTGGTACATGGTTGGATGCACTTGTTTATGGTATAGGTTGATTACAGGTTATTTGGTACAGGTTGGTGCATGGTTGATGCACTTGTTTATGGTACAGGTTGATTAGAGGTTGAGGTACGGTTGATGCATGGTTGGTGCATGGTTCAGATTTATTGGTACATGTTTACAATGGTATATCTCATAGTGAAAGCTTAACATTGGTTCCATCATTCTACTTCTACTTCAAGGTGGCAGGACGGAGCAAGGACAGGCAGTTGTAGCCACCTTGCAGTTGTAGCCAGAGAACATAGGGTTTGTAGCCAAAGAATTGGGGAGTTGGAGCTTCCCTCTTGTTGTATCCTAAGAAACTAGGGGATTGGAGCCTCCTTCTAGTTGCAGCTGGAAAACAAAGGAAGTTGGTGCTTCCAATGAATGTAATTCTTCAAGACATATAAGAAAAATTGTTCCATGGTTTTCTCCCAATTTTGGTTTCCACGTAAAAAATTGGTGTACTGTGTATGTGTAGGTTTGTTCATTTGTTAATTGTTTATTTACTCTGCAGTTATTGGATGATAATGTTTCATTGATATAACACTTGGATTATATGGTTAAAAAGGATTAAATTGCTCTATTACTGATTCACCTTCCCTCTCAGTAATCCAACAATGTACTCTTCTAATGAGTTCATTAGTCACCTTATTTTCTTTTCCTTTGATATGCTTGATGTCAAAATTGTGTTCACTTAAAAATTAGAGCCATCTTGTTTTTCTGACATTCAAAATTGGATATTCAAAAATATATTTCAGACCACTATGCTTTGTTCTTAATTCAAATCTCTTTCCCATGAGATAATGTCTCCACATCTTCAATGCATGAACAATGGAATCAAGATCCAATTCATGTGTGGCATAGTTCCTCTCATGTTCTTTAAGCTTTCTGGACTCATAACTAATGACATGTCCATTTTGAGGGAGGACTCCACCAAGTGCTTCCTTGCATGCATCTGTACAGATGACAATAATTTCATTTGGATCAACAATATTTAAAATAGATGCACTAGTAAGTAATTCTTTCAATAAATTAAAGTCCCCTTCACACTCATTTTTCCATTCAAATTTAATTCCCTTCTTTTGTAAATAAGTTATGGGATGAGACATCTTAGATAACCCTTCTATAAATATTTTATAATAACCAACTCGTCCCATAAAAGATCTGACTTCCTAAACATTCTTAGGTGTTCTCCATCCTCTAATGGTTTCAATATTCTATGGATCTACTTCTATACCTTTTTCCTAAATAATGTGTCTGAATTAGTGGATTTGTTCTTGGTAAAAATAACACTCACTAATCTTGGCATACAATTGATGTTACATCAACACTTGCAAAAGCAATCTCAAGTGATGTTCATCCTCTTCCTCTGAGTTATAATAGATAATTATGTCATCCAATAATACTATGACAAAAATATCCAAATAATTTCTCAATATTCCATTCATTAAGCACATAAAGACAATTGGTGCATTGGTCACTCCAAATGGCACCACTACAAATTCATAATTTCCATACCTCATTCTAAAGGTTACCTTATTGATGTCTTCTTCCTTGATTCTTACATGGTGGTATATTGACCTCAAGTATATTTTTCAAAATATATTTTCCCCTCTCAAGTGATCAAAGATGTCATCAGTTTTGTAACACACCCAACCCCTTAATTACACTTTTAAAGGATGGGGCATCAAAATTTCACATTCATCCATCATCATGAATCTTCTTCTTGAGATCTCCATCACCTTCTACTCGTTAAGAGATTTCCAATGACTATTACCATGTTCAAATATGAGCTATAGATTGGAAGTTATGCTCATCTGAAGCTCTAAAGGAATCATTGATCAAAGGCCACATGGCACCCATGTGGGTTTACCTCATTCGTACCATTCCACCTAGCATAGACTTGACCATGGTTTTCATACCTTAACGATTACATGGTTGTTGGAGAAGTGGTTACAGGGGATGTTCCCCGTGACTTCACGATCACCGGGAATTCGACCCTTCATCCTTCCTATCCATATCTCAAACATTCTCAGAGTACCCTGACACTCCTGCTTCTATGGTGGGTATCATCTCACTGGTAAATCTAATGGTTTTGATTATCCCTCGTTCAACGCATATGTTTAAGGGATTTTGGCATTCGATACTTGGAATTTACACCCCCTTTTCTCTATTCGCATATATTTCAGAGTCCCAAAATGTCGGAATCCTACCACATGGATCTGTCCTTCATCCCTTTCAACTCATCCATTGAACCACGCCTAAACTATTCAGAGTTCTAAAAACTGGACTCCTGAAGGGTCTACACTTACACGTGGTGGCATGTTAAACATAGAGGAAGGGATAGGTAGGTAGGAGCCTTCATCCAACTAACCCCAGCATCCTATCTTACCAAGTTTCCCCAAGTCCCAAACTCCTAGTGCCCCAGGGTATTCCAGTAGATATTAGACCAAAAGAGCATGTAACAGGGTGTTAACATGTGGCATAGGGTAGACATGACATGTTTCCCCGTCAATGGGTGACATGACTCACGTTCTAATTCACATATAAGGTCTGTAAAAGTCACAAATCAAGGTGGCATGCGGCATGCCAAAGATGGGTCCATGTCACCCTGGGTGATGTCAATGTGCCACTTCACTCCAGACTAACATCCTATTATCACTCCAAGAAACTCCTTAGGGTTGTAGACTAAGGATGCTTGGTAACTTAAAAATAATGTGTAGGTATGCTTGGAACAATGGGGTCTTTAATGATCAATGTAATAAACAACTCATCATACATCTAAAGAAACAGTTCTTTCAGAAAACAATAATCAAATCAAGTAATTTGAAAGGAGAGGATGAAGAACACTAATCTTGATTTCCAAATACAACTGAATGTAGGGCTTAATGCAATATAGAAAGAAATCCTTCACTTCAAGTCTATGAGCTCAATAAAGAGATAATAGTCTTCATAAGCTAAGATAAATTGAAATAAAGTACATAAAGGGAAACATGGACATTTCTGATATTTAAAATGAAAGGAGACTGTAATTTTATTCTGTAAACAAGAGTCTATACAGTAGCACAAAAAATATTCCCAGTTTGAACCCCCGCCTCTTAGAAAAGATAGACATTTATAGCCTTTTACAATTAGTTTTTAAGATCCTGAAAATTTAGATCTGTATCTGAAAATAGAAAATCAAATTAACTAAGCAAATTGATAACAAAGACTTAATGGCTAAACTAGCATTCAAATTGTCTTCCATCTCAAAATTTGACATCTGTACTCTTCAGCTTCTGGAATCTGTTCTTTCATGAAACATGGCAAAGCCACCTGTCTTGGCAGCTGGATTTCTTCAGTTACTCATAGTCGACACCTTAGGAGATCAATTTAGTATGTGGTTTTCAAAACTCCCATGAATCTCTGATGTTGAGTATTTCTTTGACCAAGTTGTTAATCCTTTAATTCTCTGGAACCTCTTTAAATCCTATGAAAATCGTCATGCTCCATCCTTAGCTTTCAAAACTACTTTTTGTGCTATCACCAGCTAACTTGCCTTATGATTTGTTGGTTAGCTTGTGAAAGCATTGCCTTTCACCAGCTAACTAGTTGTAAAATTACCCTGTGCGCTGGTGAAAGCTCTCCCTTGGCCCAAAATGAACTTTCACCTCCAAAACTATGGTTCTATCAAAACTCAGTGTGTCTCTACTTTATCCCCTTGCATATTCACAACAACCTAATCTAGCACTTGCAGATCTAGGTGTGACTTTTGCTTTTGCTTCAATTTTCTAGTCTTCCTCTTAAGGTGTTTTGCTAACCACCATAGATTGTTATAGTCTTTGGTGATTTTCTTTGTGCTTTTCTGGTCCTTGACACTTTCACGAGCCAACTTTTCAAATGTAGCATTTGTTTTTGTGAAATTATCAGACAGATTTTTGTATCTTTCCTTTATTACTCTTTCTAAAACCTCCTACTAAGCAATCACATCTTTAAGTTTCTTGATTTTCTGTGTTTTTTTCGAATTTGTGCTCTTTGATATTTCCCCTTCATCAGTGTGAGTAAAGGTCTCACAATCCTATGCAAATTCAATGGAGTTTTCAGGGCTTTTAATGGCAGGGCTTTCATATTCTTGCTCTGGCTCTGAGTCTGTGTATGGCAGATTTAAAATGTTTGTTTTATTTTCTGTAGGTTGCTCTATAGTAGTTTCAAAATCCAATTTTTTCTTTGACCTGTGAGATCTTACACCAGAGATCCTATCTTCTGGGGGTCCTAGAAGGGTTCTCCTCTTCCTCAATCTTCTTTGAGGAGTTAATTTCCTTTTTCCAACTCTCTTCTGTTCATTTATGGGCAGAGTTTGAGTTTCAAAGCCCTCCCAAAAAAGAAAATGTTGCCAAGTACTTCCTTTTTGTCTTAGCTCCTCGAGGATTATTAATTTAATAAGGCCAAAGTGGCAAAGAGTGTTCTTCATACTTAGAGGTTTAGCTCTAATCTTTTTATAGACTTTAGTTAAGCTCTTATGTAAGAAGAAAGATAAATTTAGGAGAGTTTTCCCTGTAAAATGGTCTAAGAGCTTGAAATGATATAACATTAGTTTGTCGTACCTACCTTATGAAGTTATGTAGAGTTGGATTCCCTTAAACAAATCCTGCCACTCATCCTCTAAATGGGTAATTTGCATGCTCTTCTTCCCTACATTATTTATGAATTCTTCCTTTAGATATGCTCTGAAATTTAGGTTCTTGGTTGCTGTTCTGGCCTGATCTAGGTAAACTGGTCGCTGCAACGATGGTAGCTTCATCCACAATGACTTCTAAAGACCCAATATAGGCTTTATTTCCATCGTATTTTTTAGAAAATGCCTTTGTTGTTGATTGGTGACAACCGTTCTGTAGCTTCTCGACATATCCCATGCAACCTGCATTTGAGAAGTGTTTTTTCACCTCTGGATGCGCCTGTAGAAAGGACAGTCTGTCAAATTCTTTTCTTAACAAAGAACCATTGCGTCTCCTTGCCATATGCAATTCAGACCTGAAATGATTTCGCACACAAAACTCTACAATCTGTTGTTTGTGCCGAGGTTTTTTACTGGTGAAAACACTCGGCTCTGTCTTTCAAAATTGAAAACTTATCATACGCTTGCGGATGATGCATGTTGGGGAAATGATGGTCCAATTGGATGTCACCAGCCAAGTAGTACTGCTCCTTCACCTGTGATGATGGATTTGAATTCACCATTTCCAATGCCATGATTGTGAAGCATGCATTTCTGAACGAGATCCACTTTGCAATCTGATTTAGACGTGCAAACCCGAATCTCCATCATTATCCACTTTCACCAGTGCATCATAATGATTGCATGATGTGGGTTGAGAATGTCATCTTTTGATTTTTTTAAAATGTGGAGAAAACACACATGATCCTCGCTTTCACCAGCTAACGGCCTGTGGGAAGTGCTCCTTGGCTGTTGAAAATCGCCACTTTCACCAGCTAACGGTCGGTGAGAAGTGCTCCTTAGCTATTGAAAATCACCGCTTTCACCAGCTAATCATCATCTTTAAAACATGCGTTAGCTGTTGAAATTTTTTCATGAAATTTTTAAAGAGAAGACCTTTATGGATCGTCTTATTTCTAAGACATAAATTAAAACCTAAGTTTTGCTACTAGAAGAACTCAAAACAAATTGGAGAAAACTACCAATAGCCATGCTATCAACCACAAAATGAAACCATAGTGACTAATTCATTTTGGGAGATAACAGTTGGCTCCAACTAGATTGGACATCTTCCTGTGAGGTGACCAAGAACCTATCTAGACTCAGTAGCCTTTATTACAATTTAAAAAGAAATCTGAAAAATAGTTTTGCTAGTACCATTGGGCATGGAGTTATTTAAGTGATAGAAACAAAGAAAACAAAACTGAAAAAGAATATGTACAGGTAGAACAGGGCTTTTAAGAAAAAGCCTTATGAAAAATAGGTCTTTAGAAAGCGCCCTTTGAAAGGGCCACCTACTACTTCCTCGCCTGCAAGATTTTGGAGAACAAAGGTATTGTTCTGCTGAACCGCTGTTATGACAAAAGGACCCATCCAGAGAGCATTGAAATTGTTGTGTTGCATCCCACTTTAAGACTAATTCCCCTGTTTTGAAGACGTTTGATTTGACTTTCTTGTCGAAGATCTCCTTGATTTTCTCTTTGTGTAATTCTGTTATTTCCAAAAGTTGCTCTCTATCTTGTTGTAACTCTACCAAATTATGAATTCTCTGAGTCAAATCACTTGGTTCAGAATCAGTTTCTTGTAAAAACTTTGCAACTGGCAGCACAAGTTGAACAGGAAATATGGCTTTAGTACCATATACCAACTTAAAAGGAGATGTACCAATTGATTTTTTACATGTAACCCTGTCATCCCACAAAGCAAATTTCATCTTGGTATCCCAGCCTCTGGTATTTTGTTCAAGAAACTGCTTTATAATTCTGACTAAACTCTTGTTTCATGACTCACATAAGCCATTTCCTTGTGGATAGTAAGCAGTAGAATGTACTAACTGAATTCCCAGCTCTTCACATAATTTCACCAAATGTTTGTCTTTGAATGCAACAGCGTTATCAGTGACTATTCTCTTAGGGCAGCCAAATTTGTCAAATATGTTTTCTTGCAGAAAATTTATGTTGATAGTATGATTGGCATTCCAGGTGGGAATAGCCTCAATCCACTTTGTAAAATAATCGGTGGCAACAAGGATCCACTTGTGTTGACTATTAGAAGGCGGGTGAATCTCACCTATGAAATCCAGGCCCCATTGCTGGAAAGTACATATGACCACTATAGGTTTTAGAGGAAGAGACTTCAGTTGTTGTTTGCCTTCAAATCTTTGGCACTTGTCACATGTTCTCACAAACTCACACACATCTGAAAATAAGGATGGCCAGTAATAACCAGATCTTAAGATTTTATGTGCAGTGGTTTTCCAATAGTGATGTCCTACGCATTCACTGTTATGGAATTCAATCATGACCTTAGCTACTTCTTCTTGGTTTATGCACCTCAACAATAAACCTATTGGATTTTTCCAGAACAATAAGTTGCCATTGATGCAGAAATTTATGGCTTTGAGCTTTAAAGCCCTTCCTTGTGTTTTTGTCAAATCTGAAGGGATTGATAAAGTTTGCAGAAAATGAACAATGTGACTATACCATTTGCAATCAACTAGGTGAGCTGAGACCTGCATTTCCTCACCTTCTTTATCCTCTGAAGACTGAACATTATCTGCATTAATATTTACCAAATTTACTTCGACCAGCCTACAATTTTCTGCTGCCAGAAGTTTGGCAAGGCCCTGACCCTTTACAAGTTTTGTTGGTTTAATTTCAACATCAAATTCAATCAACTTTTCTATCCACTTACTCCTTTTTCCATCTATGCCAGGTTGTATAAGCACATCCTTAACTGAACTGGAGGGTATGAAAGCAATTACCTTTGCCTGGAGGATGTAAACTCTGAAAGCTTTCAATGACTTGATAAGTGCATATGCTTGTTTCTCCAACAATTCATACTTTACCTCTGTGTCCCTCAAGACCTTACTGAAGAAGGCAACCGATTGCTCCTGATCATGGGCATTTTTCTGCAAGAGTACTGCTGCAATTGTATCTCTTGAAGAAAATGAAAAAATGTAAAATACCTTGGAAAAATCGGGGGTGATCAAAACAAGGGCTCTTGTGATGGCTTCCTTGATAGCATTGAATGAGTGTTTGGCTTCTTTAGTCCATTTTACCTCAGAGTCCTTTCTTAACATAGCAGTAATATGCTTTGTGAGTTCTACAAAGTTTACTATAAACCTCCTGATAAAGTTTATAGTCCCAAGGAAAGACTGAATGTCCTTCTTTGATCTAGGAAGAGACAGATTTTTAATTGCTTCTACCCTTTTTGGGTCAATTCTCACCCCATCCGCTGAAACAATATGTCCAAGTAGTTTCCCTTCCTTAAGTGCAAAATTTGATTTTTTTGGATTAAGAGAAATGCCATACCTTCGACATTTTAGAAATGTCCTTTTTAAGTGATGCAAATGAAGTTCATGGCTGCTCGAGAAAACAGTGATATCATCAAGGTATATCAGGACAAAATTATCTTTCTCTCCAACGAAAGCAATGTCCATCGCCCTTTGGAATGTTGCTCCTGCATTCATCAATCCAAAGGGCATATTATTGTACATAAACATACCCCATGGGGTAGTAAAAGTAGTTTTTTCTTTATCGTCAGGATGGACAGCAATCTGGTTGTATCCAGAAAATCCATCAATAAAAGACATCACCTTTGATATTGACACCTTCTGCAAAATATGTTCCATTTTGGGCAGAGGGTAGTTGTCCTTCCTAGAGAACTTATTCAAATTTTTGAAGTTGACACAGAGTCAGATCTCTCCATTCTTCTTCCTAACTGGTATGAGATTCGCAATCCATTCTGAATATCTGAGAGGTATGATGATGCAGGCGTCCAACAGATTTTTGATTTCCCTTTCCATTGTAGGTAGCAACAAAATATTAAAGGATCTAAGATTCTTCCTAAATGGTTTGGTGTCTTTGTTCAATGGAATCTTATGCTGAATTACCTATGTGTCAAAAGTCTTCAAGTCATCATATTGCCAAGCAAAGATATCAGCAAACTCCTTTAGCAATTCTCCATAATCAGCCTTTTGTTTTTCAGTCAAATGTGAGGCTAAGTTGACATATTTAGGAGCCTGTTCACTGTCTACATTACATTGAAAAACTTCTGAATCTTTTTCCCCATTTTCCAATTTGACAACCACATCATTATTATCGAAAAGCCTTTCCAAAGGGACCAAACCTTTAGGAATTATGTTGGTAGAGAGCTGGACTATTTCATGTGCTGTGATTTTTCTTCTGAATTTTGGCTTCTCAATTTCATTGTCATGTTCATTCTCCTGATCGATCTGCAAATATGCAAACTCATCTATCACTGCAACAAATCTAGTGAGTTCAACATCGTCTTCAAAAACCTTCCAAAATTTTACATTATCAGGGAGGGATGGCCTATATTTAACTTGAATTTCGTAATTCAATTTATGAGGCAGAGGGGGTATGAAAGCACAAGCCGACATAGCTAATGAATCAACCAATTCAGTCATTTCTCTAGGTACATATGAACTTTTAAAACTTGCAAAATCGTGAATTTCCCTCAACACTTCATCTATATATTCTTTCATCCTAACATTTTTTGCTTGAAAGGACTTATTCACCTGTTGAATGATCAAATTTGCATCTCCGAACACCTGCAATCTTTTAATCTCCATCTCTTTGGCTTCATTTATCCCTAGAAGTAGTGACGCATACTCAACAATATTATTAGTCACTTTAAAATCAATTTTAAAGGACAAATGAGAAGTTTTCTTAGAAAGGGAAATCAATACCACTCCTGCTCCTGTTGATTCTTTGGTACAAGCACCGTCAAAGAACATGGTCCAAAGGTCATCCTCTGCTGCTTCTGTGGGATGAGCTGTGGGCTTTCTGAGAAGCAATGTATCTGGTAATGAATCATCAATTTGCAAAATACAAGATCCCATACCTGTGTCGATAGAATAGATAGGATGATTGGATGGATTTTTTTTGGCACTGATTACATATGCCAACTAAGATTCCCTGCATAGCCTTCTGTTCACCCCTCCAAAAACAGGGATAGTAGCATAGGAGATATCTATTTGAAGAGTGCCACCTAGCCTCTTCATCCACGATCTTGATAAAAGACCTCCAAATTTAGGTGGTATGTCTGCCACTACTATATCCATAACCATAGTCTTCATGGATTCTTGGGTTAAGGTTACAGCCAAGTCCTTGATCATCCTAAGACATTTGACTTTTCAAGAGTTACAAGAGAAAAGATCATGATAAGACTTGGTGATATCCAGCCCAAGCTCATCCATGACCACCTTTGGCATCGAATTGTACGAAGCACCGGAGTCCAACAAACAGTTATGCAATGTTTTCTCATGAATATTTAGAGAGATGTAAAAGGGAGGACGGCTTTCATCTCTGTCTTCTATCATTTGGCATAGAGTAATGGTTGGATTTTCATCATATATGTTGAGAATATCAGCAGAAGGGGATATAGATTTGGGATTTAAATCTTTGAGGATATCCTTTTTGAACATTTCATTTTTCATTAACTCGACTAGTGGAATAGGAATTTTAATTTTTTGTATTTCAACCTCAAAATTGAACGAATATGGGACTTTATCAGAAGCTTTATCAAAGACCTTTACCTGATTCAAAGGATCTTTCTGATTGCTTTGTTGATCAACAAGGGCCTGACTTTCTGGAGTCTGATGTTTTTCAGGGGCAAGAGTCTTCTTGGGAGGAGTTGATGTTTTCACCTTTGAGAGATTTGTTTGTTGACTCTCTGATGTCTGATCTTTTTGCTTAACAGGGGTTGTGCTCTTTTTGGGAGAGTTTGGTGCATTTTGTTGGGCAATATCATATTTAGATCGAAGATTATATCTATTCTTATCTTCTGTTGTGAAAATTCCATCATCAATAGGATTATCCTTTGTCTGTTTAGTCATCAATGCTTCTTGATAGTCGTGTTGTGTTAGATAAGATTCCCCTATCTCTTCTCCAACACAATGACTGTTATCTTCTCCATCTTCTTTATAATCACCTTAATCTTCATCTATCACAACATTTTGAAGAGGGACCTTTATTCTCTGATCTTCAGTAGGATTCTTTTCTCTTTGCAAGATCTGTGTTGGCTCATTATTTCTTCTGAAGTTGTTGGGATTTTGATTTGGGTTCCTGCCTGTAGAATCATAAGTGCCTCTTCCCTTCACAGGTTGCTTATTTTCAATATTGAGCTTAGATATCTCATAGTTTAGAGACTCTAGCATCTTAGCCATTTTATCAAACTTTGGGTCAACACTTCATGAAGAAGAAGCCTCATTCCTTGGCCTTCTCCTATCATAATTTCCTTTCATCTTTTGAGAGGATAAAATATTTGATTCCACCTCAACGGAAGCATATTGCATGAGAGATAATGTTGGTGACCTCCTTTGTCTCAACAATAAACATAAATTTGAGTCAAAAGCATCAGAATATGTGATCTTGGCAGAAGCATCTGAAGGTTTTATCTCTGCTGGTATTTTACCGTACATCTGGTTAAATATTTTGGTGAAAACATAGACTGACTCACTATTTTGCTTCCTTAGATTTCTGAATTCTATGATATAGTATACAAAATCTCTTCTATCGCCCTAATGTTTCAAAAAGGTCTCATCCAATTGCTCAATTCCAGCTATGGAACCAGTAGGGATTTCTTTGAACCATTTCCTAGCATGACCATCTAAGCTTTGGACAAAGACTCATGTCCAAACATCTTCTTCTTCAATATTAAGGTTTTCAGCATAATTGTAGAAAGCCTCAATATGTTCTTCAGCAGACACATCACCTTTGCCTATGAATTTGGGCATATACTTCTGATAGTCTCCCATTGGCATGGCTAATACTGGGTTTGGCAATATAAGTGGTGCATACCTAGCAGCTAGGATTTGTTGCATCTTCGTCAAAGGATGTGGTGCAGCCATAACTATCAGGAG
The DNA here is from genome assembly GCA_000966675.3 of Picea glauca. Taxonomy (NCBI): domain Eukaryota; kingdom Viridiplantae; phylum Streptophyta; class Pinopsida; order Pinales; family Pinaceae; genus Picea; species Picea glauca. Next base: position 819,121 of record JZKD02S2082375.1, on the reverse strand, counting down.
TGAGAAAGGTGATTGTTTCTTTTTTGAGTCTTCAACACTAGAAGAATGCAAAAGAGGTGAATATTCTAATGGGAAAGAGGTCTGATATGAGGCTCTATAAAAATTTGCAAGATGTCCAGCAAAATTTTCTTCACCTTTAGTAGATAGCTCTTGGAGAAGATGTTCAACAGCAAGGAGGCTAGTATAAATGTTTAAATGATCTTCTTGTTGCTGAGAATGAAAAGACTCAAGAGAAGAAGAAATATGGCTTCTTTATAAAGTCTTGGATGTTTTTTCAATCAAATTTGAATCTATCAATTTATCATCATTAGTATTTTCCTATTGATCAAAAAGAGATTGTTCTTCTACAGTATTTACAACTGTCTTTTCATCAAAGCTTTTTGAAAAGAACTCAATTTTTTCTATAGTAAATTTTCCAAAACTGAAAAGAGGATTACCTTATGTATCTGATTTTGAAGCTTGACCCTGAATGGTCTTTCCTTTCCTGAGGATTAGTTCTGGATTGGACACTGGTGTGATAGGTGATTCTTGAGGATTCGCCCTAGTATTGATCCTCTTAGGAGCTAGGATGAATTTGTGGAGTCGCCAGATAGATAATTACAACCAACTAAAAATGCCTAATCTTTGTCTATCATCAAAGATCAACTCTGTGTCATATACCAGGAAAGGAGAACTTAAATTTTGTCTCCCCGGCAACGACGCCAATTTGTTATCATTCCAAGAAACTCCTTAGGGTTGTAGACTAAGGATGCTTGGTAACTTAAAAATAATGTGTAGGTATGCTTGGAACAATGGGGTCTTTAATGATCAATGTAATAAACAACTCATCATACATCTAAAGAAACAGTGCTTTCAGGAAACAATAATCAGATCAGGTAATTTGAAAGGAGAGGATGAAGAACACTAATCTTGATTGCCAAATACAACTGAATGTAGGGCTTAATGCAATATAGAAAGAAATCCTTCACTTCAAGTCTATGAGCTCAATAAAGAGATAATAGTCTTCATAAGCTAAGATAAATTGAAATAAAGTACATAAAGGGAAACATGGACATTTCTGATATTTAAAATGAAAGGAGACTGTAATTTTATTCTGTAAACAAGAGTCTATACAGTAGCACAAAAAATATTCCCAGTTTGAACCTCTGTCTCTTAGAAAATATAGGCATTTATAGCCGTCTACAATCAGTTCTTAAGATCCTAAAAATTTGGATCTGTATCTAAAAATAGCAAATCAAATTAACTAAGCAAATCGATAACAAAGACTTAATGGCTAAACTAGCATTTGAATTGTCTTCCATCTCAAAATTTGACATCTGTACTCTTCAGCTTCTGGAATCTGTTGTGTCATGAAACATGGCAAAGGCACCTGATTTGGCAGCTGGATTTCTTCAGTTACTCATAGTTGACACTTTAGGAGATCGATTTAGTATGTGGTTTTCAAAACTCCCATGAATCTATGATGTTGAGTATTTCTTTGACCAAGTTGTTAATCCTTTAATGCTCTGGAACCTCTTTAAATCCTATGAAAATCGTCCTGATCCATCCTTAGCTTTCAAAAATTCTTTTTGTGCTATCACAGGCTAACTCGCCTTATGATTCGCTCGTTAGCTGGTGAGAGTGTTGCCTTTCACCAGCTAACTAGTTGTAAAATTACCCTGTGCACTGGTGAAAGCTCTGTCTTGGCCCAAAATGAAATTTCACCTCCAAAATTGTGCTTCTATCAAAACTCAGTGTGTCTCTACTTTATCCCCTTGCATATTCACAACAACCTAAGCTAGCACTTGCAGATTTGGGTGTGACTTTTTCTTTTGCTTCAATTTTCTAATATTCCTCTTAAGGCGTTTTGATTTTGATAACCACCATAGACTGTTATAGTCTTTAGTGATTTTCTTTTTCCTCTTCTTGTCCTTGACACTTTTACGAGCCAGCTTTTCAAATGCATCATTTGTTTCTACAAAATTATCAGCTAGAGTTTTGCATCTTTCCTTTATTACTCTTTCTAAAACCTACTGCTAAGCAATCACTTCTTTAAGTTGCTTGATTTTCTGTGTTTTCTTTGACTTTGTGCTCTTTGATGTTTCCCCTTCATCAGTGTGAGTAAAGGTCTCATAATCCCGTGCAAATTCAATGGAGTGTTCACAACTTTTAATGGCAGGGATTTCATCTTCTTTCTCTGGCTCTGAGTTTGTGTATGGTAGATCTAAAATGTTTGTTTTCTTTTCTGTAGGCTACTCTGTAGTTGTTTCAAAATCTCATTTTTTATTTGACCTGTGAGATATTACACTAGAGATCCTATCTTCTAGGGGTCCTAGAAGGGTTCTCCTCTTCCTCAAGCTACTTTGAAGAGTCAATTGCTTTTTTCCAGCTCTCTTATGTTCATTCATGGGTTGAGTTTGAGTTTCAAAGCCCTCCCAAAAAAGAAAATGTTGCCAAGTCCTTCCTTTTTGTCTTAGATCCTCCAGGATTATCAATTTAATAAGGCCAAAGTGGCAAAGAGTGTTCTTCATACTTAGAGGTTTAGCTCTAATCTTTTTGCAGACTTTAGTTAAGCTCATATGCAAGAAGAAAGGCAAATTTAGGAGAGTTTTCCCTGTAAAATGGTCTAAGAGCTTGAAATTATATAACATCAGTTTGTCGTACCTACCTTCTGAATTTATGTAGAGTTGGATGCCCTTAAACAAAGCCTACCACTCATCCTCTAAATGGGAAACTGGCATGCTCTTCTTCCATGCATTATTTCTGAATTCTTCTTTTAGATATGCTCTGAAATTTAGGTTCTTGGTTGCTGTCGTTTTGAACCAACTCTGGCCTGATCTAGGTAAAATGGTCGCTGCAGCGATGGTAGCTTCATCCACGATGATTTCTAAAGACCCAACATAGGTTTTATTTCCATCATATGTTTTAGAAAATGCCTCTGATGTTGATTGGTGATAGTCGTTCTGTAGCTTCTCGACATATCCCATGCAGCCTGCGTTTGAGAAGTGCTTTTGCACCTCTGGATGCACCTGTAGAAAGGACATACTGTCCAAATATTTTCTTAACAAAGAACCACTACGTCTCCTTTCCATCTGCGATTCGAACCCAGAATGATTTCTCACACAAAACTCTGCAATCTGTTGTTTGAGCCGAGGTTTTGCGCTGGTGAAAACACTCAGCTCTGTCTTTCAAAATTGAAAACTTATCATATGCTTGTGGATGATGCATGTTGGGGAAATGATGGGCCAATTTGATGTCACCGACCAAGTAGTACCGCTCCTTCACCTGTGATAATGGATTTGAATTAGCCATTTGCAACACCATGATCGTGAAGCATGCATTTCTAAATGAGATCCTCTTTGTAATCCGATTTAGACGTGCAAACCCGAATCTCCATCATTATCCACTTTCACCAGCGCATCATAATGATTGCATGACGTGGGTTGAGCATGTCATCTTTTGATTTTTTTAAAACGTGGAGAAAACACACGTGATCCCCGCTTTCACCAGCTAACGGCATGTGGGAAGTGCTCCTTGGTTGTTGAAAATCGCCGCTTTCACTAGCTAACGACCCATGAGAAGTGATCCTTAGCTATTGAAAATCACCACTTTCACTAGCTAATCATCATCTTTAAAACACGCATTAGCTGTTGAAATTTTTTCATGAAATTTTTAAAGAGAAGACCTTTATGGATCGTCTTATTTCTAAGACATAAATTAAAACCTAAGTTTTTATACTAGAAGAACTCAAAACAAATTGGAGAAAACTACCAATATCCATGCTATCAACCACAAAATGAAACCATAGTGACTGATTCATTTTGGGAGGTAACACATCCTACAGTAGCCTCTAGCCTTTCCTACTTGTGAAATCACCTAGAGCTTCGAAGTCTGAACTCCTTTCAACAATATCCCAATACATTATATCACACGGTCGAGATAGTTCCACATAGATCCCTAGATCTATGGCCTTTGATGCTTCACGACTTTAGAGTTTAGGGGTTTGGCTATGTAATTACCTTTTTTATCCTGGAGTGGTCAACATCGGGTTGACCATGGTCTAGATCCAATGGTTAGGAGGGATCCTGACGAATCCTCGGATCAATGGTCCCCATTGCTTCGTGAATTTGTCGTTTAGGGGTCTCACCCATTTAACATTCTTTTTCTTCCGAAGTGGTCAATGTCAGATCGACCATGAAATAGATCCAACAGTCATAGAATATACTAAAGCATCCTTGGATATATGGTTCTCCTCACTTCGTGAGTTCGACGTTTGGGGTTTCCACCCATTAAGAACTCCCTTTCTTCTGGAGTAGAACTTTGTCGAAGTTTTATAGGTTAATCCTTCCACTAGTTGATCGGATGGTTGGGAGAGGTTCACAATGAAATCCTCAGGTCAACAACTCACAACTATATCTCAAAATTCCCTAGGTCTCAGTGTTGGGCCACTCTTAGAGGGACACTTATCAACCCAAAACACACTGGCAAGATGCGTTGCACATGGCTCAAGTCACTAAAATCTCTTTATTATGCCACGATGGCCACCACACATGGCATAATCTTTGCTTGACATGTGGACCACTATGTGCTCTCAACGTGATACATAGGTCCCCATGATCAAACAATCGATAGGATTCTCGAAGGATCCTTAGTTCGAAAACCCACATTACTTCGCGACTCTGGCATTCAGGGGTTTTGGTGTTATAACACCTATGTTCTCCAGAATTTTTCAATTTCAGACTGACCACAATGTAGATCCAACTGTCAAGGCAAATATTGAATAGCCATAGATCTAAGACTCATGTTACTTCATGACCGAGAAGTTTATTGGGGTTTAGCAAGGGGACAAATCCCAGGATTATAGGTAACTAACTACCAACTATCAATCATCTGTCAAGTTACCATTTTTATAGGTCACCTTCGGTGCAATATGGATGCTATGAGGATTTCAACATCCTGGAGCTGGGGACCCTTGAAGCCCTAAAGCTCAGAAGGCTTAGATCCCATTGCGTGTAGTGGTGGGTTCCATAGTCCTAGTCATATGAGGTTTTTCACAAGTTCTGAGGGCTACACCCTTAGCTCTCAACCAAAATTTGGTTAAGGTTGTGGGAATGATCTCGTAGTTAATTGAACAATTCATTTGAAGGAAGCACCCTCCATTCATAGAAATTAAGTTATGAAATGAGGAAAGGTATTTTTGAAGGATCAAGGGGACTGTAGAAGTCTCGTAGAGTCTACCCTAACTCTAGAACTATGAATTTGATTCCTAGGAAAAATACCTTGAGGATTTTCCAACTAGCCCAAAGGAAAAACTTGTCATCTTACAACCATTCAGATGCAACTATTTATAAAAGAACAATAAACACTATTACCATCAATTCCATGTGAGGCACAATTTAAGACCATTACAGACATTAAAATCATGCATTTCAATTCTATTACACAAGGTATATGAAATAGGTATCTATTATAGTCTATCACCGACCAACTAACTGTGGGTGTTTTCCTTTCCACCCAACCGTAGCGTCAGAGGAATTCATTCTTAGCACTCTAGCCACCCCCGTTCCAAGCCATGATATCACTATGAAACTTTTGCAAGTTCTCATAGATCCTTTCTCTATCACAACCTCTGAGAGGTTTATCAAATGCTTCTTCAACATCAATCTCTCAACCTTCGACACAGGTCATGTTTTCTGCAAATTCTCTAAGATCCTTTCTCGTGTTCTCTCTGTTTAACCAGAACAACTTGATCCTTTTGTTTTTATTCTCAGCTAGAGAGCCTCACACACTCTTCCTCTTACTGAATCCTCCCCTCTTCTCTTTCACATCCTCTCCTTTTCCCCCCTAGGGAGGTTCTAGACCTACCCTATTCCTTGTGTAAGAAGGAACTCAGGCCAATTTGGACCTGCAGGAAAAATGCACTATGTGGTACTTCAGGATCATAATTTTTTGTCCCCTCAGCCTAAATATACATTCTTCCATTCATGGGTGTAGTTTATTGTTCAACCACCAGTCCTTCTTTCTTTAACTGATTTTTCCTCAGGATCAGGATGAGGCTTATTATTTTAGCAAGGATAATTTGGGTCATTTTGACATAATGGACCCTCTCTACAGTTTCCTCACTCTTTCCTCTAGTGATATCATGGAAAGTACTTCAAGGATTCATCCCCATAGTCATTTATTGGAAATCTAAACAATAATACATTTACATTGTTTACATTCCATAGGATCATAATCATAATTAATGATTAACTACAAGCTGGGGGAAACATGGGTGTTACAATCCCCTCCCCCTTAAAAAGGAACATTTTCGTTGATTTTATTTCTCATTAACGCATGTCATGCCTTTTTCATTTAGTTGCTTCAGAAATATTGATCCACTTTCTTGGTCAGGTCCTTTCCATATTCTTGGCCTTTGTCACATGCCTTCAATAATCTTGCACAACAAGCATATGAATCACAATTTCATGTGAAAACATTTTATTTTTGTGCAAAATTAAAGAGGTAATTTCATAATATAGCACAATACTTATCTGTGTAGTTCATGGATTTGCATCCATATGAATGTATTGTTATCTTAGCTCATTGTTTTCCTTGAAATACCCATTATTTGCATGATCCCAATCAATAGTTTATAATAATTATCAAATTCTCCTCTTTCTTGTGGTCACTCACCCTCTAGGCTGAGGCTCAGGTATCCACTTCTCTACTATACAGTCCCTCAAGCGATCCATCTTTCCTTCCCAACGATTTCTCACACATGAAGATTTATAAAGACTTCATTGAGCCTTATAGTCGAGGCGTCCCTCAAAAGTTATTTGTCGAGGTGTCACTCCAGTTTGTGTTTCCACAACATAACATATTCTAGGCAGATCATGGATTACCACAGGGTTCTCCAGTCTCAATAGTAGCCTTTTTCATGCTTTCTAGCATTCCATCCTTCACCTGTCCTCCCTAGAAATATCTTTTTCATCTTAATTGTATCACAGGTATACATAAATTATGAGATATTATCATCAATTTCAAATTCATAATTTTCTTGCAAATCTGTCACCCACAAATTTCCAAATTCCACATTTATTTTCAATATGTTCCAAACAAGAACCAAGTTAATAAGTATGTGAGTTTTCTTCCCATAAAAATTTATATCAGAAGGAAATTGGTATTCCTTATGGGTTTACAACACTTCCATGTCCAATACCCTTTTCATCCCGCAATTTCAACATTCCTCAACCAAACAAATTGTTAGTTTTCGTGCATATTATATTTTCAAAACTATGCATACCAATAGTACAAGTCATTTCCATCTATTCAAGGGTACAAAGAAAAAGGAAATATCATTATTTACATATGCATCCTTCCAACAAACAAAATTTTCCAAATGTAACTCAAATATCAGTTGACTTTAACCAGTGTGTCAATATTCATGGCCACATCCATACCCAATGTGCCCTTACATTGGGTTCACGTTTTCCACACTTATGATAAGAACATTATCATGGTGTGTTTGAGCTCAACCAACCTCTTCACCATGAGGTTTAATAACTCTCCTTCACTCTTACAACATGACTATGCTACCTGCTACAAGTTCTTCATGATCCCAAATCAACACATACAAAAATAAAATTTTCTCTTGAATGTAACCAAGCATTCCTCTTTCATTAGTAACTAGGGCTCCAACACTCATGACCACCCACATTTTCCTTTATTTATCAAATACACAATTCAAGTGGAGTAGTGGAAGGTCCTTCTTCTTCGATGGAAATCATTTTTCTTCCCTCTTATGTAAACATGAATTTCCTCAATGCATTCCAAGCAATGTGATAACTATGAGCACCTTTATTCCCAATATCCCTAGACTGGTTATTGTACCCATGGCACTCTTTACTCATGCATTTTTCTACAAGGATTATAACTCATCCTTTACCAGCATAGACTGCCTCTGTTTATTCTTTGGGTTATTTTCATGAATCATACCCTACTTCGGTATAAATCGAATCCAAGCAACCACTCAACTTGAATTATATATATTACTAAAATAATAAATATTTCAAGAGGGATTCTTACCCAATCCCTTCATACCTTATGCATCATAGGAATGAACACTTTTACACATTTTCTAGCTTTCAACACCCTCTGTGATATTGCCTCATCATTGGTTCTTTATGGAGACTTTTAAAGTACCTTCAACAAATTTCAAACACAACCTTCCCATATTCATCCTCTTCTTGAGGTTTTCCATCATTGGTAATTGTCTTTCCCAATAGTTTCAATTTATTTTCTACACATCACATATATTACAAATACATTGGTCATCATTTAAAATAAAAATTCTTGTATCATAGAATTCAAATCAATAAAACATTTTCAGATATGTCCTAGCATATCTTTATGCACTTCTTCACATTATCCTTGATAGTTTCATGAGTGAAACATAAAAAATTCTCAATTTCTTCTACACTCATACAACCATCATCATTATGGTGTCAAACAATTTACTTTCATCAACAGACCAATTTATCATCCCATAGAAAACATAATATACAAAAATAAAGGAGTTAAGGGATCTTCCCTTTTCCAACTCCTTTTACACATCTTGGGACTTTCATTCTAGCTGAGTTGTTCCAAGGTCTCACTGTCTTTACTTAACATGACTCAACCAATCCTATTCATTTAAAACATACTCATTGTTTTTTTTTCCTTTTACCAGTTGTACTTGCTTCCCACAACTTCTCTTCTAAGACTTACAACTCTATTAAACAATTCAAAGTTTTTAGAGTGAGAAAAATATTCCTCCTTTTCTCCTTCTTTGCTTATGCAATCTAATTCTTATGGTGATATTCATGCTCTTTTCCTTGAGCAGTCATTAAGGTTTTCATTTCGTTCTTTTGACATAGTCTTTAAAAAGTTCCTTCACACGTAACAGCTTTGTCATGCTTCTTCCTTATTGCATATCCATTGTTATCTTTGATGGCCTCAACCTTGAGTTAGATTCATCTGTTTACCAAATATTCCATAAGGAATATAAAAATGCATATTTGTTATACATCCAATTTATTTATCCACACATATTCCTTGTTTTGTTAACTTACGTCCATGATGTACTTAACCACGTGCATAACCATAAGCCTATGTGTAGCTACCATAGGTATATTTCACATCTCACATACATATTTACTTTAATATCATTCAACTCATGATTTTTCACAATCATTCTCATGTGATCCTCAAAGACATGATCATTTTTCCTCTTATCATGACCATAGAGAATTCATTCTCATTTACTCTTTTGTCTATTTATACTAGACTTTCCTAAGGGAATGGAGAAAATTCCCCTCAAGTTATCATTCAAAAAAAACTTTCATGACTCTTTAGAATAGAGTCATCCATGCATCCATGGTATTCATTTTGTATTGGAAAGTGCAATTCTTGCCTTACATTTCACTCATTTAGGCAGTCACATCATGCCTTTAGTATATATATACTCTTACATCATACATGTGCATCAATTATTTTGTATTAATATCAATATTCATATCAAGAAACTTCATAATGCACTAGATCCATGCACTCAAGCATATACAAACATAGCCAAACATTCATCATGTAAGCTCATTGTTTGCACCTTTTCCATGTCATTCATACACATGGACATATCATACATCCAAATCCTTCTTCCAAGGATCTTCCAATCATTATTATGATAAAGTCTCATAGAGATACGTATCATTGAGCTTCTCTCTCTGCTAAGAGCGTGCAGTCATTCAAATGATATCCACATGGAAGTTTAACATGCATAGTCATAACTGTGTTCCCCTTTCTACATGAAAACAAGAAGTAAGAAGGCATTTTTATCTCAACTAGTATGAAGTTATTCGACAACCCATAAATACCATCTGGGAAATTTCAACAATTCCCAAGGCAACAAGATGGCTTATCAATCTTTTGATTGGTCTTGATCTATAGACCATTCTATCAAGGGAATCAATTTCTATATTCCCCTACACTACAATTTTAAGTATACTGAGAAATACATTATATGGATACCAGGCACCTCTAGATGTGAACCTAACCCATTGGTAATCTAGAAGTGTCCCAACACTTCTTATACCATATCTAGGATAAAAATTTCATTAATCCTCCTACCTTATCCTCATAAGGCACTATGTACTCAACATCATCAACCTTTTACTTATCCTTCCATAGTCATATCATCACTAACCATATTATGTTAAGCCTTAATATTGTCTCATTACCCCTTAATTGGGGCATATTATATTACTAATGTTATTTTATTTATGTCGGCTTTAGGCCAATAGTTGTAATTATACCTCCTAGTCTCCTATATATACCAAGGAGACATTTTTATTTTGAATCATCTTGTACTTGAACATTTAAGTGGGGTAAAAAGAGGTTGACCCCTTGAAGAGGCTTATTATCTAAAATTATCTCTTTTTCAATGCGTTGAGTACTCTTTCTGAGGATTTTCTATGCTATATTGATATTTGGTTCTTAACATATGGTATCAGAGCTCAAGGTCTTGGGGTTTCGCTGCTACATCTGAGACACCTTGGAATTTTCACTATAGCTTGTTTTCTACAACGTTTTAGAAGGAACGACTTGGAGTATATTTAGTAAACAGATCAAGGTACGTCGGGTTAAAAATTTAGCTCCTGACGCCTTATACTTTCGGAGATATAGACTATACAAGATAGGGTTCTGGAATCATACTCAACTGAGTCATTGCGGAATTTTCGCTATAAAAAATTTTCTGTAGCATTTCAGACCCTGAAAGATGGTAAGGTATCTTTGGTAATTAGTAAGGTATCTGTGGTAAAAATTTCAACTTATGGGTCATCTTAAATTTGTAGATACACCCTGTGTAAGATACGATATATGATTAGTCCTATTGACTAGTCTCAGGAAGGTGTTCCAGTTAAAACAATCATAACTTCTTCCTAGAGTATCCAAATTGTGTGGGACTAGTTTCATTGGATTGTGGACAGTTTGTTGTATTTATGGTGCAAGTTTCATAATTTTATATCAATTATTTTGTCTGGGGCACGCTATACAAGTCAGATCTCCTAGAAAGGCCAAAAATCAGCAAGTTGTGGGGAATTTACCATAAATTCCACTTGGCACATCCAATTTTGATCAAACCTGTGGCATTCCAGAGAAGAAATATCAAATAACTACATAAAATAAAGTTTCATACCCAGAAGGGCCGAAACTTGGGAGATACAATAGAAGAAATATTGTCTAGCTGAACCACCTCAAAATCAAGGTTCAAAAGTGATACTTGGCCAACATGCCACCAAAAA
>JZKD02S2082375.1:762408-796213 GCA_000966675.3 Picea glauca | reverse complement strand
GGAATCACCTTGGGAACTGTTGATCCGGGTGCTTCGATCATGACCATTGAAGAGGTGCGCCCTCGATTATGGATCCCCCCCCTCCACTTATAGATAGAAAGGTGGGGGGGCTCCAGAATCACATGTGTGTCATTGATCTGGGCACACAAATCTCTACCGTCCAAATTTCTTCTCGCTTAATCATAAGCACCCCTCCTCTGGGCTTGCTCCTTTATGACCAGGTTCTAAAACCATGGGCCCGATTCTGGGTGCTATCGACATTTCAGGTTTCAGGGTTTCGAGAAGTTAAGGGACGAGGAGCGCATACTCCTTGAACTCCTGAATGCCGATGTGACACAGACATGTGTCGCGTGTCCCTCAGATGAATGACCCAGATAGTATGCTATTATATAGGGGGCTCCCCCCATTTTGCAGGCTCGCTTGATATGACCTAGGGCTGAGACCCAAGGCTAGGCACCAAAGGTGCTTTCAGAACTTTACTGATCGGCGATTTCAAATGCAATGAACGGATAGCTCCTTGTCTCTTGAATCACCGATCTCCGATACGCCGACTGGCTGCCACCTGTCCCAACGAGATCGAACAATCCAGATTTTCTTTAAACTGTTGGCGTTGTCCTTCGTGCTAAACCCTAGGCAAATTAACGGCCCCAAAAACCCGATGATCGTTGATCTGTTTTTATGGATGGATCTCGGCCACCGACGGCAAAAAAATTGCGCCCGCTCGCTTGACTTGCTACTGAAAAATAGGATTCTCTCATGCTGTGCTTGGGCATTTCTTGTGAAAACTGTAGACCTGGGTACGTCTAATCTCGAGACAAGAAATATCGCTAACATTAGGCTCCATGGGGGATAGAGTCATCCCTGTGATTCTCTAAGAACTCCTTCTGTATCTTCAGTGCCTTCTATTGGGCTATGGAGTCACTTATTAGGCCGAAAACATACAAAAAGAAACTAAACAAAGAAATAAAAGACAATATTTACAAACAGAGGAGCCGTCTAAGGCTCAAATAAAACATTTTTTTAGAAAATGCCCATTCACTGGGCTGTTGAAAACCTCTTCACCCTCCAGATCCTGCAACCCATATGTGTTGTTGGAGAAAATCTCAGAGATTTTAAAGGGGCTGATCCAGAGGGCATCGAACTTGCTTTGCTTTCCTTTATCTTGTCTAGGTGCATCCCACTTAAATACCAAGTCTCCAACCTTGAACTCTTTTTTCCTGACCTTTCTTTCGAAAGCCTGTTTGATCTTCTGCTGATGATTGTAAGATGCGTCCCTCACTTGTTCTCTGATCCACTGCACTTCCACTATCTGATGAATTCTTTTGATCATATGATCTGGTTCTCCCTCATAGTCTTGAAAGAACTTCACCACAGGTAAGGCGAGCTGAGTAGGGAAAATCAATTCTTCTCCATAGACTAGTTGAAACGGTGAAGTTCCCAGAGACTTCTTCGTGGTGACACAATCGGCCCACAGAGAAAATTTCAACTTTGAATCCCAGGCTCTTTTGTTATCCTCTAACAATCTTTTGATGATCTTTATCAGGCTTTTGTTAGAGGATTCCGCTAAACCATTTCCCTGGGGATAGTAGGGGGTGGAGTGAATTAGAAAGATCTGGAACTACTCACAGAACTTAATTAGAGGTTCATATTTGAAAGAAGTAGCATTATCGGTGATGATGCTGCTAGGACAACCAAATCGGGCGATGATATCCTCTAGGAAGCTGATAATTACTTTGTGTGATGCACTTCTGGTGGGGACAACTTCTATCCACTTGGTAAAATAATCTATTGCAGTCAGGATCCATCTATGCTGACCACTTGAGGGAAGATGAATTTCTCCGATGAAGTCCAACCCCCACTGCTGAAAAGGTGTCGAAGCTACTATGGGTTTTAATGGCAGCGATTTGAGCTGCTATCTTCCTGAGAACTTTTGGCATTTGATGCAAGCTCTGATCTCCCTGCAAACATCGGGGAATAAAGTGGGCCAGTAATACCCAGCCTGGAGTATCTTGTGAGCCATGGTTTTCCAGAAATGATGACCTCCAAAAAGGCCACTATGAAAATCAAACATAACCTTATGGGCCTCCTGTGGGTCCAGGCATCTCAGAAACACACCTAGAGGGTCTCTCCAGTACAAGATTTGGTTGATGAGGCAATACTTATAGCCCTTGCTTTTCTTTTTCCCATTCCATCGGGGGGGGGGCGGGATTCAATTCTTGCAGAAAATATAGAATGTCACGATACTCAACACATTCGGCCAGTCATAAGCCATATTGAGAGCATGGGTTGGGCGATTCAGCTTGTTGAGATCTTGGGCGAATATCGATGAAACTAACTCCCAAGGCTTCATAGTTAGATTCAGCCAGTAGCTTGGCTAAACCTTGCCCTTTAACCAACTTTGTGGGTTTTATTTCTAAGTCAAATTCTAGAATTTTTGTGATCCATCGGCCTCTTTTCCCATCTATGTCAGGCTGCACAAGGATGTCCTTCATGAAATCTGAAGGAACATATGTTGTTACTTTTGAATGCAAGACATAGACTCTGAAAGATTTAAGATCTTTCACTAAGGCATAGGCCTTCTTCTCCATGATTTCATACCTACTCTATATGTCTCTTAATGCTATGCTGAAGAAGGTGATGGGCTGCTCATGCCCTTCCTCATTTTTCTGCAATAAGACCACCGCCACTATATCAAAAGAAGCAAAGGAGAAAATTAGGAACTCTTTGGAATAGTCGGGACTGATAAGCACAGGTGCCTCAATCAATGACCTTTTTATTTGGTCAAAAGAGGCCTTGGGATCAGTGGTCCATTTCACTTCATTTCCCTTCCTGAGCATGGCCCTGATGTGTTTCACTAGCTCAGAAAAATTCGAGACAAACCTCCTTAGAAAATTAATTTTCTCCAAAAAGGCCTGAACCTCTTTTTTAGACCTGGGAAGTGACAAGGCTTTATTTGCCTCCACCTTGCTAGGATCAATTATCACTCCCTCTGTCGATACTATATGTCCCAATAACTTCCCTTCCTGCATAGAAAACATGGACTTCTTGGGGTTCAGGGAAAGACCAAACCTTCGGCACTTCAAGAAAACTCTCCTTAAGTGGCAACGATGCTCCTTATCAGACCTGGAGAAGACCGTGATATCATCTAGGTAGATTACTACAAACTGGTTTTTCTCTCTGATGAAGGCTATATCCATGGCTCACTGAAATGTTGCTCCTGCATTCATTAGCCCGAATGGCATTTTGGCATACATGAATGTGCCCCAAGGAGTGGTGAAGGATGTCTTCTCCCTGTCCTCTGGCATGACCGATATCTGATTATAGCCAGAAAACCCATTTATCATGGATATCCTAGATGCACCAGTTACCCTCTGCAATATATGTTCCATCTTAGGTTGGGGGTAATTGTATTTCTTTGAGCTTCTATTCAGGTTCCTAAAATCGACACAAAGCCTGATTTCTCCGCTTTTCTTCATTACTAGGACCAAGTTGGCCACCCACTCAGAATATCTCAAGGGGACAATGATCCGTGCATCCAACAACTTTTTAACTTCCTTCTCCATGATGGGAAGCAACATGGGATTTATCTGTCTTAGCTTCTGCCTGAATGGCCTAGCCTCTTCCTTTAATGGGATCTTGTGCTCAATGACAGATGTGTCATACATATTGAGGTCTTCGTATGTCCATGCAAACACATCGGTGAAATCTCTCAGCAACTCTGTGTACTCATTCCTCTATCCACTGGTCAGGTTACTTGATAATTTGACAAACCTGGGCTCCTCCGGTGTGTCAATGTTGCATTCGGCTATATCGACATCTTCATGTGAGACCCTTCCCTTTACTGGCACATCATTCCCATCGAACAATCTTTCTAAAGGGACAAGTCCTCTCGGAATGTGATTGTTGGGTAGCTGAATGATTTGATGATTAGTGATTTTATTATTAAAAAACTCCTCAGGATGAGGGTCACCTTCCAGGTCGGGATCCTGGTCAATATGCAATGTAGAAAATTTGTCAACTGATTGGAGAAACATTTCGAGTTTAGAATCATCCTCAAACCCCTTCCAATGCTTGACATTTTCCTGCGCCAAGGGCCTATATCTTATATCAACATCATTTTCTACCATAGGCGGTAGAGGAAATTTGAGCACGCTAGCTGAAACAACTAAAGAATTGGCCAAAGTATTTTCTCCCCTCAGAATGAAAGAAATGTTAAAAGCCAAGAAGAAATTATCAATAAGGTCCCATACTTCATTCTAATAATTCCTGAGTCGGGAATTATGGGCACGATAAGCATTCCTTACCTGCTGAATAATCAACTCAGCATCTCCAAATATTGCTATATCTTTAATTCCCATTTCCTTTGCGGCCCTCATACCCAGAACAAGAGCTTCATACTCTGCCACATTGTTGGTGGCTTCGAATTCTAGCTTGTATGACAGGGACACGACTTCTTGATAAGGTGACATGAAAACCACTCCAGCGCCAGTGCCTTCGCTAGAATAAGCTCCGTCAAAAAACATCTTCCACATAGGGGAGCTTTGAGGGGAAATCAGATGATCAAGGCTGGGGTTTTTTCTAATTAGTAAAGAGATTTCAGGGGCATCGGTAAGCTGCAACAAACTAGACCCCAAGTCGGTTTCAAGTGCAAAGATGGGGTGATTTGTAGGGTCTGCTTCATCACTGACAATATAGGCTAGATGGGCTTCTCTGTATAGTCTCCTTTGTTCCCCTCCGAAGACCAAAATGGTGGCATATGTGAGATCCATTTGTAGTGTCCCTCCAAGTTTTTTGATCCACGATCTAGACAATAGCATACCGAATTTGGGGGGAATGTCGGCTACCACAATATCCATGACCACACTTTTCATGGGCAACTGAAACAGGGAAACCACCAGGTCTTTGATGAATCCTAGGCACTTCACTCTCCTTGAATCGAAGGAATATAAATCATGATAAGTTCTTGTTACCTCCAGTCCCAATTCTTCCATGACTATTTTTGGCATAAGGTTATGGGAATCCCCTGAATCCATGAGGCAGTTATGCAACACTTTATCATGTATGTTCAGGGATGTGTATAAGGGGGGGGATGAGTCATCTATGTATTCTACCATAGGGCCTAAGATGAAAGATGGCTTCTCATCTTGAAGGTTTACTGAGTCAGAGGGGGGTTGGGGGGACTCGGATTGTAGAAGCTTGGAGAGGGATCTTTTAAAATCTTCATTTTTAACTAGCTCTGAGAGGGGGACAAGGATTCTGATCTTTTGAATTTCATGTTCAAAATTAAAGGATGGAATGGGATTAGGATCTTCCCTTACCTCGGTGATAGGTTCTTTTTCTAATAGAAAAGCGCTCTAAGCTCTTTTATCTTTAGTAGCAGCTGTTGCAGATCTAATAGGCCTTTCTGCTATGAGGGGTTGGTCTGTTCTGTCAAAGTCTCCTTCTTTCCTTCTCAATCTGAGATTTTATCTGTTAGAAGCATGATCGGCCCTTTGTTCTTTCCCCAACCCATGAATTTGAGCACTCATCAATGATTCTTCATATGCAGACTGTGTCAAATGGGGAAAAGGGGGAGTTTCTTCAATACAGTGAATTTCAGGGCCAAACTCGTCTATCTCCTCTCTTTCCTCATGATCAACTAGGTTGTTTTGGAGGGGGGTTTGAGCCCTTTAATCTTCTCTGTCCTTTCCCCTCTGTTCCCTCGGGAGGACCTGAGGTATATTGTTAGTAGGTCATCTGAAACCTCTATTATCAATGTTTAGGGGATTTCTGTACATGGGCTTCCCCTCTAATTCCCACCTTTCTATCTTGGCAGCAAGTGATTTTATTGCTCTAGCTGTCTCATCTGTCTGATGGGTAAGGGGAGAGGAACTGGATGAGGAAGTTTCAGGCCTATTCTTGGACGTATTTCTATCACCGGCGTTCCTGAGTCGGTTGACGACCAATATGTTGGATTCTACCTCCATGGCTGCATCCTGCATGTGGGCTAGCGTGGCAGCCCTTCTCTCTCTTAGCAGTAAGCAGAAATTAGGATCAAACGCGCTGGAGTAAGTGATCTTTGTAGAGGCTTCAAAGGGTTTTAACTCAGCAGGGATTCTGTTGTACATTTTATTAAATCTCTTGGAGAAATCGGAGACAGACTCTCCTTCCTTTCTCTTCAACGACCCAAACTCTGTCATGTAATACATGAAATCTTTTTTATCTCCCCACTGTCTCAAAAAGGTACTATCTAAATCTATGATTCCATCAATAGATCCAGGAGGCAAGGCCTTGAACCATTTTATAGCCTCTCCTTGGAGACTATGGACAAAAATCCTCATCCATACGTCTGCGTGCATGATAACATTATCATCCGTGAAAGTATAAAAGGATGCTAGGTGTTCTTCAGCAGTTATATCCCCCTCGCCTGTAAACTTGGGCAGTTGTTTAAGGTACCCATATACTAGGAGGTTATTGAGAGGCTGTGGTAGCATGAGGGGAGCGTACCTAGCGGCTATGATGACCTCTATTTCAGTCATGGGGGGATTTTCTCCGGCCATAGGAATATTAGGTGGAGGAGAACTTAGAGGAGAAGGAGTTCACGAAGGGGCTACCGAGAATGAATCTCAGAGTGGGGTGGGAAACAAGAGGGGATTCAAGGAGAAGGCTAATGAGCTCAAGTCAAAAAGTGCTCCTCCTTGTGCAGGAGTGGGGAAATCTTCTGTGGTCGTGGGTCTACGCCAAGGTACAACTTCAGAGGAGAGGGGAGTGACAAGGATTTCTCCCTCCAATCCCAGACCAGGAGGGAAAACTCAACAGGAACACTCCCAAAATTCAGGAAACGGGAAACTTGTGAAGGAGGTCTATCAAGAAATTGAGGGGGAGAAAACGAAGTTCTTACTGAAGGAGATGGAGGATTACCTGTTCCAGTGGTGGAAGCTTCTTCTTAAGGGGCCTTTTCTTTTCTGAGAAACACCTCTAGATCGGTTTTATGTGTAGCTAGGGGCAACTGTGGATGAGACCGCATGTGTCTACCTCTGAAAGCCACAAATGATAGAATAGGTTCTCCCCAGTGGAGTCGTCACAATGGAGTCACCAGGTGCACAGTAGAAATCTTGATAATTTTGATATCTAATACACCTTCAGAATTAGTTAATCATTGTCATTCAATCCCAGGGAAAATATTCAACTTCGTCCCCGGCAACGGCACCAGAAATGTTGGCGACAGAAGTCACTCCTGGATTGCTAGCAGGAGAAGAGCCCGACGCCCATCAGTTTTATGTCATGATGGTTTATAGATGTGATGACGGAATGGAAGCCAACTCAAAACAATATCATTCCAACTCCAAAACTAGGCAAGGAATGCATAGGTGAGTGAGGTCTTATATAAACTTCAGACAGTAAGTTGTAGTAAAGGGTGAACAGGCAGAAGACTTATATAAGAGGAACGCAAAGGTCTGTTATTAACATCGGGTTTCTAACAGGATGAGGAAGAAGATGTCCAAATGCAATATCATCTTACATTCAAATGCAAAGCCAGAGAATTCAATAATGCAACAATAAATCTTTTATCATAGCATAACTACAATAGCTCGCGCAAATCAGTCAATCACGAACTCTCTTAGCATGAGACGAAAATTAGATGGAGTAAGAAAAAATGTCTGTCATAAAACAAGATATCTCATATATAGATGCATAACCCACAAACTATAATATCAGCTAAAACTTTACAGTTGGGAGCTCTTCTCTACCATCGATCGATACAAAAATGGTGAAAACGCCTACATATACTCAAAACAACAACAACAACAAAACCTATATGTTGCATTAAACTTTGTGTTTGCATGGCTTCTAACCATGTGCACCTACAATATCTATATAACCATGCACCAACGATGAACGCAATTGAACTCCTGACAGCTCCGTGGGCGAATCGACGTGCTTTTAATTCATTGCCGAACTTTCCCATTATGGCGGAGGCGATGTCTAACCACCATCAACTGCTTCAATAACTACTTCATTGGGATTGAGGATGGCCCGGCCAACTCGGCACTTCTGCGACATGGAAGACCCCTCGAGCTGCCACCTGGATTAACTGAACAACCTGATGAATAGCATGGAGGCCAGCACGAAGGGTTAGGTGCGGAAGGGGAGTGGCGGTGCAAAAACCGTGGGGGGGAATTAAGAAGCAATGAGGTGTGATAGAGGTGGCAAGGGAAGACACATGATGGAAGGCAATAAGTGGTGGGAGCAGGGGATGAGATATAATGTGCATGCCTTGATGGGAGGCTGACATGGAAAGGAGCGGGACGCATGGCAGGCGGTGAGTGAATGATGAGATGGAGGAGGAGACCATAGGGACCGCAAGAGGGGAGATGGACAGATGTCGGAGGATGAGGAAGAGCTAAGGGGGGCGAGCCTCATCTTATGGTTAGGAGGTGAACAAATGGCAGGGGAGAGGATAGTCCACAAGCTGACATGATGGGGAAAGGGCCCACGTTGATTAACAATAGAGCAACTGAGAAGGATGAGATCACCTGAGCACCGTTGATCTGGGCGCTTTGGTCTCGACCGATGGGAAGGTGAACGATTGATTTCGGACCCCCCCCTCCACTTAAAGATAAAAAGGCAGGGGGGTCCAGAATTGCCTTGGGAACCATTGATCTGGGCACTTCGATCATGACCATTGAATAGGTGCACCCTCAATTCCGGACCCCCCCCTCTACTTAAATATAGAAAGGAGGGGGGGCTCTGGAATTCCATGTGCGCCATTGATCCGAGCGCGCAAATCTCTACCATCCAAATTTTCTTCTCGCTTAATCATAAGCACCTCTCCTCCAGGCTTTCTCCTTTATGACTAGGTGCCAAAACCACGGGCCCGATTCTAGGTGCTATCATCATTTCAGGGTTCGGGGTTTCGAGAAGTTAAGGGACGAGGAGCGCATACTCCTCGAACTCCCGAATGCCGATGTGACACAGACGTGTGCTGCGTGTCCCTCAGATGAACGACCCAGATAGTATGCTATTATATAGGGGGATCCCCCCATTTTGTAGGCTCTCTTGATATGACCTGGGGCTGAGACCTGGGGCTAGGCACAAAAGGTGCTTTCAAAACTTTGCTGATCGGTGATTTCAAATGCAATGAATGGACAACTTCTTGTCTCTCGAATCACCGATCCCCGATACGGCGACTGGCTACCACCTGTCCCAACGAGATCGGATGATCCAGATTTGCTTTGAACCATTGGTGTTGTCCTTCATGCTAAACCCTAAGCAACTTAACGACCTCGAAAACTCGATGACTGTCGATCTGTTTTTATGGATGGATCTCGGCCGCCGACGATAAAAAAACTGTGCCCACTCGCTTCACTTGCTACTGAAAAATGGATTCTCCCATGTTGCGCTTGGGATTTTCCTATGCAAACTATAGACCTAGGTACGCGTAATCCCGAGACAATAAATATCGCTAACAGAAAGCACCTCATAATGATTTAATTCAATAGAGATTTAACACTTTAATAATACAAAGAATTGATAAAAGATCAAAATATGATCTGTTTGTGAACTGAGAGCACATTAGAAGCATGAGTACCATATAATGAGTTGATCCATGTCTGTGATCGACTCATGAAGACAAAATAACGGACACATAGTCATGATTAAAAGAGAGTTAATTCATGAGCATTATGAATAAAGGATAAAAATGAAAAATGATATTCATTTAAGATTAATATTATCATTTAAATGAAAAGGTACCTGTAATTTTAATTGACAAATTTTGTATGATATGTATAGTTCTAACAAGATGGTTTTTTGTAGGTTTGTCGGGATTAGAGGTATAAACCAATCAATTCAAGAATAGGATCAGATGTTAGTGTCATGGAGGTATGAATTTGGTTACAAAATTTGGATGAGGTACTACAAAAGAAAGAATCCTCACATGGGACATCAAGCTAGCAGGTGAATAATGTCATTAATGGGCATAGAAAGGAAAAGTAAGGTTCCATATCCTTGAAGGTAGAGATGTGTAGATAGCTGGAAGCTTGATGTGGATAAAAACAAAGAGCTTAAGAGGTGGTGTGTGAATAATATCTATGTGTAAAGGATAGGAGTTCCAGAGAAGGATTTTTTAGATATGACTATCTATTGTCTAAAAGTACTTACTGAAAGAAATCCACTTCTGATATTAGAGTTCACAGTGGAAGCAAGATGTCAATGCAGAGAAATTGGAATTCCCTCTCACTTGAAAAGCGACACTGCACGAAAATGGATTTCAATTAGGAATGATATTAAGTGTGAAAGGTATGGTTTCACAAGGAAAGGTTAATGAAGTAACCTAATGTACAACTAAGGAGTAATAGTATTTGATTCAAGAAAATTAGTAGAATGATGGAATGTTTGAGATGCTTCATTCGATGGTGTTGGAATGTTTCATAGAGGTAAATTTGGATATGACTGCCTAGGAGAGGCTGCTGAAAATAGAACACCTTGGTTGGATTCTAGAATGGAAAAGAGGAACTTGGATGGAAAGTGTTTAGACTAGGGAACCGTAGTGTAGATGAGCAAAATGGGATCACACAAGGCAACAAGGATCTGAAGGAGTTTAAGGAAAACCAACTACAACATAAATAGATAAATGAATAAGTGAATTGGAAGAGAAATTCACTAGAGTGAATGAGGCATACATTGAATTTAAAATGCATATGCATTAGTAGGGATGTTGATAATAAATGCTTGGTGCATATGGATGTGTAATTTTGCATATCTACATGCTTGGATCTACATATAACATGCTTGTGAACCTAGAATAGTCTATTATTATGAAATAATGTTTAAGTATGACTAATGATGGATTATGTATTCAGGAAAAATGATACAACATGTTTAAATATGCGGATGTTGTTGTTGCTTATGATTTCCATCTAGGTGAAGGCCCATGAGGATGGCAGGAATGGTGATCAAAATAATGAACGAGGAAGTCTGTGAGCTTCTACAAACATCATTTTGTCATATAGAAACAAGTAGGTTGATAACAACCATGCAGGTATGCATTTATTTTATGTTGATGCATAAATGTTGAAGGGGATTGAGGTAAGAATTCCCTGAGTTAAATTTCAGTATTTAAATAGATATGTAATAGCCAAAGGCCTAGAGTATGAAAATGTGGTTGATGCTAGAATGAATTTAGATAAAATGTTGGTTTCATATTATGTTATGATTGGTTATGGGATCATAACCAGGTTAATTTGGGAGACATGCTCCTTTTATAACAATGATATCCATAGAGCTAGTCATGTGTGAGACCATAATATGGCTGGATGTGGAAGAGATATAATGTTATATGAGTGCTCAATGGTATCTACTATATATCTAGTGTTTGGACTACAACCTCTTTGCCAACACTTAAGAGAACTTAAGGATTATATTCTTGGTGTTGTGTTTGGGTTGAAAAGGAAGGTATCCAAATAGTTAGGCAAGCAGTAGGAAGTGTGTGGTTAATGTGTTGAGTCATTGGCCAGACCTTCCAACTCATCATGGTGGAATGCATGACATAGTTATGTGGTATTATGTAGTCAATGCATGTATGCATTTTGTAGATATGGCCATGGGTATTGGCACATTCATTGTTATCTTATTAATTGTTGCATTATGAAAATTTGGTGAGACTAATAATACATGTGTATGTAATGATGATATAGTTGGATTAATAGAAGTAATTGAATTGTAGTTGTAAACAATTTTGAGAGCACTTTGTGATTTTGTTTTGAATCATTGCAATGAATATACATACATATATATATATATATATATATATATATATATATATATATATATATATATATATATCTTGTACATGAGATATTGACAATTTCTTTGGCTGAGGAATTTTGAAATTGTAGGAGGAAAGGGTCTTGGATATGGTAGTGTTGTAAGCCCATAAAGAAGACCAATGCCTATTGCTGCAAGAGCCAAATTGTTATGAGAAGAAGCTCATGACTAGAAGTTTTAGTTTTCCTATATAAAATTGTTTTGGGAATTATGATTTGATAATTAGTGACGAATTGTTTTGGCTGATTGTAAATTGAATAAATTGCAGGTAGAATGGTCTTGGATATGGCAAGGATATAAGCCCATAAGGAAAACTAATATCTACAGCTGCAGAGCCAACCATTATGAGAAGAAATCTCAATCTTGGAAAATTTTGTTTCTTTGTATAAAATAGATTTGACATTTATGATTGGAAATGGTTATAATGATATCTCCTAATGATTGTATGTGTATAATACAGATGAGATGTTGGATATACAAACTGGAAAGCATGAAAAAGGATATTGTTGGGACATGAGGACCCTGTGTAAGCCATGATATTCCTAGAATATGTTGTGTTTTGGTAACACATGCTAGAGAGTTACCTCGGCTGTAAGACTCGATAAAGTCTCTAGAAATCTTCTTGTTCAAGAAAGCCTTGGTTAGGAAAGATGGATTGCTTGAGGTACTGTATAGAATAAAATGGGATGCCTGATCCTAGGCCTGGAAGGTGAGTGACCACAAGGAAGAGGATAATTGATAGTTCTTGTAAACTATTGATTGGGACCATGCAAACAATGGGCATGTCAAAGGGAAACAATGAACCAAGTTAACGAGACAACCATATGGATGCAGATCCATGAGCTACATAGATAAGTATTTTATTTGATTATGAAAATTTACTCTTACATTATGAGAAAGAATGAGAATTTTATGCACAAATTGTGAACTCCTATGCTTGCTAATTTGAAATGTTGTAGGAAAACAATGAATGTTGAAGATCTAGAAAAGTACCAGACTATGAGAGAAAAGGAGGTCATGTTGGAGAAACTAAATGACAAAGGCATGTAAGGAAGGAATTCCAATGTACTTTCTACAACTAGGGTTCTAGAAGACACAACTCTGAAACTTCCTGATTGAGTGCACTCGATCCCTGGAGAGAAGTGGAACCACCTGAGGGACTGCATGGTAGAGAAAAGGGGTTCATTTCTTGGGGTTGTGTAGGGTTGAGAGGGAAGGAGAGCTTACTGGTTGGAACTAATACCAAAAATATAAATTCTGAAGATCATTATACATTTTTAGGGTCAGAATTCCCATGGATACATGTTTAATTTTAAGCCAGAGTGCCTATGTATATAATATTGCCTTGGATTACTTATGTGGATTAAGGCCAGATGACCTAGATTTGTAATGTTAATAACATTGGAATGGTGTTGTGCACTGAGGACAGTGCCAAAATAAGGGGAGGGAGATGTAACATCCTGATTCTAACCCTTATGAACTATAATGTATTATGTAAATATGGCTTAGGCTAGTGAGCCGGTAAAGTTGAAAAGGCGCCAGAGTGCCTAAGAAATGTAACACTTCATATAGATTAATAAAATACACCACTGGCTATAAGATGGACAAGGACCAAACACATAGGTGGATATGATTCCACGAGAGAGGGGGCTTGAGGGGATAATTCTTTTTATTATTATTTTATTTACACATAATTGATTTTATGGAGAAAAGGGGTTACATGAGCTTCTTGGGGAAGCCCATGTGGTTCTTGATTTCCAAGTAATTATATAAACCCATCTTTGGTTTGGGTGGGGGTTCACTTATTCTTATTCATTTATTGCTACACCTTTTCCACTCTTCATTTTTTGGGAGCCTCACTCTTTTTTCATTTGTATGCTCTTGGTATGAGCATGGATATTAATGGGTGTGTGAGGGTGGCTTGGGGTGAAGTTAGGGGATCACTCTTCCCCTGGTTCATCTTCTTCTCATTGCTCCCTTGTTCTTCTTCCTCTTCACTTACTACTGCTAGTTTGTGTGCTCTTGGGATGAGCATGGAAAAAAATGGAAGGAAGAGGAGAGCCATCGTTGAATGGATGTGATTATTTACTGATCATTCCAGAAGGGAATGGATGCCTGTGTCCATGAGATTGATGGCAACTCGTATGGAACTGTCCACAGCTGAGAGTCCTTTGAGTTTCTAGTAGGGATATTTTTTGACTAGTAGCATTGGAGCCCTGGAGAGAAATGGAACAGCCTCAAGGATTGCATGGCATAGAAAGGTGTTCATTTCTTAGGTTTGTGCAGGCTAAGGGGGGAATAGAGTTGGAAATTAGGATTTGTTGTGAGGTTGTGAAGCTTGAGAGCTACTTAGCCAACTCTTGTGTGTTTAGACTTGGCCTAGGGCTTGTCCTTATGGATTCATAGCATGGTTCGGGGGTGACATGTTGTTGAGAGTAAATGAACAAAAATGTCTATGGTTGGAAGGAATGTCCTTAGTTTGCAACGAATTGGTGAAAATTTACTTGCAAAGATAACTGCTCACTGTGTTTTCTATGTAATGTTTATTTCCACTGTGTATTTAATTATCTCTGAGATATGTATTTTTAATGTGCCTGCCTACTGACTAGTTGTTGTGCATGGCATGTTGTTTATCTTGTTTATGTTGTGGCATGGATCTTGATTAATACATGTGGTTCTTTCATGCCTTTTTTCGGATTAAATGTTGTTAGAATTTGAGACCCGTGCAGATAACTGAGTCTTGGGACTGTAGTGTGCCTGCCTACTGGTGGTTGTGTGTGTTGCAACTTGTTTAAGTGGTGTAGCCTAGGCTGTGGGTGGTTGGGTATGTTACACCAGTGAAAAAATACCACATGATCTTATAATGGGACCAAAATCTTATGTGATGTTGGATTTTTTTTGGAGTGTTAGCCCTGGCACATTGCCATATGACTGAACCATATGACCCAAACCTCGCACGGATTTATGGTGATAGTGTCTGGTTGGCTGGTCTAGCCCACCGACCAAGGGCATGACTAGGTGCTAGGAACTAGGGTGGCTAAAAACCAAATCGGGTGCATGGAAGGTAAGGGTGCGACCATATGGCCAAGCCACATGACCAGGGCCTAGGATCGGGGGGCTAAGGACCAACACTAGCTAGCCTAGGGCCACATGGAGGGTACCCATAAGACCAGGGGCCCATGTAGAGGGGGTTGATCCCTATTTTATCCAAAAAATTGGGTTTGTAAACTTTCTTATATGACTTTTAGTGAATTTTTAGCAAATTTTGGGAGATTTTGGCTATTTTTGGAGGACCTGGAGCTTCTTTTGAGGCCAAATCTTGGGGGGAATTTGGGAGTTTGTTACCAATTTCAAGCCTATATAAACCATATGTTCTTATAAGCCTTGAAGGGGGCATAACAGGAGAAATTTTGAAAAATTGTAAAGGCAAATCCATTTTTTATTCAGGGAAGCCATTGAGAAGAGCAAATTTGCAGGGCATTTATGGGAGCTTCATTCATCCGATTTCAGTGTCGTCAGTTGTGTTATATTCTTGATATCTATAAGAACACAAAAAGAATATTTTTTAATCCATTTGTCATTTTTATGATGTATTTTTGAATATTTGAAGAGAAATAAGAAAGCCCCATCCACTGAGACAAAGGCCCAGAGACATAGGTGATATTGACGAACTCGGTTATCAACTTTTGCTGTTATGGTTTGTTGATTGTTATTCTTATTTCAAGATCTATATATTTAATTATGGCTTCCATGTTACATATTTAATTCTTCCTCTTTCATCAATTTGTTAAATGGTTAATGAACTCATGTTTTAAAACTCAACCATAGTCTTTAAAAGATATTTTTAGATCAAGTGGTATTAGAGCAGGTTGAAAGCTGATTTTTGAGTTTTCATTATTACAAGGGAAAATATGAATCGTGGTGAAGCCAATCTTTTTGAAGAGAATCTTGAGATTGGATTGACAAAGAGAATTCTCAAAGTGAGAGGATGGAATCAGAAGAGGGAATTTCTCATGAGGAGAAAGATTTTCAAAAGACTTTCCCCACCATGTCAGAGACGGTGAAGTTTCTATATGATGATTACTTGGAGTGGAAGAGATCAATTCTTGGTGTATCCTCGAAGGTCAAAAATGAATAAGGAGAGGATCCTCCTCAAACTCCTCCTTCACCTCTTTCTTCTCCATCAACTACTTCTTCTTCAAGTTCAAGTTCCAAATCCATCACAAGAAAACATTCCCATAAATATAAAAATGATATGCCTTTACTTAAGCTTGATGTGAAATTTGAATTACCCATGTATGATGGTGAAGTCAAGGAAAAGAGGCTTGATAACTGGGTCAGAAAGATGGATGTTTATTGTAGTGTGCAACAAATCAAAGATGAGGCCACCCAAATCAAATTTGCACCGCTTTTACTTACAGGCACAACACTCATTTGGTGGTAGATCAAGTTGCAAAATGAAACACAACATGTGGGTAATGTATTTACATCATGGCAAGTTTTATTTTCTACACTTAGAAAGAAATTTTATACTTTGGGTTATAAAGAGAAGGCTTTAATTGAATGGAAAGGTCTTAAAATAAGAAAGGGACAAACAGTGCAAGAATACAAAGATGAATTTTGTAAGATGGAATTAATGTTAGACATTCCATTACATAACCAAGAAACACTTATTAAGTATATAGGAGGTTTACCTACACACATTCGTAACACTGTATTTATGTTTGGACCTACTAATATTGATGAGTTTTATGTGCAAGCAACAGACATTGAGGTAGGGAAAACAAGAGTTGGTGTATCAGGGGAATCATCTTCAAGAAAAGAGGAAAAAAGGAAGTGGAATGGAAAGAAGGAAAATTTAGTGGCAAGAAATGAAGAGAGGCTCTCTTGCAGTCATTGCAAGAAAGAAGGGCATGATGATGGCCATTGCTGGAAATTGCATCCTGAGAAGAGACCAAAGTGGTTCAAAGAGAGGTAAGGGAGGAAAACAACTACAACAAGATCACAACCAACAGACTTGGGATGAGATTCAGGATATGAATCTAAAATCTCAACGGTTGGTTTGATAGGTAAACTTGGTGATGGATACGATTCTAGAAGTAAATTGTTTCACATAAGGGTCATTATGAGGCATACTAAGGTCGACACATTGATATATAGTGGATCTCAATCTAACTTGATTTCAGAGGAAGTGGTTAAACAATTGGGACTAAACACTCACATGGATCATAAGCCTTACTCACTTAAAAGGATAAGAAGCAATCATAAATTGCACATAACAAAGTAATGCACATTAAATTTTTCACTTTCATCTAACTTTGTGGATGAGGTAACATGTGATGTGGTGCCACTCAATGAATCTAGAATGGTCTTAGGCAGTCCTTACTTGTATGATCGCAAAGCAATATTCTACAGGGAACATAATCAATATCACTTAATCAAAGTAGGAACAGAATATGTTGTACATGATCATCATTTAAAAGAAAATCAATCTCTTTAAACAATGGAACAATTAATAAAGGTAGATCAAGCAATAAACACACCTATATTTGTACCAAATCAAGCAATTGATCTTAAGCAAGAACATGAGATGATTATAGAATGGAAGTTAAATCATACTTTGCTTCAATATAAGCTAATGGCTTGCAAGTATTACAAACATATCAGTTCATTTGCAATCATATTTCTAATGTTATCATTAGTAATGTTGTCAACATGGATGATAGTGGCTTTAGTAAGATTTGACAGAGTACAAGTGGCTAAAAATATGTTGTTAGTTATCATGGTTGTTTTACAATTGATCTTGATGAGATAGGTGCACATAACTGAGTTTAAAGACAAAGAACAATTTGGGTGGCCTATCCCACACTTGATGATTGTTTAGTATCCTTTTGGAGGACCCAAAAGTCTTATTCGGGAGGTTTGATCCAAAATGGATCCCAGAACCAAAATGGGTGTAGGAAGGCCTAAAAATCAAAGTTCTCAGAATCACTTCAAAATGAACGTGTGTGTAGGCCTCATTGATACGAAACCAATGCAACTTGAATGGGATCAAACATACATCGTATGCGAAAGATATCGCATTTTGTTCATTTTTCCAAACATGCAATATTTTGATCACTTTGTAGTCCGTATAGTTCGTACCGTGCTGATGTGGCAACTGATTTTATAGGTCGTACCACCATACAATGCCATGGCAGTGAGTTGGCATGTCTACTAGGAAGATAGCTGGTTGAATCATTATTTGACATGTCTCATCTTTTGGGAGAATGTAATGGTGCCATGTGGCTTAGTCATGGGCTGCCACATGGCACCCCTTCATTGGTTAGGAGTTGCAAAAATTATTTGTGACTCCACAGGATTCAAACCTGTGACCTTTGGTTAAGGTGAGTGCTTTGGCAGGGTCAGGCTACCATCCCTCCCACATTCTTTCTTGTACACCATAGTGTAAAACTTTTATTTGAATGAGAATTATTTTAAATTGGGTGGAGTAAAGGGCTAGGGCCTATCCCATGCTCTCGGTGAAAAACTGCCACATGAAATTACCACATGACCACATTCTTATGCAATGGAGGATATTTTTTTTTAGTGTTAGCCCTGACAAATTTCCATATGAATGAACCATATGATCAAGACCTCACGTGGATATATCGAGATAATTCCTGGTTGGTCCAGCTAGCCTGCCAACCAAGGGCATGATCAGGTGCTAGGAGCCAATATGCCTAACAACCAAAGTGGGCACGTGGAAGGTAAGGGTGCATCCATATGGCCAAGTCCAATGACTAAGGCCCAAGATCGACGTGCTAAGGACAAGTGCCAACCAGCCCAGGGACACATGGAGGGAGCCCATATGACCAAGGGCCCTGACAGAGGGGGTTGGGTCCTATTTTAGCAAAAAAAATGGGTTTGTAAACTTTATTATATGATTTTAAGTGATTTTTCAGAAAGTTTTGGGAGATTTTGGCCATTTTTGGAGGATCTGGAGCTCTTTTTGTGTCAAGATATTGGGGGAAGTTAGGAGTTTGTTACCAACTTAAATTATATATAAACAATAGGTTTTTGGTAGCCTTGAAGGGGGGAAAACAACGGAAATGTTGAAGAATTGTAAAGGTAAATCCATTTTTTATGCAAGGAATCCATTGAGGAGAGCAAATTTGTGGGGCATTTCTGGGAGCTTCATTCATCCAATTTCAATGTTGTCAGTTGTGTTGGATTCTTGAGATCTAGTAGAACACATCCAGAATAGATTGTAATGCATTTGGCACTTTTATGAAGTATTTTTGAATCTTTGGAGAGAAATAAGAAAGCCTCACCCACTGAGACAAAGGCTCGGAGACGTAGACGATATTGCCGAACTCCATTATCAACTTTTGATGTTATGGTTTGCTGATTGTTGTGCTTATTTCTAGATCCATGTATTTCATTATGGCTACCATGTTACATATTTAATTCTTCCTCCTTCATCAATTTCTTAAATGGTTAATGAAATCATGTTTTAAAACTCAACCATAGTCTTTAAAAGATATTTTCAGATCAAGTGGTATATGTTATAACCCTAAATTGCACTAGACATACTTACCTAGCATCAGGCCATCTCAGACTCCTTATTTGCCAAAAAACTACTGAACAACTCTTCTTAAAAAACCCCTCAATAAAAGTCCCATACACCCTGCTCCATTACTGAACACGTGTACACACTAGCTGCTCCAATACAGCCCGCATGTACCTACAAAAGAACGAAAAAAGGAAAGATGTTGACAGAACACAAAACTTTGGGAAAGTTAACTAAACCTTTTGGCCATGCATGGCCAATCATTCGACCAAATACCTAGCTCCTTCCAGATTATAAAAGAAGGGATAAGGGTCCCATTTGAGAGGAGTAAAATCATAGTAAAGAGACTATACCCAATTGAGCATTCCCCTTGTCCCAACCTTTAGACATCCTTGTGCAAAGAGAAGTATAGAGGAAAGAAGTTGGAAGAAAATTGAAGAGGAGAACAGGACGAGTTTTGAGGAGCAGTGTCGACCACATATTGTAAGTTTACTATTGTAAATATTAATACAAAAAAGGAATACTTTTCCTGTCCTGCCATATCACGTGTTCAAGATGAATGTTTATTTTATGATATTGTCACAACTAACCCAACAATTAGTATATGAAATGCATATTCGTAGCTTTTTGTTTGTTCATATGTGACAATAGGTCAACTTTGGGAGGAGACTTGCAATCGAAGAGCGAGTGAAAGCAAAGGGCTTGACATCAAACGAAGGAGTTAAGGTAGACTTACCGAATCTCATTTACACCTTTGTATTGCATGAATGTGGGGTTTTGTGTTGGGAGAATAGGAAAGAGTAGAGGTCTTTGAAATGGTCATTTTCTACATTTAAGATCAGAGCCCTTAAATTCTAACTCCGTAGGAGGGACTCCCACCAACAACATAATTTGCGACCATACTGGGGAACTCTAGGGTTTCTGGGAATATTTTTTCTTGGGTATTTTTAAAAACCGGTTTCATTCCTTGTTTTTAAAGTTTCTGCGAAAGTCTGAGCTAATAGAGGTTCTAGTCTTCCATACCAGTTATCTTTGTTTCTTTGCTTGACTGCATTTTTTTTTACGGGACCCACAAAGGTACACGCAGCCTGTATAAGGTTTGCATACGTGTACCCGTGGCCTACATTCACACAACCCGCATGTACACACTAGCTGAGGAAGTGCCAGTCACGTGTATGATTTCAGAAAATTTCTTTTACAGAGGAAGTCCTCCTCTCCCCCGTCAGAAGTAATCCTTCTCAGGGACTTTCTGGAACTCATTCTAGTCTTTGTTGTTTGCAGTTTATAGCTTATGTTCCACCTTAGATTGGTTTGTTCTATTAAATTTTCTTTGAATTGTTTTATTTTTTTTGTCAAAGTGAGTTTATGAGTCTTCAAGAGTTTCTGGTCCTCAATACTAGTTGTCTCTGTCTGTGCTTGATTGCTTTTCTTTTCATTTTTTGAGAGTTTCAAAAGGACATGCGGCCCGCATAAGTTATGCATGCGTGTACACATGCCCTGAATTTACACAGCTTGCGTGCACATGCTGGTTGTTGAATTATCAGCAACATGCCTGAGGAGAAAATTTTTGTTTAAGGAGAGGTAGTCATCCTTTCCTTTGTCAAGAGTTATACCTCTTAGGTTTTTGGGTCTCTGTCATAGCGGCCAATAAATTAGGTTTGATCACAACCATAGCTTCCTTTTTCATTAAGAAGTTTTCCTCAAAATTTTCCTTTTATAGGGTTTTTAGACAAGTGTGAGAGTCCATTTTAGTCTTCTTGTGTGTTATTTTTAAAGTGACTCTTTCTGATTTGTGCTTAGGCTAGAAGTTTTCGTGATCTTTACGTATTGATATTTTTCCTTTTTGCTTTGTGAGCATTCATTCAAATAAAAAAAAAAATCTTGTATTTCTTTGTTTGTTGAAATAGTTGTTGGTTTGCATTAGTAAGCATGAAAAGTCTTTTCTTTCATAAGTTCTTGATGGTTTACTTAGACGATAAGTAGCTTGTAGTCGAGTGAAATCTTGTTTTGAGTTTGTTGTTCAAATATCTTAGAAAATTTTATTTTGAAAAGTTGGTTAAAGAATTTAAAAGAGCAAATCTGAAGTTGTCAAGAAGTGTTTTGTTTCCATCTTTCTGTTTATCTTTCTTTTCATATCTCAAAACATCACTAGTTTCACTGTCATAACCTTTGAATTAAGATAATCCATAAAAATTAACACTAAATCTAACATTAATTATACTTTTTATGTTTGTAGGGTCAACCAACTAGTTTAGGGTTAGGGCCTTGAATTAGGTTGGAGAGGAAACTCTTCAAGGCCATTAAATCAAACATTGGAGTCTGAGCTAGGGAGTGTTAAAAGTCTAGTATCATGAAAGTTATCCAGGACCCCCCTCTAAAATAGCGGCTAAACACGAGGTCGTGTGCAGAAAGGTAGCTGAGATAACACCTCCAAAGATGGACCAATCGTAGTGGAGAACACATATAGAGGGCTTGTCTTGGGATTCCATCGATTGCATTTTCCACTGAGCTTTGTGGGTCTCGAATCCATTCGAGGTCCTTAGTTGTCTTTCAGACCACTTGCTTTCGATACCCTTGACAGGTTTCGGGCTCGAGACCCTACTCATTGTAGTCTACCTAGCTGTCAACTGTACTCGCCTGGTGACTATTCGCATGTTGGAAACTTAGTTGCCTATGTTTTTTAGAGACATACATAGGTGACTGCGAGGGTATATTGTGGTACCTAGGACAGACATCGGGCCATGCTTTGCAGAGTATACCTAGAGGGTTCTTCCATTTTTGAGTTGCACTTGCACCGGTAAGTTGCTCTAGTGTTGGTTGTTGTAACTGTTCTTCCAACTCATTTAGTGTTTGCTTATTTTATCTTTTAGAGACATTTTTCTAGTGTGTGTTATTTTTCAACGAATAGAAAGCCCTAGCGTGTCTTTGATATTCTCACATAGTGGAGAATCACGAGATCCATTGGTCATGAAGGCTTCTTGGCCTACCACCGGTAACACTGGAGCTACCCTCGCCACCACTAAGGCGAAAGCTAGACCAACAAGGGTATTTTGAAGCGACTGGGTCATAGGAAACCACACCTAACCAAACTCTATTAAAGAACCTTTCGACACCTTTAAAGAAGGAAGTAATGGAAGCAAATCCTATCTCTTCTTATGGGAATCCTAATATTCCCACCACGGTTGTTGTCACAGGGGGTGTTCCACCTCCTACCCCACTATCACTGGTCCAAGCCACCATGGTCTCGACTACCTCTACCTCGAGCAGTGGTCTAACCCCTACTTTGGTGATGACCACTTCTCCTTTCACACAGAGTGCGATAGGCCCTTTGTTCTCATATGAGATGCCTAGCACAGGTACAAGCCCTGTACTATCTTTCTCCACTTTACAGACTTTAGGTCTGGGGGCAGGGAGCTCTAATGCTCCTTTGCAAGGACCCATGGGGGGCACTTCAGCTCCCTTTAATGATTTCCCTTACTAGGGAGTTCATATACCTCCTTCGTCCCCTTCACTTGGTTATACCCACCAACAATCCGTCAAGCCAAACACTCACCATAGTTCACTTGGAGTAGGGAGTCAAGGACCACCTTCTCATAGTATGTCGGTTGGGTCGACACTGTTTTCTTTGTTCGATGCATTTGGTAACAATGATTTCTCATCAACCACTTTCCCAACCAGGGGAAACCTTGGTTATGGCCAACCTAATCCTATGTAGGGTACTATTCCTGCACAGGGGGAAAACCTAGGAACTTCATTCGCATCAGGACCTTAGAATTCTTGACAAGGATCAGTTCCCTCGTCAGGAATGTTGATCTAGGGAAATTCTTTTCACAACTAATGGAACCTTGGGCAAGGTGCAATACCTATGCCCATGGGATTGGCATGGGGCAACCCTTCCCAAAGTCCTCCAAATGTGATGCACGCCCAACCATCTACATCCTATTTCAGGAATTAGTTGATGATGTCTCCTCCAACAAAAAATCCGTACGCTGTTCATGGCCATGGATTTTACCAGAGCCTCGACCAGCAACCCAAATTTTCCTGGCAACCTAGTGCCAGTCAAAATCCAATCCCCATTTTCCATAGTTATCAACAACACCAACCAAAACTACCTTTCTTGGCAACCTTACATTTTCCAGACTTGACAAGGTTTTTGAATGACCCCATCTGTCACGATCCACGTTGGCCCCCTATGTCGACGAAATTGCCTTCGGACATACCAAAGTTTGAGGCCAAGCCTAATGAATATCTAGGGGATAATGTGACCACCTTCCATCTTTGGTTCTCATCTAATTAATTAAAGGGAGAATCCATACAATTGTGATTGTTTCAACGGACTCTCATTGGGAGTGTTGTGAAATGGTACATTGAGCTCGACCGCTCAAGATATTCTTCCTTCGGGGAATTGGCAATGGAATTCCTAAAAAAATTCCAATTACCTGTGAGATACAACACCAACACAAAATTGCTGGCCAATTTCAAACAGACAAAAGAGGACCATATCTTTGATCACATCCGAGAGTGGATATTCCAGAAGAGTTTGATTAAGGTACCAGTCCCACCAGCATTCCTACTTGAGTGCTTCCTTAAGTCTTTGGTAACCCAACTATCCAAAGATGTCGCAATGTCGGGAGTGTTTTCCGAAGAAGATGCCTTCATGAGAGCTCAACATCTTGAGCTCATTTATTCTCAATCTGGTTTACTGTATGAGATTTTCCAGATGCACCATGATCCATACTTGATAAAACCAGACAGAGAGTTGGACCACATGCTGATGGTATTATAGGTTCAACACAAACCAAGCCCACTGAACAACTAACAAAACAATTGCAACAATTGTCTATATAACATACAGCGGCAAGCCAAACTACTGTTTCGGCTGTTCCCCCTACCCAAATGTTGGATGTACAGAGTGTGCAATTGACAAATCCAAAGGCCACCCAGCAGCCTCATGGAAAGAAAAAACAACATAAGAAGGGTAAGGGGGATAATAAACCCACTAATAATGTTGGCTGGGGAAACATTGAGAAACAGAAGGCAAAGTATCCATGTAACCTGTGTGCGGAAGACCACCCAACCCACCAGTGCCCTCGGCTTGTGGAGGCCCAAAATTTTGTGTCACAGTAGTAGCCTGATATGTTAACGAATCCATTCGAACATGGTCAAAACCTAACCCAAGCCTCTACAAGCGTGGAAGTGGGAAGTCAAGGACCCTCTCCATCTTCAAACAATCCTTCATTCATGAACATGTATATGATGAAATGTGATGCTTTTATATCGACTAGAGCACATGACTACAGTAAGCCAAGCACCTCTAAGAAAGGTAAATAAGCTGAAATCCCATCTCTTCCCCTCCAGATTGAGAAGACTTTGGGAAAAATAATGAAACGCATCCCAAAAGGTGCATTGAAGGAAGCTTCTCACAACCCAAATGCAAGGGTCATCCAAAACTATTCTATGCTGGAGGATTTATCTCAAACCCCTTGTGTGATGTCCACTTTGGAGGTCCTCCAGAGCTGCCCTTCCCAAAGGAAATATTTGTTAGCTACTTTAGGATATGTTGAGACTTGTAATCTGGGTACAATCATGATGGATACAACCAACTTAAAACCTCATCTCCCTCACCATGTAGCATTCATATAGTAGTGGCTTACCCCACAAAAAAATTTACTCAGAACATTTTCTGCATGGTGGTTGATGAGGGCACCTCGACATGCGTCATGTCATTGGTGTGTTGGAAGGCCATTAGCCAACCTGGTTTGTCTCCATCACCTACTCTTCTTATGGCTTTCAATGGTCATTCATTCCTACCACATGGCATCATCCCCTCTTTCCCCGTGTAGTTAGGAGGGAAGATCGTGTGCATTGAGGTAGAAGTAGTCGACGCATCCCTCGACTACCATCTCTTGTTAGGTAGAAGTTGGATCTATGCCATGCAAGAAATGGTGGCTATAATTTTCCAGGTCTTGTTGTTTCCACACGAGGGTTGGATCGTGACAATTGATCAATTGTCCTTCTATAGACTTGAACCTTCATTGGGGGCATCCACGGTCCCGATGATTGATAATCCCCAACTAGGCATCATCAACGTAGGGGTTGTTTTGTGCCCACCTTTGATGGGTACTTTTGATTACCCACCTCCTCAAGGCGATGTCAAGTTTTATCATACCACCATAAGGTTGAGATTTTCCAAGTTTCGTCGTTTCACATGACTTACTTCATCGATCCATGGATTATTCCTTCCCCATTGGCCATGATGGAAGGTATAGGGCACCATGGTATGTCCATGCCCTTGTCCATGGTAGAAGAAGCATACTCTTTAGTCTAGCACTTTAGCCGACACCGATCTGACTCCTTCATAAGAGTTAGATCTGATCCCAAATCATATTTGGGCTCAAGGTTCCCTCGCTGATACTGATTTGTTAGACTTAGTTTTTTCCTCAGATGAAGCAATCATTGAAGCAATGACTAGTCCGGACAAACCATGGGATGAACTCCATCATAGATCATACTTCCTCCCAGAGTTAAGAAGAATCGAAGCAGGGGAATTCACCTTGACTATGAATAGAGATAGGTCTTTTCCTATCAATCCCTCGGCTACGCATGAGGTTTATGCCGAGGGTAATAGGGAAACTATCACTAAAACTATACCGATTAATATCTCCAGAACCCTTGGCATCATGGAGAATGTTTTCATCCAAGCTGACTATTCCCCCAAAGAGATTCAAATATACACAGACTTATTTAAATAATTCCATGACTTTTTTCCTGGTCTTACGAGGAAATGCCAGGCATTGATCCAAAAATAGTCAAACATGAAATCACAACTTATCCTAATGCCAAGCCAATTCAACAAAAGATTCATCTAGTTAATCCCAGGGAAGCAACAACTATTAAGGTTGAAGTAGAGAAACTTCTCAAAGTCAGTTTTATCTATCCTATCCATTTGACCCAATGGGTGTCAAATCCTATGCTGGTCAACAAGAAACAGGGCATGATTTGTGTATGTACAAACTTCCGTGATTTGGACAATGCCTGTCCAAAATATAATTTTCCCACACCATTCATTGACCAGATAGTTGATGAATGTGCAGGTTGCGAGGCCTTTTCTTTCATGGATGGTTTTTCAGGATATAATTAAATATAAATCAAACCTGAAGAACAACACAAAACTGATTCATTTGTCCATGGGGTACATTTTCCTATTGTAAGATGCTTTTAGGTATCAAAAATGCTGGAGCTACCTTCCAGTGGGCCATGTCTTTTGCTTTCTATGATCTCAAGAATATATTTGAAGCCTATTTAGATGATTTAGCATCACGATATCGCAAGAGAACAAATCATCCCACACACCTTCAACTTAGCTTTCAGTGATGCCGCTACTTCTGGATTCTCTTAAATCCAGACAAATGCATCTTTTGCATAACATTAAGACGTTTGTTAGGTTTGATACTTTCAACAAAAAGGAGCATGGTCAATCCTCTCAAGGTTGAGGCAATAGTTCAGTTGCCTCCCCCACATATAATCCTTCAGCTTCATAGTCTACAGGGAAAGGAAAACTTTTTGAGGTGTTTCATCACAAACTATGCCGAGATCACAAAGGGCTTTATACGCTTACTAAAGAAAGACGTTCCTTTTCATTGGGATGATGCCACTCAACTCTCTTTCAAAGCATTGAAACATGCCCTCACAATGGTCCCTCTGATTTGGCCACCCAATTATAACAAATATTTCTTATTATACTTGCCTGCAACAG
Source organism: Picea glauca (assembly GCA_000966675.3). Classification (NCBI taxonomy): domain Eukaryota; kingdom Viridiplantae; phylum Streptophyta; class Pinopsida; order Pinales; family Pinaceae; genus Picea; species Picea glauca. The sequence goes on along the minus strand of JZKD02S2082375.1, from coordinate 769,097 downwards.
AGTCAACCATCGGCATGGTATTAGTTCAGGAAGATGATTTTCTCTTAGTGTATGTGATCTATTACCTGAGCCGAGGCCTCGTTGGATCAGAACTCAATTATTCTCATATTGAAAAAATTGCGTTGGCAATAGTCCATGCTGTCCAATGGTTCTATCATTATATTTTGTTTCACAAGACCACCGTCATTACTGTTGTGAATTTGTTTCAATACGTGTTGACATGATGGGTAATCGGTAGAAAGATCAGTCGATGGATAGTCATCCTCCAGGAATTTGACTTAGATTTCATTTCGGCAAAATCCAAAAAGTCACTAGTCTTTGTGGAACTTATCTTGGAACTTTCGGTTGAGTCTGGCGATGTTATGCCTAAAGAATCACCTATTCAAGGAGATATGTTTTTGATAGCATCTTTAGACCCCTGGTATGGAGATAGTCTTGTCTATATCTAGAATTTGAAGTGCCCTACCTCTCCTTCTCGTGATGAACGTCACTGTATATGTCATCAGACCAAGAATTATCTTATCCTCGATGACACTCTCTATCATCAAGGTGTAGATTTCATTCTTTGTCGATCCCTCACTCATGAAGAAGCAGAAATTGTGTTTAACGATTTCCATACTGGAGCATGTGGCGGTCATTTTTCTAGGTTGGAAACAACCCAAAATATTTTATGAGAAGGTTACTTCTTGCCGAAACTAATCAGAGATTGTATCAAATTGGTCAAGAAGTGCCACCCATTTCAGATCTTCTCTCGGAAGATGAGGGAACATCCCTCTCCCATGTTTCCTTTCATCACAGTTGGTCCCTTCACCAAGTGGGGGATTGATTACACTACATGCAACCCTCCTTCAGCATGAGGGTACCATTATATCATTGTAGCCGTAGAATACTTCATGAAGTGGATAGAATCTATGCCAATGTTTAAAGATGATGGCAAGAAGCTCTCTTTTTGTTCAACCAGATAATCACAAGGTTCAATGTCCCGAGAGAGATTGTCACTGACCATGGCAATCACTTTTAGAATCAAATGATGACCGAATTAACATCAAATCTTCGATTGCAGCAAGAACATTTGTCACCCTACTAACCCCAAGCTAATGGTTAGGTGGAAGCTATAAATAAATCTCTTAAGACCATCCTATAGCGAACGATCAATTTGGCCAAGTCAAATTGGCATTTGATGTTATACTCAACATTATGGGCTTACCGAATGTCTGTTAAGACTGCAACTAATTTCTTACCTTTTCAACTTGTTTATGGGCTGGAAGCAGTCTTGCCTATAGAATGTCAGATCCCATCCCTAAATTTGGTAGTACAGTTACTGCTAGACACTTCTCCACTTGAAGAGCGGTTATTATACATTGATCAACTTAGTGAGTAGTTTCGTGATGCAGCCCTGGCCAACGAGGCTCATAAACAAAAAGTCAAGTGTCAGTATGATCGGTCTATTCATCCTCAGATTTTTTCTAAAGGAAACCTTGTCCTGGTCTATGACCAGGATAAGGACTCCCTGGGGGCAGGCAAATTCAAACCCATGTGGTTCAGACCTTTCATCATAAAATAAGTTCTAAAAAAGGGCGCTTATTGTCTGGTAGACTTTGAATGAAATCCTTTGGCGGAGACTAGAAATGGGCTCTACCTCAAGAAGTATTGCTCATAAGTAGGTCACCTTGGGTAAATTTTTGTAACATATGTATATTCTTTGTGCTATTACTTCCTGGTTTCTTTTGGTTTTATGGATGTGTCATTTTTTATGTTATCTTTTGTCACTCTAGTAGATTTCAATTGAATAAGAGGTGTTTGTTGGGTACATAGACGATGCTAGTCAGCACACTCGGAGGCTTGCCTCTGTAGCTTGGGTAATTTTTACACCTCAAGGAAAATTATTATCTTTAGGAGGTATATGTTTAGGTGACACCACAAACAATGTTGTTGAATACAACGCAGTTATTGAGTTGCTTTGTGATGCCCCGTCATTTGGTATCTCTCATCTCTGGGTCTATTTCGATGAACAACTGGTTGTGTCTCAATTAAATAGAGTCTACCGTGTTCATGATCCTACTTTACACCAACAATTCCTTAGGGTACATCTCTTAGAATGAAGCTTTGATTATATTACATATTTTCATGTTCCTAGGAGATTAAACCAAGCCACAGATACTCTAGCTAATCAAATCTTAGAGTGGCATCTCGCACACATATAAAAAGACATACACATAAACATGTAAATACATTTTTAAAGGAAAATATGATCCATAAGACACAAAAATCCATATATAATATAAAAATCATCAGATTACATAGGTGGGCATAAGCGCCTCAAAAATACCATCAGTAACGAGTCATGGGGCTTATGCCCTCAAAAAATATATACAAGTAGTGCCATCAGCATGTGAAAGGTCCATACTAACTAAGGTTAGGGCCTATGGGCCCTATTGTAATGATAAACAACGTTTTCCAAACGTCGAAAAAGTCGGACCCACGTCTATGGTGCCCCTACTACATGAGGCTGCATAGATTATGGAAGATCCTCAACCTCTGCCATGGGGACTATGTTAGTGAGCAAGGTAAAAATTTTCTCTAGTCATCTTAGAACCCTCTCAGCCTCACTGGTTGGAAGCTCTCTTGCTGCTATTGGTCCACCTGTGGTGGTGGGTGTGGCCCCTGGCCGAGGACGTCGCCTATTCCTTGCATAATCTGCTAGTCACATTGGTCCCACATCTGCACATAATAGACACATATCTTTCATATGCTCTGGTATAAAAAAATGATATATATAAAAAACAATATAAAAATTACATATGTTTAACAAACAAAAAAATGATGCGAACTTACCCATCTCTCCTCGCTCCTCGCTGGGAGGTACCGGTATCTCAGGGTCTCTCAAGAAGTAAATCCCAGCATAAGGGCAATCCTCTATGACTGGGATCTGTTGCGATAACCAAGAAAAAAGTCATCATTAAAGGACTCATTGGTCCTTCCTCCTCCCTGTCATGGAAACAACATTGCCCATCTACATATCATGGGAAGAGAGGCCCAATGCCCCCGTACCACCTCTCGAGGGTTGAAACTGGGCATCCTTTCAAAGAAGAAACATAAAAGAATGGTTCCAAACCCAAAGTTCCTCTGAGTCTGCAACCGAAAGTCTATCAGTTGTCTCTTCATACAGTCCAATAGTGTGGTGCTCCAGTCAAAAATCTCTGCATTTAAGCACTGAACTACACATTTCATCTATGCACAGGAAGCCCGATGCAAAGTGACAGACCTCGTAATCTGCCCGATGGGAACCACTTTCGCCTGCAATGATAAGTCTAAGATCTTGCTTATTGGCACTTGCGAGCTTGTCCTGTCTGTACCCGCCTCACAATGGAGTCCAATCAACTATGATATGTTGTGAGGTCCAGAGGGAAATGTATGGAAGTTGACTGGTTTCCCTCACTGATAAAGTCCAGTCAAAAGGTATATGTCCTCTATCGTTGGCACCAATGACTGGCCCTCTAGTATAAAGGCCTCTACATCAGGATGCCAATAATCAACCAAGGCATTCAATAGCCTAGGTTGTGCTTGCATGAAAGGACATAGGAAGAATTTTAGCAACCCACATTGCATCAACGCAACCACAACATTAGGGTCTTCCCCAACCAGCGCATTGATATCCTCATTCTCTCTTTCTCTTTAGTGCACATACATCATGCACATGGGCAAAGTTTAGGAGGGTTAATTCTTGCTTTCTTAAATTTTTTACACTAACTGGAGGGTCCACATGGGCTGTTGTGATGATAGTCGCATGTACACACAGTCTTCCTTAAAATAGAGTGAGTGTACATGCAAGCTATCATAGGACAGCCCACGTGGACCTAGGGCCGAACTTTTGGGGGTTGAAGGCCCCACCCAAAATGAAACTAAATGCATAAATAAAGATTTATATTGCAAGAGGAGAGATTTTATGCTTTCTTGGTCCAAGTGGAAGGTTGCTTCATTCACCGAGGTTCTCGAAATCAATTCTTTTCACAAAGGGGTAGTTTTGGCTTTTAGTCAATTTATGAATTAACAATGGTGATAATGAGCTGCCAACTTATATTTATAGAGGTCTTTGGCCCTTTTTTGTCAATTTTCAGACCCTTTTGTCATTTTTTCTAAACTGAAAATCATTTAATATGGTTCAGGAGTTTTCTTTGGATGGTCATGGGAAGTATGACTTTGGGTATTGGGAATTGTTTTTGAGTTTTTGGGTGTTTTGACCGTCCTTTTGTAAAAAAATCATTTTTTCCAACTCATTGCATTTAAGTCAGGATTCCACCTCCACTTTCTCAATATCGTTGTCTTTTCTTCTTTTCCATAGGATCGATCCCACTGAGTTGCAACACAAAACCATTGTTGTTGCTTTAGAAGTGTCATAATTTGGTGGTAGAGCTTACCATAACATGGATTCCCTAGGTAGATCTTGGTTGCATTATGGTGTCCATGCTATCACTAACGACTATAGGCTCGAGAGTCCCTTTTAGTTTTCCCTGATTACGAGTTTGAGCCTCATTTGCATGGTTCCTTATCACTCTTGACCTCACCCTCAAGACTCCCACAAACATAACGTGTCTTCTTTTAAGCCCTTTTCAGACCCTCTAAACATGAAAAGATTGTCAAGTGATCTTGTGGCATTTCATGTTTGTTAAACTAAAATTTGAAGTCACCTCTATCCGACGATAGTTTACCCCCTTTTATGTCCAGATGGTCAACTGTAAGGACAAAGGTATACTCTAGGAGCCTCAGTTCTTTAGAAGAGTACTCTCGGGTATAATTTTAACCCTTTTTTGGGCCTGAGGGACTAAATTTATGAAAAAGGAACCCCTGCGGAGTCCATAGTTAAGCTCTTTTTAGAGTCCCTAAAATTGAAAAGATTGCAGAGTGACCTTATTCTTCCACACTCATTAAAATGGTCCAGAAGAACATTCCTGACGAAGTCCATAGTTAATATTTTTTCAGACTCCTTAAAAATGAAAAAATGGTCGAGTGATCTTGTCTTTATCACACTCGTTAAAATGGTTTTGAATAGACGTCTTGTCAGTGCTAGTTTACCCCTTTTTCAAACTGACTAGACTACCTTCAAAGAAGGTACCCCATTGGAGTCTCCTTTTATTTTTTTTCAGACTCTCTAAATATGAAAAACTGTCAAGCTTACCTTCTCTAGGCTCGTTAAAATTACATAGAAGGACATTTCCATTGTGTGTCTTATTAATCACATTTGCATACCTGTGTCTTTGGTCTAATGCCAGCTCCATGTTTCTCTCAACTGAACCATCTGAAGCATGCCTTATACGCAAGCCCTGTAGCATTTCACCTTTGCATCTTGACACCTTTGGCCCCAGGAGGGATTTTTTCCCAAGTGTCCTTTCTTTGAACATCAGTCTTGTCCTTACACCGTGAACTCCTATGTTTGTGACATTCATTCCTCCTTTGTAACATAACACTCTTTTATTCTTTTTCCAAAATTATTGAAAAAGACAAAAAAATCAAATATACCCCAAAAAGAGGAAGGGAAAAGTATTTTCTTTGTATTGGTAGCACAATGAGTCACCCTTGGATAAATCATATCCTTCCATTGGTTCTTCAAGCTCTGGGATTTAATATGACCTTAGGAAGTTGTTCCTGCTACATTGAGTTGTGTCCTCCTCTATTTGGTTATTCTTCCAAACATATGGAGAGTTTGTGTTGCCTCTTACCTCGTGAACATATGTTAATGCCATGCTTCCTGAGTCTCATAATTTTTCATGCTATTGTACAAGGGAAGTTTTTCCAAGCATGAGTTGGCCCCTCTGCAGTTTGTCTCTTTCCCTCTTGCTTGGTCATCTCGAAAGTCCAATGAAGTCTTTGTTCGAAATCAATGAAGCCTTCAGTCTGATTATCAAGATCCTCTAGTCCATGACCGATGAGCCATCGGACACCTTTGGGTAATGAAGTCATACACTCATATTACACTCCTACCTGATTTTTGAAGATTTTGAAGTTGTTTCTCGAGCTTTGAAGACCTCATATCCAACCATCAGGCCTTATCTACTTCTAGAAGATGGATAATATACATGTATATATTTTTGATTTTGAGATGTAGATCTGCTGTGTATTTCTCACGGCTACACTTTATATAGTTATATGACATGGATCTACAGTGTATTTGATTGGTAGCCATGATTTTATTTCATCTTGAGCATGGGTATGCCCGCCTCGGTGAGACAATTGTTATTTTGTAGATGACACCTCTTGATTTCTGGTCCTTCGGATCACTTGTTTGGAACGTTTGTGAAGCTTGATAATGTATTTCAGCCATCATATGCTCTTCTAACCTCACACATTAGGGGGAATTTGTTATAACCCTAAATTGCACCAGACATACTTACCTAGCATCAAGCCATATTATACTCCTTCTTTTCCAAAACACTACTGAACAACTCTTCTTAAAAACACCCTTCATAAAATTCCCATGCGCCCTGCTCCATTACTGAATGCGTGTACATGCTAGCTGCTCCAATACAACCCGTGTGTACCTACAAAAGCATGAAAAAAGGAAAGTTGTTGATGGAACACATTGTTGGATCATGTTGTCATTGATGCCAATGGTTTGATTGATTGATGTCATTGATTGATGTCAAGTAATTGATTGATGTCAAAGGATTGATTGATTGATGATTGATGTAATA
>JZKD02S2082375.1:743561-755320 GCA_000966675.3 Picea glauca | reverse complement strand
TGCTTATTTATTACTGCTCATTATTGGATAATAATTCTACATTGATATAACATTTGAAGAAAAATGATTAAAATTACGTTATTACTGATTCACCCCCCCTCTCAGTAATCCAACACACATAACTTTGGGAAAGTTAACTAAACCTTTTGGCCATGCATGGCTGGTGATTCAACCAAATACCTAGCTCCTTCTAGCCTATAAAAGAAGGGGTAAGGGTCCCATTTGAGAGGAGGAAAATCATAGTAAAGAGACTATACCCAATTGAACATTCCCCTTGTCGCAACCTTTATCCATCCTTGTGCAAGGAGAAGTATAGAGAAAAGAAGCTAGAGGACAGTTGAAGAGGAGCCCAGGACCATTTTCGAGGATCAGTGATGACCACATATTGTAAGTTTACTATTGTGAAGATTAATACAAAAAAGGAATATTTTTCTCGTCCCGCCATATCACGTTTTCAAGTTGAATGTTTATTTTATGATATTGTAACTACTAACCCGACAATTAGTATATGAAATGCATGTTCTAAGCTTTTTTCTTGTTCATATGTGATTGCAGGTCAGCTTTGGAAGGAGGCTTGCAATCGAAGAGCAAGTGAAAGAAAAGGGATTGACATCAAATGAAGGACTTAAGGTAGAGTTACCAAATCTCATTTACACCTTTATATTGCATGAATGTGGGGTTTTGTGTTGGGAGAATAGGAAAGAGTAGAGGCCTTTCAAATGGTCATTTTATGCATGCATGATTAGAGCCCTTAAATGCTAAGTCCGTAGGAGGGATTCCCACCAATAACAGTATTAGAGCATGCTGACGGTTGGTTTTTGAGTTTGCATGATTACCATAGAAAAGATGAATTGTGGCGAAGGTGAGATTTTTGAAGAGATTCATGCGATTGGATCGATAAAGATAACTTCTCAAATTGAGAATATGGCATTGGAAGAGGGAATTTCTCATGAGGATAAATAGTTTTGAAAGTCTTTATTTTCCATGTCAGAGATGGTGAAGGTTCTATATGATGATTATTGGGATCAGAAGAGATCGATTCTAGGTGAATCTTCAAAGGTAAAAAATGAATAAGAAAAGGATCCTCCTCAAACTCATCCTTCACCTCATTCTTTTCCATCAACTCCTTCTTCTTCAAGTTCAATTTCCAAATCCACCACAAGAAAACATTCCCATAAACATAAAAATGATATGTCTTTACTTAAGCTTGATGTGAAATTTGAATTACCCATGTATGATGGTGAAGTCAAGGAAGAGAGGCTTGATAACTAGATCAGACAGATGGAGGTTTATTGCAGTGTGCAACAAATCAAATATGAGGCCACTCAAATCAAATTGGAACCACTTCGGCTTGCAAGAACAACACTCATTTGGTGGCAAAGCAAGTTGAAAAATGGCACACAACATGTGGGTAATGTATTTCCATCATGGAATGTTTTTGTTTCTGCACTTAGAAAGAAATTTTATCCTTTGGGTTATAAACAGAAGAATTTAATTTAATGGCAAGGTATTAAACTAAGAAAGGGACAAATAGTGAAAGAATACACATATAAATTTTGAATGATGGCATTAATGTTAGACATTCCATTACATACCCAAGAAACTATTGTGAAGTATAAAGGAGGTTTACCTGCACACATTCGTAACACTGTATTTATGCTTGGACATACTAATATTGATGAGGTTTCTATTCAATCAACATACATTGAGGCAGGGAAAACATGAGTTGGTGTATCAAGGGAATCATCTTCAAGAAAAGAGGACAAAAGGAAGTAAAATGGAAAGAAGGAAAATTTAGTGGCAAGAAAGGAAGAGAAGCTATCTTGCAATCATTGCAAGTAAGAAGGGCATGATGATGACCATTGCGAGAAATTTCATCCCGAGAAGAGACCGAAGTGGTTCAAAGAGAGGAAAGGGATGTAAATAGTTGTAGCAGCAACATGACCAACAAACTTGTGATTGGATTCGAGAGATGAATATAAAATCTCAACGATTGGTTTGACAGGTAAACTTGGTGATGGATATGATTCTATAAGTAAATTTTTTCACATAAGGGTCATTATGAGTCATACTAAGGTCGACAGATTGATAGATAGTGGATCTCAATCTAACTTGATTTTAGAGGAACTAGTTAAACAATTGGGACTAAACACTCAGATGCATCATAAGCCTTTGTTGTTGGGAAATAATACCCTACAAACTAACAAGCTAGGGCTAGACTTGCATGCAGATTTTGACCTCAAAGAAATGACCTTTTAACCTACCACCCCAAAAACTTTAAAACCCTTTTTCACATACAAGCATGGAAAGGACCTACTAACCTTTTTACTGATGTTTTGTGTAGATACTCCATTGTGCATTGTCCGCTTTCCTACGCTACTCCTTCCAAAGTTAATCTGCAATCAAGACAAAACACTACGCATGCATGCTATTTCTCTACTTGAGGGTTAGAAATAAAGCATAAATTACAAAAATCACATATAATTCATGCATTGGGACGGGAAAAGTATTCTTTTATTAATCTCAAGATGAATCAACTTACAATAATGATAGAGACCGACCACCGCTCCTTGATCCTGATCCTGGGCTCCTCCTCTTCTTTGTCCTTCAACTGCTTTGCGTTAATTCTCCTTAGGCTTGAGGAAAGGCTAAACGGTTGGGACAAATGGATTCGGCAAATGGGCAGAGTTTCTTCGTTATAATTTTCCTCCTCCAAATAGTACCCCTACCCCTTCTTTTATAGGCTAGATGGAGCTAGGGTTTTGGATGAACTCTCGGCCATGCATGGCCGAGACTTTCAGTTAACTGACCCATAGCTTTTTGTTCCGTCGGCAACTTTCCTATTTTTGTGCTTTGTTTGGTAAACGCGGGTTGTAGTAGGCCTACCAATGTTCCAACGTGTGTAGTAGTAGGCCTGCCAGCGTTCCAACGCATGCAGTAGTGGGTTAGGGTGCGTGTCACTTGATTTAAGAGGATTTTCAAGAGTTTATTCAGCATGGCTTTGGCAAGGAAGGGATATGAGTTGGCCTGATGCCAGGTAAGCATGTGTGGTGCATATTAGGGTTATATTAGCCTTACTCACTTAAATGGATAAGAAACAATCATAAATTGCACATAACAAAGAAATACACATTAAATTTTTCAATTTCATTTAATTTTGTGGATGAGGTAACATGTGATGTGGTGCCACTGAATGAATCTAGAATGGTCTTAGGTAGTCCTTATTTGTATGATCACAAAGAAATCTTCTACAGGGGACATAATCAATATCATTTAACCAAAGAAGGAAATGAATATGTTGTACATGCTCATCACTTAAAATCAAAACAATCTCTTAAAACAATGGAACAATTAAGAAAGGTAGCTCATGCAAGAAACACACTAATCATTGTTCCAAATCAAGAAATTGATCTTAAGAAAGAACATGATATGATTGTAGAATGGAATTTCAATCATACTTTAGTTCAACATAAGCTAATGTTGTGCAAGTATTACAAACATATTAGCTCATTTGCAGTCATATTTCTGATGTTATCATTAGTAATGTTGCAACATGGATGATAGTGGCTTCAGTAAGATGTGACAGAGTACAAGTGGCTAACAATATGTTGCCAGTTATCATGGTTGTTTTACAATTGATCTTGATGATACAGGTGCATAGTATAGAGTTGAAAGACAAAGAACAGGTGGGGTGGCCTATCCTGCACATGATGACTGGTTAGTATCCTTTTGGAGGACCAAAAGGTCTTAGTGGGGAGGTGTGATCCGAAATGGATCCCGGAACCAAAATGGGTATAGGAAGGACTAAAAATCAAAGTGCTCAGAATCACCTCAAAAGAGACATGTGCATAGGCCTTGGTGATATGAAAACAACACAACTTGAATGGGATCAAACAGAAACCATATGTGAAATATATCACAGTATGTTCGTTTTACCAAACAGGAATGTTTTTTATGACTGTGCAGTCCATACAGTTTGTACAGTGGTGACGTGTGTTGGTCACTATAATTGCTTAATTGATTTCAAACAACCAAGTGAAACATAAATTATCAACCCAGGGAAGTCTTTTTATTTCAAAGATAACCACGCACTATATATACTCAATTCCAAAAGCAACTTATAGTTGTAGTAAAAGAAGCTATACTAATCCCACTTGTTGAAGTTCTGAATTAAATCACACGAAAGCAACTTCCCTATTGCAGATTTTAAAGATTAATCTAAGAATCCTGGATTACATTAAAATAATACTTGCAACAGGAAAGAACACTACTCTGTAATCAGAGGATAGAACCCTTACTCTCAAATAGAGACTTCAGTGCTGACACTCTTCATGAAAACAGTAACGCAGAAAAAGATAACTCTATCTAGCAGAGAACAAGACCAATTAGTCCCTTCCTTTCTAAGCAGGAACTTTAAGCCCTATTTCTGTTAGCACACTTTGTGAAATATAGAGGGCAGGATGATATGATCCCTTCCTGTCTAAGAAGGGACCCTTAACCCAGCCTCTGTTTAGCACACTTGCAGGAATAAATAAATTCTACAGAGGACATGATGTTTTGACTCCTTCTTATCTGAGCAGGAATCCTTAACGCAGTCCCTGACTAACAAACTTGTAGCAGTAAATGAAATCTATAGAGGATAGGATGTTCTGATTCCTTCCTGTCTGAGCAGGAACCCTTAACCCAGTCTCTTGCTAAAAAACTTGTAGTAGTAAAGGAAATCTACACAGGACATGATGTTCTGATTCCTTCCTGTCTGAGCAGGAACCCTTAACCCAGTCTCTTGCTAACAAACTTACAGCAGTAAATGAAGTCTACAGAGGACAGGATGTTCTGATTCCTTCCTGTCTGAGTAGGAACCCTTAACCCAGTCTCTTGCTAACAAACTTGCAGCAGTAAATGAAATCTACCGAGGACAGGATGTTCTGATTCCTTCCTGTCTAAGCAGGAACCCTTAACCCAGTCTCTTGCTAACAAACTTGCAGCAGTAAATGAAATCTACAGAGGACAGGATGTTCTGATTCCTTCCTGTCTGAGCAGGAACCCTTAACCCAGTCTCTTGCTAGCCTCATAAAATCATCACACAAGATTTCTAATAAAAAGATTATGAATTTCATTCAATAAAAAAGAGAGATTCAGTAGTGTTTCAGCAAAACGGAATTCATTAAAAACAGTGTTTCAGCATATAAAAATTAAACACACATAAACATAGAACACACTCTATAACTAACGGGTGAATCTTGTGAGGAAGGTGGGCCCTCCCTTCTCACAAGATTCCCCTGGAACGGAAAAGCTAGAAGGAGATAATCAAAGAAGTCTTGTATTCATCTATCAAAATATGTTGTTACAGTCTGAAAATGAAGTACACGTCCCTCTCTCTCTGAAGCTCCTCAATACATAAAAACTTCCCCCTTCGAATGAATAATTCCCCTTATTTAAAGAGGGAACCTCCTTGATGCAATATGTCAGAAATTACAATGTATCTCTGAGTCCTATTTTTGATCGGATCTTCTTTCTAAACCAGAGCAAAGTGTCCTGGTCTTACGCAACATAATGCTATTACAGGAGCTAGATGAGGTATTGTTGTTACACTGGAGTAACAGCTTCTTCTCGTAGTTGCCAATGTTGTTTCAGCATCGCAATTCATGGGCTATTTCAGCCACATGAATTGCGCTCTTGACTGTGTCGACTTTGACCGCTAACTATAACGGCTTCCTTGTGTTTCATCATCGTTGGTTCTGGCGGTCTCCTCTGTGTTTCAGCATCTGCAGCTCTGGACCGTATGACAGTTCTGTGTTTCAGCAACAGTGACCTCAGACTGTATAGCCTTTCTGTGTTTCAGCAACAACAACCTCAGACTGTGTAACAGCTCTATGTTTCAGCATCTACACCTTGAGCTGTATGATAGTTCTGTGTTTCAGCAACAGTGACCTCGGGTTGTGTAGCAGCTCTGTGTTTCAGCATCTGCGACCTAGACTGTGTTTCAGCAACAGGCTTCAAATGCTAGTCTGCATTCTAATCAATGGTTAAGTACAAAAGTGATGTAAAATATTATGCAAAACAGATTAAGCGTATAGTAATGAGAAAGGATGTTGTATACCTTGGAATGATCAGATGAAGTGATAGTATGAGTCTAAATACAGGTGATCAAGGGTATAATAATGGCAAAAAGTATGGGCAAAAATGTACATTGTGTGGTCCTAACATCCCCCCCAGCTCAAGGTGTTTCATGTCCTCAAGCAACTCACTCTGAAACAGAGTCTTGATACCGGCTCTGATTGTGTAAATTACTTAAGTAGTAGCTCTGGGAGGTACTGTCTGTTGGGGTTCTGAACCCCTAGACCTGCCGCAGTCTTTACCATGCTATTGTCTCTGCCTTCTGAGGTAGCTTATAACTGACTTGATATCTCTCTATGGGCAACCAGAGGATGGGAAAGTAAAACTTGTACCCTATCTAGTTTTCAGCACAATGTCTAACACACTGGATGTAGCTGGGTACTCTGGAAATTGTTGCTTCTAGGTTAGCAGGACCAAAAGGATTATGCTGTTGTCTCTTTTCTGTGGATTGCTACCAAAATAGGTTATTGGCCTGGAGAGCAGGAATCTCTATGGCACTGATGTTGTGCTGACATTCTTGGAGCACTACTGACTGTAGTTGTTGGACATGCTCAGTCACCCCTGGTTGTTTTAAGACCTCATAATATTGTGAAATAAAAGTGGCTGCCCTCTGAGGTTCTGGTCTAATCCAGAGGAGACGGTTATCTTCGTTGTGCTTAGCAGCTAGAAAATCATTTTTCCACCAAATTTGATTATAAAGAAATGAAGTAAATGCTCGAATTTGAACATCCCCAACAAGAGGATTTATGTTTAACAACCTCTTTTCTGGAATAGCCTCATTATGGAAGTATGCCTCACATAAGAGGTACTGATCCCTGGTAGAGGCTGCTAGAAAAGTCTTGACAAAATCTGTTGGTTGTATTATCTCATGGGATTTACCTTCTACAATTGATTTAATCTAGAACTATGTGAGTCTCTCCATGAGAAATAAAGAATAGTTACAAGATGGTTTCCTTGTGGCCATTAGTTTCTGCATCAAATCAAATATCAGGACCAATCTATCTTTTAAGTCCTTGTTCTTCTTCTTGAGTTCACGGGATTCCTGGCGTATTTGCTCTGATGCTTCTCAATTTGAGAAGGTGTGATCTATCCAGGTTTGCCTGTGCACTTGCAGATGTTTGGCCTATGTTTCAGCATACTCATTCTTCCACTTTTGTATCTTTGCATGTTCATCGCACAGCTGAGTTCGTGTTTCAGCGTTGGATGTAGTGGGATTAGGCAGGGTTTGAGTAGATTGTTCCCTGGAAGTGGAGAGATTGATTTGACTGGGAGGTGTAACTTCCTCCATGGGCACTGTTTTCACAGCCTTGTTGACAATAGTAGGGACTTCTTTCTTGATCCTGGAAGGGCCTGCTGGTTCTTGTGTTGCAGTAGGTTCAGTCTTGAGTTTGCTAGGGCCTGCTGGTTCTTGTGTTACAGCAGGTTTGGTTTTGAGCTTGGTGGAACCTGTTGGTTCTTGTGTTGCAGCAGGTTCAGTCTTGAATTCAAAAGGGGAAGGAGTAGGTGCTGCTCCTGGTACTGGAACTTGAACCAACTTATACCCTGCCTGATAATAAATATCTCCACATTGGCAGCACATATATTCCTTGCATATGCTTTCTGTAGTTTGTTCTGCCAAGGTTGCTTTACAGCTTGAGGTGTATGAATTGAGTTCCTTTTCGTATGCTTCATTGGCTCTGGCCAGTTCCATCTTATATGATTCCAGTTCTAATTTTAGAAATTCATTTTCCTACAAGACAGATGCCAATGTTGCTTCTGGTTTTTGGGAAGGAGCAGTAGGAATGGTAGTTGTTGCTTGTGTTTCAGCTTCTTGGTGAAGAAACAGTAGAGTTTCAGCACCTTCAACCTTTAATTCTTATATATCGATTCCAATATCAGTGAGTGGTTCTTGTGTTTCACCCACTGAATGGGTGGCTGGTTTTTCAGCCATTTTGGTTGATGAGGGTGGTGTTGTAGCATCCTGGGCCTGTGATTCCCGAAATTCAATTTCAATATCAGTGACTGCTTCTTGTGTTTCAGCCACTGGATAGGTAGTTGGTTGTGTTTCATCTCCTTTATTGGAAACAAATGATGTCTGGGCATCTGATTCCTATAATTCAATTTCAATGTCAGCGGCTGGTTCTTGTGTTTCAGTCGTAGCTGTTTTCTGTGTTTCAGCTATGGCTGGTTCTTGTGTTTTAGCCACTGAGTGGGTAGCTGGTTCTTGTGTTGCAGCTACTTTCTGTGAGACAGATGATGTTACAGTATCCAGGGCATTTGGTTCTTGTGTTTCAGTGCCCGTGGTTGGAATAGGCAAAGATCCAGGGATTGGGGAGGTTAAAGGTGTACGGGGTATTAGTCAAATTAGTGGGGAATCTAGGGTAGTGGCCACAAAGGGTGGCCTTGTTGAGCTTCTTGTACGTTTTTTCATAAAGAAGGGTGGAAAGAGGGGAGTTTGCTTCCATTTTTGGGAAGGTCGTTCTTCAATAATGGGGCAGGAGGGATTATTTGGTTCAGAGTCATCGCTTAGAATGTGAAGGGCGGGAGTGGAAGACTCTGGTGTGGTATGCGGTGGTTCTGGTATGGTAGGGGGACTAGTTGGTTGTGTGGGCGGGCTATGGGGTACTTCGGGAAGGTCTGGGGGGTTTTGCGGTTGCTGCTCCTCAGGAATTTCAGGGACTTCGGCAGTTGGTGTAGGGTTTATGGGTGGATTGTTTAATGGGAAGTTCTGTTGGGCAAAACCCCTCTAGATGAGTAATTTCATGAGACGGTGGTGGGTAAGTGACAGGGTTGGATCTTTAGCCCTTCTACAGTAATGTGCCATATTCTTCAAACAGCCCAGCAAATAATAGGGAATATTAACCCGTCTGTTATGCCTTAAATGAGAAAGTAGGATAAATTCATGCTGATACACTACATGATATCAACCTTCGTAGGTCAGGTAATGCTTGATTAATCTGGTGACTTCCGGCCATGGTGGTGGCAATGAGGTTAGTTGTATACCCCTTCCTTTTAGTTGAATGCATTCCTCGGGCAAGAAGAAATTCTGCTGAACAGTCTCAATGATGTGTTTTCTGCTGAACACACGATTGCCTTCCATGGGGAGGCCTGAGACCTCTGCTATGTCTTCCTCTGTTACTGATATTCGCACCTCGTCAACGATATAATAGTCCTCCTAAAGGTTTTGGGTGAACTGTAGGACTTGCTGTTCGTTATATCCCTGAAGTCTGCGGAAGTAATTGAGCTACCCTACCTGCTGGAAGATTTCATACGCTGCTAGGTAGTGTTCCAGCAGTGCCATGGTGGCGGGTTCATTTCGTACGATAAATCCTCCCATGGCTACTGGCTTGGTAATTTACAGCGTCGAGAGTTTGTGTATCAGCTTCTGCAAAGTGAGTTTTCCGAGCAACGTTATGCAGGAATAGTGGTTAAATGCACGAAAGGGTGGTGAATTAGGGATGACGGTGGTGAAATCGGGTGTAATGATGGTATGTGGATTTGATGTGTACTTTCCCTCCCATCTAATGTGGTTAGTACTGATTGCACTTGAATGGTCATAATGACATCGTATCTTTCCCATTAACTATAGCCTAACTGAATTACATAAACTTTACATACCTTTGCCTTACCGTTTGATTCGTGTTGCAAACAACATATCATGCCTGTTAGTGGTAGTCCTGTTGTGGTGGTGACTTTTGAATTCTATTGAGGATTTGCTGTCTAGAAGATCGAACTATAAAAGCTTGCTGACGGACGATGGTGAAAGACTGGTGTTTCAGTAACAGCGAAAAATGAAATGAGTGTTGTAGATGAAGAACTGCTGAGCAATGGTGTTCCAGCATCTGAAGAAAGTCAAAGTGCGAAACGTGGTGTTTCATCATCAGGAAAATGATGAAGGGTTGTTGGCAATGATGTTTCAGCAACGGGAAGAAAATGAAAGGTTGTTGATAATGGTGTTTCAACAACGGGAGGGAAGAGGCGAAACAATTGCTGGACGGAGTTGTTTCGTCGATGAAAATGATGATAAAATGGTAGACTAGAGTGTTTTGGGAATGGGAAGAAATGAAAAGTGTTGAACAGTGGTGTTTTAGCATCGGGAATAGTTGCTGATAATGGTGTTTCAGCAACGGGAAAAATTGGTGATAATGGTGTTTCAGCAACGGGAGGGAAGAGGTGAAACAATTGCTGGACAAAGTTGTTTCATCGATGAAAATGATGATAAAATGGTGGACTGGAGTGTTTTGGGAATGGGAAAAAAAATGAAAAGTGCTGAACAATGGTGTTTCACCATCGGGAACAGTTGCTGATAATGGTGTTTCAGCAATGGGAAAAATTGCTGATAATGGTGTTTCAGCAACAGGAGGCATGAGGCGAAACAATTGCTGGACGAAGTTGTTTCATCGATGAAAATGATGATAAAATGGTGGACTGGAGTGTTTTGGGAATGGGAAGGAATGAAAAAGTGTTGAACAGTGGTGTTTCAGCATCGGGAAAGTGTTGAACAGTGGTGTCTCAGCATCGTGAAAATCAGTAGTGCTGCACAGCGGTGTTTCAGCATCATGAAAGCTTGTCTATTTGCAGTAAAATTGGCCTCTCCTAGTGGTTGTGCTTTGATCGGAATCCTACAAAAATTGACTGTAGCATGGTATTCTTTGACAGGGATTATTAGTAAATCTAATCTAATATAATCTAATCTAATACTAAAGAAAATTAACTTAAAAGAATTAATTGCTATTAGGGGTAGAAACCCCCTCAACGAAAAGAAAATGAGCATCTGCCATGCATGTGGCCTTAAAATCTTCTTTATAAATAGGTCACTGGTACAGATGGAGCCAATGACCATTTACAAGTATCGGAGTTCTGGAGTCATCGATTGTAAGGAGCCTTACTGTTCCATTGGGAAAAACTGTGTCTACTTCGTAAGGTCCAAGCCATCTTGTACGCAATTTCCCTTGAAATCCTTTGAACCGAGAATCATACAGTAGGGCCCAATTACCTTTTTGGAACTGCTTGTTCTTGATATTTTTGTCATGCCATTGTAATCTTTGCTATTGAATTATGGTTGTTTGTTGAATGACATCTAGTCTTTTCTCCTCTAGTTCATTAAGTTGCTGCAACCTGACTATCTGTGCATCGGTTAGATCAAGGTTGATAGCCAAAGAAGTCCTTAAGGTTTTTATCTCAAATTCCACAGGAAAAACAACACTCTTTCCATAAACTAATTCATAGGGAGAAAATCCTGTAGTATTTCTCCAGGTGGTTCTGTAGGCCCATAGTGCTTCAAGGAGCCTGTAGGACCAATCCTTTCTACTTTCCTTCACTATTTTTGTGAGAATGGTTTCTATTACTTTGTTTGTGCTTTCCACCTGTCCATTGGCTTGGGGGTGGTATGGTGTAGTCATTCTCTGCTGAATATGATATTTCTGAAGGGTCTCTTTGAACCCATGAGAGTTGAAAAGAGGTCCTCCATCTGTAACTAATTCTCTTGGCATTCCAAATCTAGTGAAGATGTCTTTAAATAAGAAATCTATAACTGCTTCTTCAATGGCTCTTTGAAGTGCCTTGGCTTCCACCCATTTAGTCATGTAGTCTGTGTAGACCAGTATATAAACTTTTTGATTGGATGGAGGGTTGATGGGTCCTATGAAGTCTAAGGCCCATCT
>JZKD02S2082375.1:708186-740730 GCA_000966675.3 Picea glauca | reverse complement strand
GTGGTGTCCCTGCTGTTTAATCTGTTTCTTGAAGCTCCCCTTGAACATCTTTTGCATAAATTGACAATTTCATCATATGATTCCTTGGATATGTCCCCTTTCCCAAGCATGTTTAACATATCCAGAGAGCCATCCCTTACCCCCTTTAATAAAATAGTTTTGAGAATATCCTTACTTACATTGGGATGACTGGATCTTTGTAGATTGTATTGTAGCCTTTCTACAAAGTCTTCTAGATTCTCGTCTTCTTTCTGCATCATTTTGAATAGCTCCTCCCTCTTTTCTCTCGTTCGACAGTAGTCCTGGTATTTTTTCAAGAATTTCTGCTTCATTTGGTCCCATGTTGTGATCACATGGCCTCCAAGACTCATAAACCATCTTAGTGCATTCCCTTTTAGTGTTGCTGGAAATAACTTTAGTTTCTGAGCATTAGATATGTAATCATAGCTTCTACATAATATATAAAACTCAAACAGAAATTCATCAGGATCCTCTGAAGATAAACCATGAAAATTAGGCAATGATGAGAGTGGAATATTTTTCATGGGGGTTGCTCCGCTAGGGAGATCACCAATAGGAAATCCTAATGTAGAAAAATAATTTTCATTTTTTACCTCTCCTTCAGGATCTACCTACTCTTCATGATGCAATTATTCATTATACTTATCCATGTTTTCTTCTGTCTGCTCCCCTGCTGCACTTTCCCTGTCCTCAATGTCTCCTACTGGCTTTTGGACTGTCTCCGGACTCCAAACTTCTTTCCCTGTTCCAAAAGCTGCTTGGAATGAAGGCTGGGAGTTTTGTCTTCGAAAGTTTGGTCATTGAGCAGCAGATTCAGACTTTGATAGGATCTCGTCAATGTAAGTCTTTCTTCCTCCTTTTCCTTTTCCCTTGCCACCTATAGGGCTAGTATCTTTGGGGGTTTTCATGCAATCTTTTTACCTAAAGAAAAAAATCATAAGTGCTTTTGAAATCTATAGCTATCTTCCCCGGCAACAGCGCCAAAATGTTGGTCACTATAATTGCTTAATTGATTTCAAACAACCAAGTGAAACATAAATTATCAACCCAGGGAAGTATTTTTATTTCAAAGATAACCACGCACTATATATTCTCAATTCCAAAAGCAGCTTACAGTTGTAGTAAAAGAAGCTATACTAATCACACTTGCTGAAGTTCTGAATTAAATCACAGGAAAGCAACTTCCCTATTGCAGATTTTAAAAATTAATCTAAGAATCCTAGATTACATTAAAATAATACTTGCAACAGGAAAGAACACTACTCTGTAATCAGAGGACAGGACCCTTACTCTCAAACAGAGACTTCAGTGATGAAACTCTTCATGGAAACAGTAATGCAGAAAAAGATAACTCTATCTAGCAGAGAACAAGACCAATTAGTCCCTTCCTTTCTAAGCAGGAACTTTAAGCCCTATTTCTATTAGCACACTTTGTGAAATACAGAGGGCAGGATGTTGATCCCTTCCTATCTGATAAGGGACCCTTAACCTAGCCTCTGGCTAGCACACTCGCAGAAATAAATAAATTCTACAGAGGAAAGGATGTTTTGACTCCTTCCTATCTGAGCAGGAATCCTTAACCCAGTCCCTGACTAACAAACTTGCAGCAGTAAATGAAATCTATAGAGGACATGATGTTCTGATTCCTTCCTATCTGAGCAGGAACCCTTAACCCAGTCTCTTGCTAACAAACTTGCAGCAGTAAAGGAAATCTATAGAGGACAGGATGTACCGATTCCTTCCTGTCTGAGAAGGAAGCCTTAACCCAGTCTCTTGCTAACAAACTTGTAGCAGTAAATGAAATCTACAGAGGACAGGATGTTCTGATTCCTTCCTGTCTGAGCAGGAACCCTTAACCCAGTCTCTTGCTAACAAACTTGTAGCAGTAAATGAAATCTACAGAGGACAGGATGTTCTGATTCCTTCTTGTCTGAGAAGGAACTCTTAACCCAGTCTCTTGCTAGCCTCATAAAATCATCACACAAGATTGCTAATAAAAAGATTATGAATTTCATTCAATAACTAAGACAGAGTCAGTAGTGTTTTAGAAAAATGGAATTCATTAAAAACAGTGTTTCAGCATATGAAAATTAAACACACATAAACAAAGAACACACTCTATAACTAACGGGTGAATCTTGTGAAGAAGGTGGGCCCTCCCTTCTCACAAGATTCCCCTGGAACGGAAAAGCTAGAAGTAGCTAATCAAATCAGTCTTGTATTCATCTATCAAAATATGTTGTTACAGTCTGAAAATGAAGTACACATCCCTCTCTCTCTGAAGCTCTTCAATACATAAAAACTTCCCCCTTCGAATGAAGAATTCCCCTTATTTAAAGAGGGAACCTCCTCGATGCAATATGTCAAAAATTACAATGTATCTCTGAGTCCTATTTTTAATCAGATCTTCTTTCTAAACCAGAGAAAAGTGTCATGGTCTTATGCAACAGAATTCTATTACAGGAGCTAGATGAGGTATTGTTGTTACACTAGAGTAACAACTTCTTCTCGTAGTTGTTGATGTTGTTTCAGCATCGCAATTCACGGGTTGTTTCAGCCACGTGAATTGCGCTCTTGACTGTGTCGTCTTTGACCACTAACTATAACAGCTTCCTTGTGTTTCAACATCATTGGTTTTGGCGGTCTCCTCTGTGTTTCAACATCTGCAGCTCTAGACTGTATGACAATTTTGTGTTTCAGCAACAACGACCTCGGACTGTATAACCTTTTTGTGTTTCAGCAACAACGACCTCGGACTGTGTAACAACTCTGTGTTTCATCATTTGCACCCTGAGCTGTATGACAGTTCTGTGTTTCAGCAACAGCGACCTCGGGCTGTGTAGTAGCTCTATGTTTTAGCATCTGTGACCTGGACTGTGTTCCAGCAATAGGCTTCAAATGCTAGTCTGCATTCTAATCAATGGTTAAGTACGAAAGTGATGTAAAATATTATGAAAAACAAATTAAGTGTATAGTAATGAGAAAGGACATTGTATACCTTGGAATGATCAGATGAAGTGATAGTATGAGTCTAAATACAGGTGATCAAGGGTATAATAATGGAAAAATGTATGGGCAAAAAGGTACATTGTGTGGTCCTAACAACGTGGCGTTTGACTGTATAGGTCGTACGACCGTATAGCTACATGGAAGTGAGTTGGCATGCTGACTTGGCAGATAGGTGGTTGAATCGTTGTTTAACACGTGGTAGATTTTGGGTGAAGGTAATGGTGCCACATGGCACCCCTTCATTGGTTGAAAGTTGTAAAAATTATTTGTGCCTCCACGGGAGTCAAACCCATGACCTCCATTCCGGGAGAGCACTTTGGTAGGGCCCAACTAGCATCCCAACCACATTGTTTCTTGTAAACCATAGTGTAAAATGTTTATTTGAATGTGAATTGTTTTAAATTGGGCAGATTAAAGGGTTTGGGCCTAGCCCCAACCCCCGACGCAAAACTACCACATGACCTTACCATGGGACCACACTCTTATGCGATGGAGGATATTTATTTGGAGTGGTATACTGAACCCTATTACCCAGATAGTGCCTGGTCGGTTGGGCTAGCCCTCCAACCAAGGGCGTGACTAGGTGCTAGTAACAAGGGAGCCTAACAACCAAAGCAGGCACGTGGAAGGTAAGGGCATGGCCATATGGCCAAGTCACATGACCAGGGCCCGGGATTGGGGGGCTAAGGACCAATGCTAGCTAGCCTAGGGCCACATGGAGGGAACCCATATGACCAATGGCTCGAACATAGCGGTCTATACCCTATTTTATCCAAAAACGTGGGTTTGTAAACTTTATTATATGATTTTTAGTGTTTTTTCAGCCAGTTTTGGGAGATTTTGGCCATTTTTCTAGGATCTAGAGCTCTTTTTGAGGTCAAATCTTGGGGGGGAGTTGGGAGTTTGTTACCAAATTCAATCCTATATAAACCAAAGGTTCTTGGCAGCTTTTAAGGGGTGAAGAAAAAGGGAAATGATGAATAATTGTAAAGGCAAATCCATTTTTTATGGAGGGAATCCATTAAGGAGAGAAACTTTGCGGGGCATTTCTGGGATCTTCGTTCATCCGATTTTTGTGCCATTAGTTGTGTTGGATTCTTGAGATCTAGAAGAAAAAATACATAATATATTGTAATCTATTTGTCACTTTTATGATGTAATTTTGAATCTTTGAAGAGATATAAGGAAGCCTCACCCATTGAAACAAAGGCCTGGAGACGTATGCGATATTGTCAAACTTCGTTATCAAGTTTTTCTTTTTATGGTTTGTTGATTCTTTTTCTTATTTCCAAATCTATATATTTCACCATGTCTTCCTTGTTACATCTTTAATTCTTCCTCTTTCATCAATTTCTTAAATGGTTAAGGAAATCACATTTCAAAACTAAACCATAGTCTTTAAAAGTTCTTTTCGGATCAATGTACCATGTTGTTAACATGCGGCATAGGGTAGAGATGACATGTGGCCCCATGAATGGGTGACACATGTCATGTTCTAATTGGAATATAAATTTTGTAAAAGGCATGAATCAAGATGACATGTGGCACACCAAACATTTTTCCACATCACCATGGGTGATGTCAGTGTGCCACATCACTCCGTACTGACAACCTCTAGGATTCTCCAACCTTTCCTACCTACGAAATTACCTAGATATTCAAAGTATGAACTCCTTCCAGCAATATACTAATACATTTTATCTGACGGTCAAGATAGGTCCACATAGATCCCTAGATCTACGGTCTTCGGTGCTTCATGACTTTGTAGTTTAGGGGTTTGGATCTGTAATTTACTTTTGGATCCTAGAGTGGTCAACATTGGGCTGACCATGGTATAGATCCAATGACCAAGAGGGATCCTGATGCATCCTTAGATCGACGATCCTCATTGCTTCACGACTTTGACGTTCAGGGGTTTCACCCATTTAACACTCTTGTTCTCCCAGAGTGGTCAATGTCAGATCAACCATGATGTATATTCAACTGTCAGGGAAGATCCTAAAGAATCCTTAGATCTACATTTCTCGTCACTTTGTGAGTTCTCCATTAGTGGGTTCCACCCATTTAGAAATCCCTTTCTTCCAGAGTAGAACTTTGCCAAAGTGTTATACGATAGTACTTCCACTAGAAAATCGGACGATTGGAAGAGGTTCTCAATGGAATCCCCAAATCAATGGCTCACAAATCTAGCTCAAGGGTCCCTAGGTATCAGTGTTAGGCCACTCCTAAAGGGACACATGTCAACCCAAAACATGTTGTAAAGATGCATGGCACATTAGTTAGGTCACCAACATATCTTTACTATGCCACAATGGCCCCCTCACATGGCATCATCGTTTCTTTACACATGGACCCCCATGATCTCCACTATCAAATTGTTGAGAGGGGTCCTGAAGGATCCTTATATCTACAACCCACATTACTTTGTGACTCTGACATTCGAGGGTTTTGGTGTTATAACACCTCTTTTATCCCAAAGGGTCAATTCCAGACTTACCACGACATAGATCCAACTGTCAAGGGAGGTCTCGAATATCCTCATATCTACGGCTCACATTACTTTGTGACCAAGAATTTGATTTGGGTTTATCAAGGGAAAAAATCCCATGATTAGGGGTAATTGACTACCAACTTCCGATCATCCTTATATTTACTAGTTTGATATGTCTCCTTTGGTGGAATTTGAATGCTATGAGGATTTTAACATACCAGAGCTCCAGACCCCTGAAGCCCCTAAAGTTCAGAAGGATTATCTCCCATTGGGCATAGGGCTATGTTCCATGGTTCTGGTCATATGAGGTTTTTGACAAGTTTTGAGGGATACACTCTTGTGCCAAACCATGATATCACTAGGGAAATTTTTCAAATTCTCAGATATCCTTTCTCTATGACATCCTATGTGAGGTTTATCAGATTATCCTTCAACATCATGATCCTGACCTTCTTCTTAGGTCATGTTTTCTGCAAATTCTTTAAGATCCTTTATCATGTTATCTCCCTTTAACCAGAAGAAATTAATCCTTTTGTTCTTATTCTCAACTAGAAAGCCTCACATGGTCCTCTTCTTCCTAAATTGTCGTCTCTTCTCTTGCACACCCTCTCCTTTTTCCCCCCAGGGAGGTTCTAGACTTGTCTTATTCCTTCTAGTAGAAGGAACTCAGGTCAGTATGGGCTTGTAAGAAAATTGCACTCTGTGGTACTTTGGCCTGACAATATTTTGTCTCCTTAGCTAGACTCTCCATGCTTCAATTCATGGGGGTAGTTGATTATTCAACCACTAGTGCTTCTTTCATTAACTGATTTTTCCTTGGGATCAAGATGAGGCTTATTATTTCAACAAGGATAATTTAGGTCATTTTGACATAGTCAAACCTATCTACAATTTCCTCACTATTTTCTCTAGTGATATTATGGATAATACTTCAAGGCTTCACCCCCACAGTCAATTATTGGCAATATAAACAATAATGCATTTACATTGTTCACATGCCATAACATGGTAATCATAATTAATGATTAATTACAAGCTGGGGGAAACATGGGTGCTCAAAATTCTTGGTAGAGGGTATTTGTTCTTAACAGTGGATTTATTCAATTGTCTAAGGTCAATACACAACCTCAATGCTCCATCCTTCTATTTGAAAAAGAGTATTGGTGCTCCCCAAGGTGAAACACTTGGGCATATGTACCCCTTTTTCAACAATTCTTCTAGCTGCATTTGTAATTCTTTTAATTCTAGTGTACTCATTATGTAAGGTGTTTTTGATACCGGTGCATCTCCTTGTACTAAATTAATAGATAAATTTAGATTCCTTTTTGCTGGAAATCTTGGTATTTCTTGGAATACACATTCAAACTCTTGTAGTACCAAAAAATATTTAAGGCTTTCCGACCCTTTTTTCTTTTCTAGTTCTCCACATGCACTACATACAATTGACATCCTTTCTTGAAACATGTATTTAGTTTTAAGGATGGAATATACCTTATAGAAATGTTTCTTGGAATTCCTTTCACAATGCTTTGTTTTCCTTCTTTACCAATACATGTAAATGTCTTGTTATGACAATATAGGACAACATTATGCTTGTCCAACCAATATATTCCAATTAGAATATCATAATATCCCAATGGTATAATATTTAGATCAACATTAGTAGTTACTCTTTTAATACTTATGGGACAACCTATAACCACCTCATTGATCCTTCTTTTCGTTCGAGTGGATAACTGAACCAAACTTGATTTTTCAATCTTACTCTTCTCCAAATGTAATGTATCCGCTATTTTAGGATAAATGTAGCAATGTCTTTCTATTGAATCAATTAAAATAGCAACATGATGATTAATGATCTTACCTTCCACCTCTATCATATTGGATTTGTACTCTAATTGTCGGTCTTCTAAGGCTACATATATTCTAACCATGTCTTCTACTGTTGTAGCCTCTTCGATGTTCTGCATAGTCTTTTGTTTATCTCCTCTATGAGGTAAATCCTTGTATAGGTGATTTTATTTCCACCCCCAACATTGGATTGGTGGTGTTCCTCTTTTTCCCAAGGAGTCTTGTTTCTTGGTTTCATCCTTACCAGGTTAATCTTGTTGATTTTTACTTGGACTATTTCCATTGAAAAGAGGTTTGAATCCAATACTTTTTACTTGAACTATATTTTTCCTTCTTCTTATCCATCCAATACTTTTACATGGATTCTCTTCCCTTTCCTTTATCTTAAAGGTACTTTTCCTTCCTAATGGTCTCTGCCAAAGTCCTAAGCTCATCATATTGAATATTTTCCTTATAAAAGGATGGAAGTCCACTCAAAAACCTTCATATTTTACCTTATCATCCTTTATAAACCCCATATACTTTATAAATCCCAAGAATTTCATTTCATACTCTGCCATGGTCATTATTCCCAACCCGATTTCAAAGAACTCCTACATTTTCTTTTCATAGAAGTGTTATGAAAGGTACTCTTTCTAAAAATACCTCTTGAATTGCTTCCAAGTGATCATCCTCTAATTTTTGTGCTCAAATTGTTTAATTTGATCCCACAACATAACAACTTTCCCATGCAAATGGTAGGTGGAAATTCTAGCTTCTATGTTTGATGAGTAGTTATACAATTGAAAATACCTCCCAAGTCCAAGAAACCATTCTTCAACATCATCTTCTCTTTCTCTTTCACCATGAAAGGATGGTGGCTTAACCTTCCTCAAATCTCCTTGCAAACTTTCCAATTCATGCCTTCTTCTTTGGTTCCTAACATGAGATACCACTAGTCTACTTATGGGATCTTCAGATGCATAAAATTTTCTTGATGAGTAAGGAGGTGGGTGATGTCTATGAGTTCTTCTAGCACTTCTAAAATAACCAACTCTTCTGTAGTTATCTCTTCTTTGATGATATATTCCCTCTTCCTCATGTCTTGATATCGATCCATTCTTTGCTTCCCTCTGAAATTGATTTAGGATTTGCATCACTTGACCATTTATCTGATTTTGTTCTATTATCATCCTCTCATTGTCTATTTTCTAGCTTTGTACTTCTATTCTTAGGCTTCTCACAATGTCTATTAAAGTTTATTTTTCCCATCTACCCTTATGTCGATTTGATTTTGTCTCTACATTATCGACACTAATATTTTGTCCTTTGGCTTCTCTATAATGACTAAAGGCTCCCTATGCTTCCTCCATTTCTTGAATATTCATTCTTATCCCCAAATGATATGTTTATACCCCCTAGTTCTACAAAAGTTGCAAGCCACCATTTTTGTTAGAAATATGCATATCATAAAAATTGTCAATTAATGGTAGATGTCCTTTTTTTATTCAATTTATGAATATTTACATCAAAATTCTCCCAATACTATTAATTTCAGGTTATTCTCCTCTGAATCATCTTTCCAAATAATATTCTCTTGTCCAATTGTGAGTCTTGAGTAGAAAGTTATTGGTGGAAAAGCAATAAAGGAATATTCATTAACACATGCAACATAGTAGCAACACTCAACAATTGTCCGATCATTACTTCACATTTAAAATTGACTGTTGATCTGCTCAATGGAATTCCATGCAACCACAATTCACATTAGTTGTCCAACTATTTCCTTATTAGATCTCAGTCGTTAATCTATCTTAATAGATTAACCACGAATCGAATCCATGTCTCTTCTTCATTTTGTGCTTCCATGATCTCCAAGTTCTACCCTCTAGTTCCACTACACTCACTGTGCACTTACACTTAGATTATTTTCCATTATTTTCCTCGGAGGTATATCATACACCATGATTTCTTCGGATCCTTCACTCTCTAAATATATGATCTGTGACACATGGCGACCTCCTAGCCATTGGATCTATGACACATGGTAACCTCCTGGTCACCCAATTCATTCTCCATACTTATTCATTTTCTCACATATCACTGTGGGTAGCAGGTCTACAACACTTTCCCAACTCTCATATTTGTGACCCCCTTAATCCAATTGATTCTTGATACTTAGTCAATTTTTTTGAGATACATCCTTTCAAGATATTATTCATACTTAACCAATTTCCAATATCCTGCTCCAGGTTCGTGCATCCACAACAGTTCTTCTCATACCCATCAATCTCTGATGTGCTCACCACCTCCATGATATCTTCATACTTAACCATTTTCCACTTATTAACACAGTTTCACTGGTTCATGGGGATAACACACTCCTTTCCATACCACCAGTCCTCTGCCATGTTCTCCACCTCTACAACATCTTTAGACTTAGCCGATTTTCCACTTTTTACCATGGGTTCATGGGTACATGGGGATACCACACTTATTTCCATACCCTTGCTCCTCTATCGTGTTCTCCACCTCTGTGACATCTTGGGACTTAGAAAATTTTCCACTTACTACTGTGGGTTCATGGGTCCACAGGGATACCACACTTCTTTCCATACCCCTGATCATGCTCCTTGTTCTCCACCTCCGCAACATAGACAGACTTATCCAATTTTCCACTTGTTACCACGGGTTCATAGGGATACCACACTTTTTTCCATACCTGTGGTCCTCCACCATCTTCTTGACCTCTATGACATATTTGTATTTAACCGACTTTCCAAATCCTTTCCTGTAGACATTGTAGATGATGTGTCCTCCATGTGGGATTCCTATGATGTAGCAGTAATTTGAATGTTGATGAGTTTTTCTATCATGGTTTTTGCATGTTTGGGCTAGCCCTCTGGTATCGAGCCTTCTTCAAGTATTTGATCCCAACTTTTGATCTCCAAAAGACAATGGTTAAGATTTAATTGCCTCTGGATTCATCATTCTTTCTCACAAAAGTTTAATTCCTTACATGGTGTTTCATACTCTCCCGTGTTATTTTAATCCATATATCTTCACATTTTATTTATAAAATATTGGTATTCATTTTCCCTTACAAGTACGAGATATACACATATACATCAGTAGTCTCCATTTACGTTGGTCGATGTATTCTTGATTTTGTAGTAGGTCTTCATGACCTGACGTTGTATCCTACAACTCTATCTCTAGTCCATATCGGTTCAATGTTGAAACCAAGGCTATGATATCAATATGTAACATACCTAGCCACCTTGTTGGGACACACTACTCCGAGGATGATATCCAAGAGACATATGAAACCACATTGTAATGAACCCAGCCACCCACAGGGTGGATCCCGAAAATAACAAGACTCATCTCAATTATTAAAAATTGATCTTTGGAAATTAAATTAATTCAAGAACGCATGCAAGAGATAAGATAATAGAAAGTGCATGTAGCAAGAATCAATATGAATTATTAAAGAATATTTATCATGCCATGCATATCCATATCCAACAAGCATGCATAATATAAACATGGATCTCAAAGATAATAATTAAGACACAACATAAACAAATATACAATTAATGGAAACCATGACATAGAGCACTTATCGTTAAACAAATGAATCACCAACTAGATGCAAACTAATGATGTTCCACTCAACCATAGAAATTTTTTTTCCAAGTCTCAAAAACAATGTCACTCCCGATCCATGGCTATGAATCCACAAGGATGGTTCCAAGGTGTCACTTAGCTTCCTAAACTAGTCAACACTTTAGCTCTCACAAATTTCTCAACACACAACAATCCAAAGAGACTAGATCTCTTCTCTCCATTCTCCACATACCAAGAGAATGGAAACCCTTCTCTACGACACAACCCCTCAGTATTTCCACCTCCTTCAAGGGATCTAGTGCATCTGGTCAATAATATCCATGGCAGGAACTCTCAGGACTCGCAGTTGTGAACAAAAGTGAACACATGTCAATGCAACTTAGACATGCATGCATGTATTTCATTGTTGGAATACACTAATCATTACTACAACCAATAAACAATGGCTTCTTCCTCAATAGTTCACCCCCAAGTCCCAACCAATAATAAGGACGAAGCACAATAGTGAATGAAGAGTGACTAGAGAAGAACAACAAAGAATAACCATGGAGAAGAACCCTGAAAAAACCCATAATAGATGTTTATATATTTACTTGTAAATCAATAACCACATCGAATTCCCTAAGAATGTCATGTAATTGATTCTCTGAATTAAAACAATCATGTGTAAATAAAATATAATAAAAATACTTATCCCCCATATCCCCCGCTCTCATGGAATCATACCCCCGTATAACTCTTGTCATTTTCTATCTAGCAACTAGCAATGCATTGTTTTATTCATAATAATCAAAGCATTACATTTCCTAGGCACTCCAGCCTCTTTTAATATTCTAGGCACTCTAGCCTTTCATTAGATAAAAAAAAATACATTATTTAATATGGTGACTCAAAACTAAGGTATTACAAGAATTGAAACCCTAGAGTAACAATAAAACTATGTGGTCAAGAATAATAAATAGAATGATGCTTCCATATATATGGCTAGCTTAATAGAACATAAAAAAAATCTAGTAGGGGAACATCACACAGTACCTCATCCTTGAAGTGATTGATGCCATAGGACAGGAGACACTATTGGTTGACACAAATATCCTATCCCTGGTGAAGCCACCCAATGTTGTATGGTTGAGGGTGTGGTGTTGTAGAAAAATACAACTACTTGAATAAATGTTGGTGCAATTATTTGCATAATATATTACCAAACATAAATTATCAACCGAGTTTCGTAATTAGTAGAGTTGATGCACCATATGTGCTAATAACAAATGGGTTCCTATGTCTGTTTAGTATATCTAGATAAGAAAACCATTTAGAAACCAACACACTTTTAAAAATGACAATCTTCACACAATTTGAAAGATGGAAAGAAAAACTCATAAACAAGCAAAACCTCTTGCTCAGGTGATGGACATGTTCATTGATGGCTCATGGAAAGAAAAGATGAACTTTGATTCTATCTCTTGGAGAAACTAAATGAACAAGTGGAATGCTCCATTAAAGCTCATGTATGGTGAAATATGGAGATCCAACTGCTCCTACATTACCACACTTTGCAACAAATTTTAATAGTGAAATAAAAAAAAATAACATGAAATCAAAATAACAAATACATGAAATGAAAATCTACACTAACAATTTACAATAAGCTTTCCAAGTTGGATCGATGGCCCTTGCCGATGCCAACATGGAATCTTTAGATCACCATATGCTAACTTCTAAGAGAGACAAAGTCACTGAATTCAAACATGCATTAATCTTCAACAAGTAGGTTTACAAAAGGAGTCTCTTCATGAATCCAATCTACATCATAGCAATTATCCTCAAGAACCTATCTTACATCATAATAATTCTCTCTTCAATCTACATAATAATGATTCTCCCCCTCATGAAAAGAGGAAACCCTCTTTTATACATGAGAGCTTTGAAAATGAGATAAACATCTCATAATTACAAATCCACTTTTCTCTCAACCCATTTCCCATTATTAGAAAATATAATCCCTTCAAATCCTCACACACATCTCTCATATATATTGGATAAGATATGATGCAAGATACCAGATATAATAAATATGCAGAACAAAAATAAAATGCTAGAAATGGCAGAATAACAATAATATAACCAGCATAATCTCCACAATAACATAGAAATGATATAAGAACAACAACAAAAATAGCAATTTGATTCATAAATCAATGTTCGCGGGCCTCTTCGAGGGTGAAACCTCTAGCCGAGCAACGCTCTATTACAATAATCTCCAAGATAGGGTTTTCATACCCTCAACCCTTATTTATACTAAATATGTCTATCAAGAGAAGCATCTAGAGGAAGATCATTCTAGAAGCGAAAGCTTCTATTAGGTCTTCTTACATCCGCCTTATTCTATTTTATTGAAAGGATTATTAATATTGACCTTTATTACATCTGAATATATTGATCTACCTATGTGTGGGTTAGGACCCTAACATGTTTTCCCCCTTAAAAAAAACCTTTTCCTCAAGGCTTAAGATGTGGAAATTGCTACAGAATGGTAGCTGGTTCCCAAGTGGTATCTGCTGGAGTCATATCTTTCCACTGGACTAGCACTTCTTGGATGGTTCTCTGATGCAGTCGATGCTCACGCTAGTCCAAAACTACTTATGGTTTTAGCCAAATGGATCCTTCTTCAACTAACTTTGAAAGGTTGGTTTGAATTTGGCACCTAGTTCCAATCACCTTCTTTAAGCATCAAAAATGAAAAACAGGATGTAGCTTCGAGTGATTGGGCAGAGCTAACTGATATGTGACTTGTCCCACATGCTTGAGAACTGTATAAGGACCATAAAATTTGGGCGTTAGTTTCTGACAATGATCAGCCTTGAGGGAAGTTTACTTGTATGTTTGCAGTCACAGAAACACCTGATCCCCTTCTGCAAATTGATATTCAGAGCGACTTTGATCTGCTTGTTGCTTCATGCAATTTTGTGCCATGACCAAGTTCTCTTTAAGGGTATGAAGAATATCCTCTCGAACTGTAAGTGTTTGGCCAACCACCTGGACCTTCGAGGTACCCAATAAATATGAGAGAACTGAAGGTGGATTTTGTCCATATACCTCTTCAAAAGGAGTCATGTGAGTAGTTGTATGATAGGAAGTGTTGTACCACCATTCGGCTAGGGGTAACAATTGAGCCCATTGATGTTGTTTTTTAGAGGCAAAATACCTTAGATATGTTTCCAAACACTTGTTGACAACTTTCGTTTGACCATCAGTCTGGGGATGATAATTTTTGTTGAGATGCAATTGGGTGCCCTGTAGCTTAAACAGTTCTTGCCAAAAATTGCTTGTGAAAGTTGGGTCATGATAAAAAACAATAGAGTGTGGCATGCCATGAAGCTTGAAGACCCGGTCCATGAAAATTTTATCCACCATGGATGCAGTAAATGGGTGTTGAAGAGTGCATAAATGAGCATACTTGGAAAGGAAATCCCCAACCACCATTATGACTGATTTATTCCCCGATTTGGGTAAGCCAGTAATAAAGTCCATAGAGATATCCTTCCAAATAGCAGGTGGAATCGGAAGTTGTTGTAGTGTGCCAAGAGATTTGACTATTTCTCCCTTGTTTCATTGACACACCTCACATTCAACGACAAAGTTATAGATGTCCTATTTCATACCATCCCAAAAAAAAGAATGTTTGACCCTGTGATATGTTTTGGTGAACCCTGAGTACCCTACTGTGGGTGTAGCATGAAGCTCAAAAAGTACTGTGGATTTAATCTTTGATTGTTTACTTCAATACAAACGACCTTTGTATCGAAGCTCATCCTAGAGCCAAGAGTACCCTAGGGGAGCTAGAGCATTGGTCTGTAATTGCTAGATTAGATGTGAAATTTTGGGATCTTGAAGCCATTCCTAGTGCACAGCTTGGAGCTAATCGGGTACAATGAAGGAAAGAGAAAAAAGGGATCATTCTTCTTCATATTTTTAGGACAATGCATCCGCCACTACATTGTCTTTTCCCTTCTTGTAAATGATCTCATAATCATATCCAAAGAGCTTAGTCACCCATTTTTGTTGCTCCAGGGAGGAAATGCGTTGTTCCAGAAAGTACTTGAGGCTTTGATGGTCAGTCTTAATTTGGAAGAATTTCCCCAAGAGATAAGGGTGCCACAAATCAATGGAGTGCAGAATAGCCAACATTTCCTTTTCATAAATGGGTTTGCCTAGATTCCTTTCAGGTAGTTCCTTGCTCATGAAGTCCAAAGGTTGACCCTCTTGCATAAGGATAGTGTCGATTCCTTTCCTTGAGGCATCACATTCCAACACAAAGGTCTTTGTGAAATCAAGAAGGGCCAGAACCATAGTGGTGCACATGGTCGTCTTCAAGGTTTGAAAAGATTGAGCAGCGGCTGGAGTCCAAGTGAAAGAGTTCTTTTTTAGGAGAGCAATGAGAGGTGCTGCAATCTTTCCATAGTTCTTAATAAACTTGCAATAATGCCCTGTTAAGCCCAAAAATCCATGCAAGATTTTGAGAGTCTTTGGGTGCAGCCACTCTTGCATAGCTTCAATCTTTTTCGGATCCACCCTGACGCCATCCTTGCCAACCAGATTACCCAAGTATTCTACTTCTGAGGCACCAAAAGCACATTTAGAATGTATCAGGAAAAGTTGGTGCTGAGAGAGTAAATGGAGAACTTGATCCACATGAGTAAGATGGTTTGTCCAGGATTTTCTATAGATGAGGATATCATCAAAGAAAACTAAGACAAAATGATGGAGAAAGGGATGGAAGACATGATTCATTAGCCTTTGGAAGGTGGTGGGGGAATTACACAAGCCAAAGGGCATGACCAAAAACTCATAGTGGCCCTCATGAGTGCGAAAGTCCATCTTGGGAATGTCTACCTCTTTCATATGTATCTGGTGATAGCCCAAGTGAAGATCAATTTTAGTAAAGAATTGGGCGCCACTCAATTCATCCAGGAGATCATATATGAGAGGAATGGGAAATTTGTCTTTAATGGTCAGTTTGTTGAGGGCACGTAAGTTAGGACATATTCTCGAAGAACCTTATTTCTTCAGGACCATGACTATAGGAGAAGAGTAAGGGATCATACTAGGGCGGATAATGCCCACATTAAGGAGTTCCTGGACCATTTTCTCAATTTCATTTTTTTGTGAAAAGGGGTGGCGATATGGATGGATATTGGGAGGAAGGCTTTCAGGTATAAGGGGAATGGAATGATCATGAACACCACAGGAAGGAGGAAGTCCTTGGGGAGTGGAAAATACCATTTGATGTTTAGAAAGGAGGGCTTGGAGGTCATGCAACACCAGAGGTGTCTTTGTTGCTTGTATGGTATGGAGTTGGGAAATGACACTAGAATGACCTTTTTTGAGCAGCTTTTCCATGCGATGGGAACTAATGAACTCAAGTGAACCAATAGTGATGCCTTGGAATTTATATTGATGGATTTCCTGGTTGAATTGCATGGTTAATGCTTAAAATCCATGAGAATGGGACCCAAATTTCTTAGCCAGTCTGCACCCAACACAATGTCACAACCACCCATGTCGATAGCAAACGTATGGGATTTTAGGTGCTAGTCACCGATTTGGAGACGCACATTTTCACAGCCCCCTCCACATTTCATGGAACCACCATTGGCAATCATGATTTCGAAATTGTTGATAGCATGGATGTAGAAATGAGTTTCTTGGGCAATGTGGCGATGAATAAAATTATGGGTGCTTCCACTATCAACCAGAATGATGACCTTGTGATGCTTGATGTAACCAATTAACTTTAGGGTTTGGGGAGAGGAGGAGACAATGAGAGTATTAAGGTAAATGATGGGTTCTATTTCGGGAGGGTCTGAGGGAGGGGTTATGTCAGTGATTTTAGGTGACTCAGACACAAGGGGAGTTTCAACATCCTCTTCCGAGATATCCTCAGATATGGCCATAAAATTATTTTGTTCCTTACACTTGTGGCCCGGGAAATATTTGTCATCACAATTATAACAAAGGCCTTTGAGTTGGCGTTCAACCATTTCAGCCCTGGTCAATTTTTGGATCTTTAATGGGGCAGAGGGAGTAGTGGGAGTGACGGGTTTAGGGTGAGGGATAATGGAGGGTTTTCAGTTTTTAGAGGATACAACTTGTTGTTCTTCTTTAGCTCTTTTAGTAGCCTCCACCCAACTCGAGGTTTGATCCATGAGGACATGGGCCAAAATCTCCTCCTTGAGGCCACTGATAAAAAACTCTCAAAAGAAAGCATCAGTCATGCCCTCTGTTCAAAAATCCAGGCGCTCAAAGGCAGTTCTGAAGTCTTCTACTATTCCAGATTGTTTCAAATTTATCAAACAGCCCAAATGGTTGGTGTCCATGTTAAAGTGTTCATAAAGTTTAGTCACAAATTGGGTCCAAGCAATATATCCTTGACGTGAAGTTTTTCTCCATTGCCACCATTGCCAACGTTCTTG
Source organism: Picea glauca (assembly GCA_000966675.3). Classification (NCBI taxonomy): domain Eukaryota; kingdom Viridiplantae; phylum Streptophyta; class Pinopsida; order Pinales; family Pinaceae; genus Picea; species Picea glauca. Next base: position 723,276 of record JZKD02S2082375.1, on the reverse strand, counting down.
ATCTAGATGGAGAACACCATACCGGAGTTTTTCCAAGTCATCTGTGATGTCGTATAAAGAGAAATAATGTTCCATTTGGGTTACCCAATCAGTGGGGTCCGAGCCATCAAATTTGGTCACATCCACCCACGGAAGGCGTAGTTCATGCTCAAAGTGATGGGGATGAAAGGTATGGGAATGGGAGGAATGTTCGCCTTCAATCTTTGGAGGTGCTTCAAAGAAAGGGTCATCTATAGGGATCTTCAGTTTGGTGCAGAGTGATGCAAAGATAGATTCAAGTTGGGTGGTTAGTTCTTGTTGGACTTCCTCCATTGAGGACTGTACGGTTGTATTTATGGTTGTATTGATGGATGAATCGATGGAGGCAACAGTAGCACTGAGTTGTTTCACTTCTTTTTGGGTCTCGAAGAAACAAGATTGCAAGGTGTTGAAGCGAGCTTCCAGATCTTGGCTATGGGTATGGGCCATGAGGATGGGTGAACTGAAAAGGGGTGGGTGAGGTAATTTTTTTTTCAAAAAATGATATGGATGAATGTGATAAGGGCAAAGAGATGAATCCAATGGAATAGGTCTCAAATAATGGTGAAAATTTTTTCAGACTTTTTTCTTTTTTTAACGCCTGTAGAGTTATACTCTGGTCTGAAGAATACTATAGTGATGAAATCCCCAAATGATTAACCATAAAGAAATGTGTATTTACTTGTCAACCCTAACACATTTGCACGGCAATAGATCTAGTCTATTTTAATTTGTTTATGTTTTTGTCCCCCAAGGGTTAGGTATTCAAGGGTTCTACAGACAAGGGTTTGCCCTATACTATAGCTCTTTGATATACATGTGGGGTACAACAGTAGTACTCGGCCCAATATCTCAGGGCACTAACTAAGGAGGATAGACCGTACCCTTAGCCATACTACCCGACTACCCAGGTACTAGAGATTATTTTCCTAAGTTCTGTTCTCGGTGACACTATAGAAGTCTGATGACCGATAGGTTTATCTAAAGAGGGCTTCTAGAAATCTAGGATGATCCGTACACAGGTGTTGTCTAATGCGCTACTACTCAAAGGGGTAACAGCAGGGGTTACAAGGGTGGCCAATAGATGTGCGCTTAATAACCACTTGTATTTCATGCATGTATGAATCCCTCAACTATGGGTTTATGCACATAATGACAGATCTATGTGGCTTAAAGACGCCAGAATACGTCTCTACCCTGAAAAAAAATTCCCACAATTTCTACCAAGGAAAGTGCTCTGATACCACTTGCAAGATACCAGATATAATAAATATGCAAAACAAAAAAAATGATAGAAATTGCAGAATAATAGTAATATAACCAACATAATCACCACAATAACATAGAAATGATATAAGAACAACAACATAAATATCAATTTGATTCAGAAAGCAATGTTCATGGGCCTCTTCGAGGGGGCAACCTCCAGTCGAGTAGCGCTCTGTTACAATAATCTCCAAGATAGGGTTTTCATACCCTCGACCCTTATTTATACTAAATACATCTATCAAGAGAAGCATCTATAAGAAGATCCTTTTAGAAGCGGAAGCTTCTATTAGGTATTCTTACATCCGCCTTATTCTATTTTATTGAAAGGCCTTATTTATATTGATCTTTATTACATTTGAATATATAGATCTACCTATGTGCGGGTTAGGACCCTAAGATATGACAACCAAATCTCCATGATCTTCTCCTTGGATTAGGATTGAATTATCTCCTCAAATCTTGAAATGGTGGAGAAAGTGTTCGAGAAGTCTTTTTGAATTAATCTTTCACACATTACAAAGCTCACAAATTTTTTAGACATATATGAAAATATGTCAATTTTCTAATATTTAATCAAAAATTCCCTTTTAATACTAAAATAAATGATTTGGAAAATAATAAGGTTAAACCCATATTTAATTATGAAAACGGTATCATGAAATCTTAATGGGGCGATGAAATGTGAAGAATGATGAAGGGAAAGGTGGATGGAAATACGACATTTATGAGACTCAACAATAACTATGATGAGATGAGGTTCTATTGGCTTCTACTATCAATAATGAAATGTAGTGGGGTCCCCTTTACCCACACATATGAATGGAATAGGCGCTCCCCCTCAAAGAAGCATTTTATATTTACCAAAGGGAGCTAGATCCCTCAAAGAATTATTGTATATTTTCCTAAGTTGAGTGTATTCTCAAAGGGTTGAGTTTGTTAAGAGAAAGAGAATTGGTTTCTCTATTTTAGATGACATGAAATCGATTTTGTTTGAACAAGTATGAAATCTTAGAGTTAGGGATTGGTTTTTGAGTGTTTTGTGGATATAAAGATCTTGTAAACTGATTTAGTGAAGGATTGTTAGGATCTATACTAATTCAATTCCAGAAGTCTCATTTTTAAAAGTGTTAAGCCTCAAAGGCATAAGAGAGCTCGAGTGAGTGATGATTAAGGGTGTAAAAAAAGGCCAGCATGGCATAGAGGTGAAATTGACACCAAACACATCTAAATCATGATTACAAGGGAAGAGAATCCTTTTATGTCATCATATGTATATTACATGAATTACTTAAAGTAATATCACTATATTTCAAGCGTTGTGATCTCTGGTGCATAAGTCCTTGAATCGATGTATGTGTTGGACATATTGTCATTGATATGTTTTCATTGATGTCAATAGTCATCATAAGTTGTTATGATAGAAACATGAATCAATCATGAACAATTATTAAAATAAGCTCAGAAGATATGATGCACATGAAGCTCAAAACAAATGTCACACATGAAGCCCAGAAGAGATGACACATAAGAAAAACTCATTATCATTTCAGGACAGTCCAGGACCGTCAGATTAAGCAAAATTCAGAGGAATTAGATCTCAACCAACAGATATGAAGTAGGATCTTCAGGATGTTTCCTAGTTGTTACATCAATATTTGATCAAGAGGTAAGTATTAGTCGTCAATATGGACTTGAAAAGGGGAACCTTTAGATCAATAGTGGTCAACTTCGACATTGATCACTTTGGAGGAAATAAGATCAAAACATGTAAATATTAGGAAAGAAGTCCCGAAGTGGACATGAGTTGTCTGATCTGAGGAACACTTCAGGAAGTATCCCAACTGTTGGATCAAGTTTAGTGGAAATACATAGTAATCCACAAAGTGTACCAAAGTAGACACAAGTTTTATGATCTAAGGAACACTTTGGATAATATACCGACCGTTGGATTGAGTAAACTAGAAGGATAGGATAAGAAAAGATGAAGGTTGGAGCCCCAAAGTCCCAAAGTGAATGAGGACCATCGGATTTGGAACTGTTATATAAACAATAGTCAATTACGGTGCTGACTACTCTTGAGAAATGAAGCCCAGAAAGGGTAAAGATTACTTCAAGGCCAAAATCCCAAAGTCGACATGAGTCATTTGATCCAAGGAACACTTCGAATAATATACTGATTGTTGGATTGATTAAAGTTGAAGTATAGAATAATCAAAGATGAAGTCCAGAGGCTCGAAGTCCCGAAGTGAATGAGGACCATCAGATTTGGAAAATACATGATGGTCATTAGATTAGAATAGTGGTCAACTTCGATGTTGACCACTTCAGCGAAAAAGGATTTAGAACATATGAGTTCACCTGAAGGCTGAAACTTTGAAGTCACAAAGTAAATACACGTAGCACACACATCAAGATATCTAGGTCAGCACACCACGTCAAAAAGGACATGTGGAAAAATCAAATGGTTACAAGTGTCAAGGTGCTATTAGCATTTCATGTATGCATAAGTCACAAATCTATGTAGGTGGTTGGGTGTGTTGCATCCTATTTAAGTGGTGTAGCCCAGCCTCTGGGTGGTCAGGTATGTTACATATTGGTATCAAAGCTTCTAGTTGAAACAACGATCTGGTATGGGCCAATTGTGTTGGTCAGAGTCTCTTGGTTGAGATCTCATTCTGACTGTGAAGTTGAAAATCTCAGGAGGAATGGTGTTGCCGAATCTACGTAGGATTTATATCGTCAGAGATCATTTGTAAGGGGTTCAAAGGATCATGACCATCCCCCTTCGAATTTGGAAGCGATCACCACTATAGGATCAATAGAGATCCAGGATCATTGGATCAGAGGAGAGGTGAACAGGGGTCGTCCGATGTAAAGGAAGCAAGGGTTAAGGTCACAACTGTCGGATCCCATGGGAGAGAGAGATCAATGGACAGGAGGAATTGCGGGGAACCAAGTTGCATGGGAGATAATTTCCCTAGGCAGTCCCACAATACAAACCATGGTTTCAACAAGGGGTTATATGTTAACATCAAGAAAATTGTGGGGAGAAAAGAGGGTTACTCCAAACCATCGATGTGTGCCCCCAAAAATTGAAAGGCATGTAGTGATGTCACATGTTAGTACTCGAGCGATGAACCTCTGAAGAGAAAAAGTAGTCCGGGACCATCGATATGTAGGAGGACATGAATCAACCAATTGTGTTCTCCAGGTGAAAGAACTTCAAGAAAAGGAGACCAAGGAGAAATTGAGAATTGATATTTCCAGACACCGGAGATCCAAAGTGAATTGCAGTCGTCCGATATAGGAGGACATGTGGTAGAAATCCATACACTTCAGGGAAAAATAAAGGTTTAGAGTTGATTTCTTCAAAGTACGAAGACCTGAAGAAATCATAGTCATTGATCCATGGGAAACACGCATCAGTAGATCATGAGCTTCGGATAAAAACATTTCGAAAAAAAGTTGAAGTTTGAGTTTTCTGAAATCCGAAGGGCCAAAGGAATTCTAGTTGTTGATCCTTGCAGCAGTAACTTACAAAGTCTCGAATTCCAGGGTTAATATGGTCCATCCAATAATAGAGACACATGGCACCAGTTTGGCTGGTTTGGGAAATCAGAGTTTAGGAGAATTGGAAGTGTGCTAGTGTGGAAAGTCTCAAAGTCTCAAAGCCGAAGAGTCGAAGTGGTGGGGCACGATGATGTCACCAGGAGGTGATGTGGACCTCATAATTTCCGAAGTAACGTCGCTTGCAGATGTCATCGGGGATGACGTGGACACAGGGGATGTGTGCCATGTGTCAATAGGTTTTGAGCATGCAGATGATTGAAATTTAAGATAGGACGTGACATGTGTCACCCGCCTAATTGGACCATGTGTTCGCTTACAGTATTTCACTACATGGTGATGGATTGTGGACTCCAGAGAAATTACTCCTAGAGTTTTCAGTTGAGAGGTGAAACTCTCAAAGCCTAGCGAGCCAGAGACCTGAAGTAAACATTGACTATCAGATCTTCTAAAGTAGACCTGAACCATCAAATCAGAAGAACAGGTGGAATGAAGCTATGGATTCTGGGTAAGGACCCGAAGTGGATGGAAGGTTCAGAATGACCCTCGAGTTTCACCAACTGCAAAGCCAAAACACTCACTTATGTGAGTCCCGATGACCGAAATGCCGATGGGCTTCCGATCTCGCCCACGTGTCCCAACTGATGGACAGTTCCAATCATTTATGGGGTTTCCAACATGGATTTTCCTGATCTCTTTCCCACAAAACTTTTGATTTGCCGAGTCCCGAAACTCCGATGAAGGCTTCCCTTTCGGGACTTTTCCTTAGATCTTAGATCTTCACCACGTGTCCCCTCAAAATGGATGGCCCTGATTCAACCTCAAGATTTCGAGACTTTCGATGCCCCAATGACACAATTTCTTTGTCAACTTAAAACCTCGGTCGCCGAAATACCGATGGGTGCTCGATTATCGCCACCTGTCTCTTCAAGATGGATGGCTCAGATTGATTCCGGGATCTTCACTATGAAAATTTCCGCTCACTCGTCCTAGTGACTCTCAATTTCACGAATGATGAAATCTCGATGGCCAAGCCTTGGGTTGGAACTTTCCTCCTCCCGTTCACAAAGCTTAAATTTCGTGTAACTCCTGTCAATCCAATGACTGGTGGGTATCTATGTGAAGATCCAACAGTCCACAATCTCTTGAGCTTGAACTGTTGATGCGGCTGTAACCTCCTCACTTCTCTGGCAGATCTGACAGCTGGCAGGATTTCACTAATCCTCCCCACAAATTTCTGACCGTCGGTCTCTTCCCTTTGATGATTTCTACGAAGGAAACCAAGAACTCTTCCCTAGACTTATCCTCTTGCGCTACAAACTCCCGATTCCCCTCAATGTTTTCAAAGGCTTTGCTCCTCCTGAGCTTCTCATAACTTTGAACCTCAAAGAGGATCCTTGCATGCACTCCTTGCGGTGACCTCCAAACACCTGAAGTGTTAAATGCTCTTCAACCTTGCGCATGCTCTGTAGCAATGGTCTCTCAATAGCTTCACTCATATACGCAACTCTGAGACTCTCCTTGGCCTACACACACCTTGCACAACTCTTGTGCCCCACTGCACTCTGAGGAAATGAGAACAAAAGCTACCTTTCCTGAGCTTTCAGAGCCAACCCTCTAAACTCCTCGTCGATGCACTCCTTGTGGACAATTCAATTGCACTCCTTGTAGGAATCTTGCTTAGATAGAGAAACAATTGAAACTCATTCTCCTTACTCTTCCTCTCTCAGATTTCAAACATTCAATAAGAAATCATTCATACATAGCATAAAAGAAACTGCATGATAGAAAGAATAAACCATTCATGAACATAACATTCAAAGATGCATACATAGAATATGTGAACACCGTGAGTCTGAATCACAACTTTCTTTATATAAATTCATAACTTTTGTACATGGAGTCTGCTACACATCTCTCTGCTTCTTTCCCTATGCTCTCTCCTCTATTCATGCTTATTGCTACAAATACACAATGAGGGTGTCTACATTCTGTTTTTCCCTCTCTCATTCTAAACTATCTAATCTGTGCATTAAAGCTACCTACCAACATAAATGCCTTCTACCTACTAAGGACGAGATCGAATTTATCAAGGTCTGTTTACATTATACAAAAGCACTCCTTCTTAATTATCTTATTTAAGATGGCGCATCAATTTCAAGGTAATTTCAAAATTTGCGCTGGCGCTTGTCCAATTGTCTTTTGCTCCACACTGGCTCGCTTGAGATGCTCCTGCATCATACTCGCTGGCTTGAAAAAATTTCATGGGCTCCTATCCATGAGCTCTCACACAGTTTTTCCATGCTTCTGAATCTTTTCTTTGCTTTCCCAACTGTCATCTTCAACTGGATGGCCCTTCCATTTGACCAAATATTCAAAGTATTCATTCCTTCTGGTCTTCTTGCCAATTCTTTTGTCTAGTATGCTTTCCATTTGTGGCTTCTCTGCAACTGGCATCTGCTTTTTCCACTGAACCTCTGAATGTTCATCACTTGTTCATGCTTCCTTAGCTTTGTATGGGTACAAATATGAGAAATTGAATATCGTAGAAATTCTGATCCCATCGGGTAATTCAATCTCATAAGCATTGTCCCCAAATTTCTTCAAGACCCTACATGGTCCGATTTTCTTCATCTTCAATTTATTATATGTCCCTCTCGGGAACCTTTTCTTTCTCAGATGTGCCAGAATCAAGTCACCAACTTCAAATTGAAGTTGTCTTCTATGTTGATCTTCTCTACGATTATACTCCTGTCTTGCAGTCTGTTCTCAATCTCTCAATTCAGAAATTCCTCTCGGCTGCATGCCATAAACCACCTGAAATGGACTTTGCCCTGTACTTCTATTGATTGAATAATTATAAGCAAACTCCACCTATGGTAATATGTTGTCCCACTGGTTGTGGTGTTCTATCACTAAGCTTCTTAGTAAGTCTCCCAGACTTCTGTTCACTACTTCTGTCTATCCATCCGTCTGAGGATGATAAGTTGAACTAAAAGACAAGTTAGTTCCCAGCTTCTTCCATAAGGCCCTCTAAAAGTGTCCCACGAATTTAGTGTCTCGATCTGAAACTATGCTCCTCGGTAAGCCGTGAAGTCGAATGACTTCTTTGAAAAACAGATTCACATTGTAAGTTGCGTCACTGGTCTTCTGACATGGAATGAAGTGTGCCATCTTGGAAAACCTATCAACCACCACAAAGATTGAATCAAAACCTCTTTGCATTCTTGGCAACCCCAATATGAAATCCATGTTGATTGCATCCCACGGCCTCTCAGGTATGGACAATGGCTGATAAAATCCTGCATTATGTCTCCTTCCCTTCGAATGCTATCAAATTTTGCATCTGTCCACGAATCTCTTGACATCTTCTCGCATTCCCGGCCAAAAATATGTCTCATTCAGATTTGCGAATGTCTTTTCATGACCAAAATGTCCTGCTAATCCTCCACTGTGTTTCTCCTTTAGCAGATTCTCCCTCATGGACCATTTTGGAATACAAAGCTGATTAACTTTGAATAGTAATCCTTCCTAGATCATGTACTCTACCCATTGGATTCTATCTCTGAGAACTGGATTCTTAGCTGCTTCATATGCTTCCTTGAAATCCTGATCATCTGCATACATGTCCCTGAGATCATAAAAACCCAACGTTTTGACTCGGAACTCCTGCAACAGCAAACACTTCCTGCTCAAAGCATCAACAACTTTGTTAGCAGTACCTGAAATATGTTTAATTACAAAAGTGAAATTCTGCATATACTCAACCCATTTGACATGTCTCTGATTCAACTTTTCCTATTGAGTCACAAACTGCAGTGCATGATTGTCATTGTATAAGACAAACTCTTTGGGAATCAAGTAATGACTCCATTTCTTCAATGCCTGTACAATAGCATAAAACTCCTTATCATAAGTGGAGTATTTCACGTTCGCTTCATTCAACTTCTCGCTGAAATATGCCATCATCCTGTCCTCTTGACTCAAGAATGCCCCTATTGCAAATCCACTTGCATCACATTTCACTTGAAATGTCTTTTGGAAATCCGACAACACCAGAATTGGTTGTTCCATAATCTTTCTCTTCATCATATTAAAACTTTTCTCAGCCTCTTCTATCCAGTGAAAAGACTTGTGTCTTTTCTTCACTGTATCCATCATTGTTGCACTAATTCCACTGAAATTCCTGATGAACTTATGGTAGAAACTAGCTAATCCGTGAAAACTTCTCACCTCAAATATGTTCCTCAGTGATGGCCAATTCTTGATCACTTCCACCTTATCTGGATCCATCCTTAATTTGTCTGCAGAAATAAAAAATCCCAACTAAATGAGTTCTGTCTTCAAGAATGAGGATTTCTTCATGTTTATGAGCAACTTCTCTTGCTGTAATCTCTTCATCACAATAGCCAAGTGTTTCAGATGATCGTCCCTTGTTTTACTGAAAGTCAGTATGTCATCCAAATATACAATGACAAATTTCCCGATGAACTCTTTCATGACTTCGTTCATCAACCTCATAAAGGTACTTGGCGCATTTGTTAATCCAAACGGCATAACAAGCCATTCATACAACCCTTCATTAGTCTTGAAGGTTGTTTTCCATTCATCACCTTCCCTCATGTGAATTTGGTGATAACCACTTTTCAAATCAATCTTTGAAAAATAATTTGCTCCACTTAAGCAATCCATCAAATCATCCATCCTGGGAAATGGAAATTTGTATTTGATGGTTATCTTGTTGATTGCCCTCGAATCAATACACATTCTCTAGTCTCCATCTTTCTTTGGACTGAGTATGGTCGAAACAACACATGGGACCAAGCTTTCTCTAACCAACCCTTTGTCCAACAACTCCTGGACTTGTCCTTTGACCTCTTCATTCTCTTACGGCGTCAATCTATACATGGATTTATTTGGAAAACTAGCCCCTAGTATGAGATCAATATGGTGGCTCACACTTCTGATTGGTGGCAATGAACGAGGTAGTTCGTCCACTATTATGTCAACAAACTCTTCCAATAGTTCCTGAACCTCTTCTGGTAAATCGTCCACTCTTGTGCTGGTCAAAACAATTTTTGGCTTCCTGACCACAATGAACTGTGGTTCATCCTTCTTCTTAACCTCATTAAGGAGTCCTTCCCACTCATGAGAAGTACAATGTTACATACTTTAGGTTTCACTTCCTTATATTTGATTGGAAGCAACATATGAGTTCTCCCATTCTTTTCTAGGGTGTATGTGTTCATTCTCCCATCATGAATCACATTCCTGTCATATTTCCATGGTCTACCTAGCAATAAATGATAAACATCCATAGGAATAACATCACAAAGTATCTTATCATTATATCCTCCTATCTTAAATTCAACTAAACATTGTTTAGTGACATTTACCTGATGTCCCTTTTGTAGCCATGAAACTCTATATGGACTCAGATGTCCACTCATCTCCAGCTCTAGATTTTCTACCATCTCTGTTGAAACGAGATTATCTATGCTACCACTGTCCACAATGACCTTGCATACCTTGTCCTTGGTTTTGCAAGCAGTCCGAAAATGTCTATTTCTTTGGGATGAATTCTCCACCTCCTTCTCTAGTGTCAAAAGAACCTTTCACATCATCAGTGATCTCCCACCTTCAACATCCTCCACCTCAACATTTTGCCCCTATTCTTCAGCAATGTGAGTCTCTCCACCCTCTTTCTTTTTATTAGGAGACTCATAAGACTAGTGCCCATTCTTTCCACATGTGAAGCATTTTATCACTCCACCTCTTCCTCTTCCTCTTCCCCTAGTACAAGGAAATTATTATCAACATACTCTCCTCTCTGCTTAGTATGTTGTCCTCTCTGTTCAACATATCATCCTCACTGTGAGCTTCCACCTCTCTCAGTTCGAGTCTGAGGTTTCTTCTCGTCTTCCTTGGGCTTCTGATTTTTATCTTGGACAATTGATTTGCCCCTGGCCTGACTTTTGCCTCGGCCTCTCTGACTCTGCTTTCAGCTCAGCTTCTCTTCTTCTTTCAGAGCCATCTGATAAGCATCTTCCACCGTTCATATGGTTACCATGCTCATCTTATCCTAGATATCATACCTCAGGCCATTCATGTATCTGGCAACCTTTTCATCATCGCTCTCCCGATGACCTGCTCTGATGTTTAGTTTGTAGAATTCCTTAGTATATTCCTTCACTGTCATCAGCTTCTGTCTCAGGTTCTGCATTCTCCTAAACACAGTAATTTGGTAATCCCTGGGAATGAATTTTTCCTTCATCTTCGCAATCATTCTATCCCAACTCCTGATTTTCTACTTGCCTCTACAACATCTGTCATCTTGTAGTTCATCCCACCACAATGTTGCATGTCCCTTCAATCTTGTGATAGCATGCTTGACCTTCTTGTCTTCCTCGACATCTTCATAGTCAAAGTATGTGTCTAGGGATCTAATCTAGTCTAGAAGCTCCTTTGCATCTAGGTTTCCTTCATAAACTGGGATCTCCATTTTCGCTCTTGCACCCATTCTTGAAATAGCTCTGATCAAATGTTCATTTGCTGCATCTTCGACTGCAACTTCTTCTTCATGTTCAGCCTCTATTTCACTTTCAGAATCACTTAGATCCCCAGCACTAACTATGCATCTTTGCACTGTCTCCATGTCTTTGAGTCTAGCTCATAGATCATGCATCTCTCTTTCCATTTCTGGATTTTGCATCTGTCTACCTCTTCTTCTCAGCATTTCCCTCTCCTCTTCGAGATCGGGTGATTGTCTATCTCTTCTTCTATGCAGCATGATGATTTTTCTTCTTCTCTGCTATAGAAAGCAAAGAACCTTCATGTGCTCTGATACCAAATTGATGCTGCCTCACCCCTTGCCTTGGAAAAAGGCCTCTGCGCTGACCTCTCGGTCTTTAAGGATCGTTCAAAGTTCGCCCTCGAGATGGAGTGGCTCCTTCGATTCTCTCCTGGAATCTTTATTTAAATTTGACCCATAGGTCTTTTTCGGCACCTTACAGCCTTTAGACCCGATCCCTTCTCTATTCGCAACAGAAAAATAGTAAACAGGTTTTGGGGTTTTCCAATCCTCAATGTCACAAACCCTTGCCTCCTCGAATTCCCAATTTTTGATATCCCGATGCGCTCTCTTTGTGCTTTAGCCCCTCTTGGCTATGCCCTAGTCCACATGACCTCCTCTTATATGACCACAGTCATACCTATTATTGGGATTCAGGGTTTCAAATGTCGAAATGTATTAAACCTCTTGTCTATGGAATCCCCGATTTCCTAATTCTTGGTTTTTCGATTGATGACTTTTCCTTTTGGGAAATTTGCCGAAAGTTTCGATCTTGGCCATGCATCCTCAAGGATGGATGGTCCTCGCTATTTTATGGTTTTCACCATGGAAATTCCCGATGCCTTGTTATGATGAGATGACGTCAGCTGGGTCCCACACGGAGATCTCCTCTTTTCGAAAAATCAGACTTCGCGATTTTGAATTGCAAGTCCTCCTTGTCTCCAGGACTCACGAAATGTTGATTCCTGACTTTCTTTGGATTTTTGACACGCATCCCAAGTGGATGGAAGGTTTAGATTGACCCTCGAGTTTCTCCAACTGCAAAGCCAAAACACTCATTTATGTGAGTCCCGATGACCGAAATGCTGATGGGCTTCCGATCTCGGCCACATGTCCCAACTGATGGACTGTTCCAATCATTTACGGGGTTTCCAACATGGATTTTCCTGATCTCTTTCCCACAAAACTTCTGATTTTCCAAGTCCCGAAACTCTGATGGAGTCTTCCCTTCCGAGACTTTTTCTGATATCTTAGATCTTCGCCACGTCTCCCCTCAAGATCGACAACCCTGATTCAACCTCGGGATTTCAAGACTTTCGATGCCCCGATGACACAATTTCTTTGCCAACTTAAAACCCTGGTCGTTGAAATATTGATGGGTGCTCGATTATCGCCACCTATCTCTTCAAGATGGATGACTTAGATTGATTCCAGGATTTTCACTATGAAAATTCTCGATCACTCGTCCTAGTGACTCCCAATTTCACAAATGTCGAAATCCCAACTGCCACGCCTCGTGTCGAAACTTTCCTCCTCCTGTTCATGAAGCTTAAACTTCATGTAACTCCTGGTCAATACAATGGCTGATAGGTATCTATGTGAAGATCCGGTGGTCCACAATATCCGGAGCTTGACCTCCGGACGTGGCCATAACCTCCTCGCTTCTCTGGTAGATCTGACGGCTGGCGAGATTTCCCTAATCCTCCCCACAGATTTCTGACCGTTGGTCTCTTCCCTTTAATGATTTATATGAAGGAAACCAAGGACTCTTCCCTGGACTTATCCACTTGTGCTACAAACTCCTGATGCCCCTCAATGTTTTCAAAGGCTTTAATCCTCCTGAGCTTCTCACAACTTCGAGCCTCAAAGAGGATCCTTTCATGCACTCCTTGCAGAGACCTCCAAACACCTGAAGTGTTAAATGCTCTTCGACCTTGCGCACACTCTACAACAATAGTCTCTCAATAGCTTCACACATATACGCAACTCTGAGACTCTCCTCGGCCTACACACACCTTGAATGACTCTTGTGCCCCACTACACCCTGAGGAAATGAGAACAAAAGCTACCTCTCCTGAGCTTTCAGAGCCAACCCTCTGAACTCCTTGTCGACGCACTCCTTGTAGACAATTCAACTGCACTCCTTGTAGGAAACTTGCTCAGATAGAGAAACAATTGAAACTCATTCTCCTTACTCTTCCTCTCTTAGATTTCAAACATTCAACAAGAAATAATTCATACATAGCATAAAAGAAACTGCATGATAGAAAGAATAAACCATTCATGAACATAACATTCAAAGATGCATACACAGAATATGTGAACACAACGACTCTAAATCACAACTTTCTTTATACAAATTCATAACTTTTGTACATGGATTTTGCTACAAAACTCTCTGCTTCTCTCCCTATGCTCTCTCCTCTGTTCATGCTTATTTCTACAAATACACAATGAGGGTGTCTATATTCCATTTTTCCCTCTCTCATTCTAAACTGTCCAATCTATGCATTAAAGCTACCTACCAACATAAAATCCTTCTACCTACTAAGGATGAAAATGAATTTCTCAAGGTCTGTTTACATTATTTAAAAGTGCTCCTTCTTAATTATCTTATTTAAGATGGTGCATCAATTTCAAGGTAATTTCAAAATTTGCACTGGCACTTGTCTAGCTGTCTTTTGCTCCTCATTGGCTCACTTGAGATGCTCCTGCATCATCTAAGAAGGGGCCAAGAGAAAAAGGAGCTAGCACCAACTCTGATATTTTTCTCAAGGGTGAAGGAGAAGGTTGCGAGGGCCATCGAACCTATGCCAGAAATCCAAAAGGGACCGTGTTTAGATATAGAACAAAACCATGAAGGTTTTGGAGAGCCAATTCATCTCAGGATTGAAGACCCTTAACTGTGAGGTCGTCTAGCCTTATGAGAAGGGGGTATTCATTAAGAAACAAAGGGAAAATAAGATGCAACTCTCAAATCAATAATCCTGCGATTTTGCACATCTGGCCATATGTAAATGCTTTGAAGGAAGTGCCTCATAAAGATTTAATTCGAGAGAGAGTTAACACTAGAATAATACAAGGAATTGATAAAGGGTCAAAATATGATATGTTTGTCAATTGAGAACACAACATAAGCATGAGTACGATAAAATGAGTTGATCCATGTATGTGATCAACTCATGAAGATAAAAGGATCGACACACAGTCATGATTAAAAAAGAGTTAATTCATATAAAAAGGAAAAATGGTATTAATTAAAGAATAATATTATCACTTAAATGAAAAGGTACCTGTAAATTTAATTGACAATCTTTGTATGATATGTATAGCTCTAACAGGATGGTTGCTTGCAGGTTTCTCAGGATTAGAGGTATAACCAGATCAATTCAAGAATAGGATCAGATTTTAGGGTCATGGAGGCATGAGTTTTCTTACAAAAGATGGATGAAGTACTGAAAAATAAAGAATCCTCACATGGGACATGAAGCTAGTGTTGATTAAGGTTGGTTGTCATTGATGTCAACCCTTGAAGAAATCCCCATAGAAAAAAGGCTTGGGTAATGGACCCAATATTTTTTTATGTAAATATGACTCATTATTGTTTTTTCATGGTTGATAAGAAGTAAATATGGATGAACTCCAAAGTGGTCCCCTTATGGTGA
>JZKD02S2082375.1:678548-691312 GCA_000966675.3 Picea glauca | reverse complement strand
AAGTATCTTGGATGGAGATTAATCATGAAAGAGATATTTGTGAGAGGATTTGTAGAGATATCACTTGATAGGTGTGAGCACATGGTTGTAACCAAATGAGAGATTTGTGGATCTATGAGAGATTTGTGGATATAAGTTATCTTAATTTTTGTATAAATAGGAGTGCCTCCTCCATTTCAAGAGGAGGACTCTTCGAGCATTGTATCCAACTTATGATGGAATAAGTATCAAAATTTATTTTCACATCAATTTCCATTTTCTAGTTTAGATTTAGAATGCTTTAGTTTATCTGTTACTTTGTTCTTAGGAGAATTGAGCTCACTCCAAATAGATCATAGTAGCATTTTCTTCTTGTTCTAATGCTTTGAATAGGTTTATATGCTTTATTGTTTTTATTAGAATTATTTGATGATCTTGATTGTTGATAGGTTATTTGAAACATTCCAAGAAAACCTCCTGAAAGGGAGCTAGTGTTTTCATGCCTACAACAGCTATGCCTTTTTGAGTGTATTTATTTTCAATGCATGAGTGTTTACTTGATGATCTTGATTGTTGATAGGTTATTTGAAACATTCCGAGAAGACCTACTGAAAGGGAGCTAGCGTTTTCATGCCTACAACAATTAAGCCTTTTTAAGTGTATTTATTTTCAATGCATGAGTGTTTACTTGATGATCTTGATTGTTGATAGGTTATTTGAAACATTCTGAGAAGACCTCCTGAGAGGAGCTAGTGTTTTCATTCCTACAACAACTAAGCCCTTTTAAGTGTATTTATTTTCAATGCATGAGTGTTTACTTGATAATCTTGATTGTTGATAGGTTTTGTGAAACATCTTGAGAGGACCTCCTGAAAGGGAGCTAGTGTTTTCTTTCCTACAACAACTAAGTCTTATTAAGTGGAATGAAAGAGTTAGGATTTGATTGAATTCTCTTAGATTAGAAGTTAGGTGCCTACTCCTGCATATATAGTGCATGTGCTTTGTAAGCCTACAAACCTCAAATTGACAAATTAAATGGTTGGGCAATTACTACAATGGAATTAAATGACAATATTTTCACCTAACAACCACCTTCCAGTTGTAGACAGAGAACATTGTGGGTTGTAGCCTCCTTCTGGTTGTAGACAGAGAATTGGGGAGTTGGAGCTTCCCTCTGGTTGTAGCTTGAGAAACTAGGGGGTTGGATCCTCCTTCCAGTTGCGCCTAGACAACAAAGGAAGTTGGTGCTTCCAATGAATGTGATTCTTCAAGACATATAAGAAAAAGTATTATGTGGTTTTCTCTAGATTTGGGTTTCCACGTAAAACACTGGTGTACTGTGTATGTGTGTGATTGTTTATTTCTTACTACTCATTATTGGATAATAATTCTACATTGATATAACATTTGAATAAAACGGATTATAATTATGCTATTACTGATTCACCTCCCCTCTCAATAATCCAACAACTAGCAGGTGAATAATTTCATTAATGGGCATAGAAAGGAAAAGTAAGGCTCCATAACCTTGAAGGTAGAGATGTGTAGACAGTTGCAAGCTTGATGTGGAAGGAAACAAAGATCTTAAGATGTGGTGTTTGAATAATCTCTATGTGTCAATCATAGGAGTTCCAGGGAAGGATTTGTTAGATATGACTTATCTACTATCTAAAATCTTAAATCATAGGTCACAATGGAAGAAAGATTCCAATGCAGAGGAATTGTAATGCACTCTCACTTCAAAAGTAGCACTGAATGAAAATTGATTTCCATTGGGGAATGGTACTAAGTGGTAAAGAATGGCCAAGTGGAATGTGGATGGAAAAGTGTTCAGACCCAGGGAACCATAGTGCAGATGTGAAGAATGTGAGCATGCAAGGCATCAAGGATCTAAAGGAATTCAAGGACAACCAACTAAAATAGAAATAGATAAATAAATAAGTGAATTGAAATAGAAATGCACTAGAGTACATGAAGCATACAATGAAGTTAAATTGCACATGCATTAGTAGGCATGCTGACAGTAAATGCATGGTGAATGTATATGTGTAATTTTTCATATGTACATGCTTGGATATGCATATAACATGTTGGTGAACTTAGAATAGTCTGTTATTATGAAATAATGTTTGAGTATGACTAAGGATGGATTATGTATTCATGAAAAATGATACATTAGGGTTAAATATGTGGATGTTGTTATTGCTTATAATTTCCATCGAGTTCAAAACCCATGAGGATGGAAGGAAAACAACAAGTAGGTTGGTAACAACCAAGCAGGTATGCATTTAGTTTCCATTGATGCATACATGTTGAAGGGGATCGAGGTAAGGATTCCCTAAATTAATTTTCATTATTTAAATTGATATGTAATTGCTGAAGGCTCGGAGTGTGTAAGTGTTGTTGATGCTAGAATGCACTTAGATAAAATGTCATATGCATATTATGTAATTATTGGCTATGGGATCATAACCAGGTAATTAAGGAGACATACTCCTTATATAACAATGAATATCCATAAAGCTAGTCATGTGTGAGACCATAATATGGTTGGATATGGAAGGGATATAGCACTATGTGAGTGCTCGATAGTATCTACTGTATATTTGATGTTTGGATTACAATGTTTGGATTGCAACCTCTTTTCCAACACTAAATAGCACTTATGGATTATATTCTTGGTGTTTTGTTAGGGTGGAAAAGGAAGGTAACCAAATAGTTAGGCAAGAAGTAGGAAGTGTGTGAATGATGTGTTGAATCGTTGGCCATACCTTCCAACTCATCATGGTGGAATACATGACATAGTTATGTGGTATTATGTAGTCAATGCATGGATGCATTATGTAGATGTGACCATGGGTATTGGCACATTTATTGTTATCTTATTAACTGTGGAATTATGAAAAGTCTATGTGACTGAAAATACATGTGTATGTAATGATGAGCTCATTCCAATTGATAGTTGGATTAATAGAAGTAATTGAATTGTAGTTGTAAACAATTATGAGAGCATGTTATGATTTTGTTTTGAATCATTGCCATGAGAATATATGTCTTGTACATGAGATAGTGACAATTTGTTTGGTTGGGGAATGTTGAAATTAGAGGAGCAAAGGGGTCTTGGATATGGCAGTGTTATAATACCATAAAGAAGACCAATGCCTATTGATACAAGAGTCAAATTGTTATGAGAAAAAGCTCATGTCTAGAGGTTTTATTTTTCCTATATAAAACAGTTTTGGGAATTATGATTTGATAATTACTAACAAATTGTTTTGGCCGAATGTAAATTGATGAAATTGTAGGTATAATGGTCTTGGATATGGCAGAGATGTAATCCCATAAGGAAGACTAATATCTACAGCTGTAGAGCCAACCATTATGAGAAGAAAGATCATGCTTGGAAAAATTTATTTTCCTGTATAAAACAGATTTGACATTTATGTTTGAAATGGTTATAATGATATCTCATGATGACTGTATGTGTATAATACATATGATATGTTGGATATGCAAGCTGGAAAGCATGGAAAAGTATATTTTTGTGACATAAGAACCTTGTGTCCCTAGAAATCTTCTTGTGCAAGAGAACCTTGATCAGGAAATATGGATTGCCTGAGGGACTGCATAGTAGAGAAGGGGATGCCTGAGCCTCGGCCTAGAAGGTGAGTGACCACACAGAAGATGAGACTTTCATAGCTCTTGATTGGGGTAATGAAAACAATGGTTATGTCAGGGAAAATAGTCATCCAAGTTAATGAGACAACCATATGGATGAAGATCCATGAACCACACAGATAAGTATTCTATTAGATTATGAAAATTTCCTCTTACAATATGAGAAAGAATGAGAATTTTATGCACAAATTTTGAACTGAAATGCTCACTACTTTGAAATATTGCAGGAAAACGATGAATGTTGAAGATCTAGAAAAGTACCAGACTATGATAGAAAAGAAGGTGATGTTGGAGCAACTAAATGATAAAGGCATGGAATGAAGAAAGTCGAATGGACTTTCTACAACTGGAGTTCTGGAACCCACAACTATGAAACTTCCTGGCCAAGTGCACTGAAGTCGGGTAGAAGTGAAACAGTCTGAGGGAATTCATGGTAGAGAAAGGGGTTCATTTATTTGGGTTGTGCAAGGCTTCGAGGGAAGGAGAGCTTGTTTGTTGGAACTATTTCCAGAAATATAATTTATGAATATCATCATACATGTTTTGGGTCAGAATGCCTATGCATACATGTTTTAGGCCAGAGTGCCTATGTATATAAGATTGGGCTGAATTTCCTGTGTGAATTAAGGCCAGAAGGCCTATAATTGTAATGTTAATAACATTGGAATGGTGTTGTGCACTAAGACAGTGCCAAAATAAGGGGAGGGGGATGTAACATCTTGGTTCTAACCCTTATAAACTATAATTTATTATGTAAATATGACTTAGTCTAGTGAGTCGATAAAGTTGAAAAGGGGCGAGAGTGCCTAGGAAATGTAACACTTCCTATACAAAAACAAAATACATCATTGGCTGCAAGATGGAAAAGGACAAAAGATATAGGGGGATATGATTCCACGAAAGATGGGGATTGAGGGGCTAAGTCTTGTTATTATTATTTTATTTACCCATAATTGATTTTATGGAGAAGAGGGGTTTACATAGGATTCTTGGGAGGGAGGCCATGTGGCTCTTTTCTTCATGTAATTATTTAAGCATCCCTTGGGATCTGTTTCGGGGTTGTTCTTCCCTTGTATCATCCTCTTCTCACTGGTTCACTTTTTCTTCTTCATCTTCACTCACTATTGCTAGTTCGTGTGCTCTTGGGCTAAGCATGGAAATGAATGGCAGGAAAAGGAGAGCCATCATTGAATGGGTGTAATGATTTACTGATCATTCTCAGAGGGAATGGATTCCTGTGTGCATGAACTTGATGACAGTTCAGATAGAACTATCCACAATTGAGAGTCCTTGGAATTTTCAGTAGGGATAGTTCCTGACCAGTAGCACTAGAGACTTAGAGATAAATGGAATAGCCTCAGGGACTGCATGGTAGATAAAGGTGTTCATTTCTTGGGGTTGTGCAGGTTGAGGGGGAAAGAGAGTTGGAAATTAGGATTGTTGTGAGGTTGGAAAACCTGAGAGCTACTTAGCCAAATACTGTGTATTTAGACTTGGCCTAGGACTCGTCCTTGTGGATTCATAGCCTTGGTTCATGGGTGACCTGTTGTTAAAAGTAAATGAACAAAATCATCTATGGTTGGGAGGAATGTCCTTGGTCTGCAACCAATTGGTGGATGTTTACTTGCAAAGATAAGTTCTCTCTATGTTTTTTGTTTAATGTATTTTGTTGTGTATTTAATTATCTTTGAGATATGTATTCTAATGTGCATGTTTGTTGGTTATTTGTTGTGCATGGCACATTGTTTATCTCTTTTATGATGTGACATGGATCTTGTATTATGCATGTGGTGTGCATGCTTCTAACATTGTTGAGAAGTCCTATGTTTTCAAATTAGGGATCAGAGAACTAGGTCTTGGGACTGCAACATTACTAGCCTGCAGGTGGTTGGGTATGTTGTAGCCTGTTTAAGAGGCATAGCCTAACCTCTGGGTGGTTTGGTCTGTTACATAATAAGCCAGAAATATCAAAGAACATCTTGAATATAAAAAGAAGTATTTGAAAGACCACATAGCAATATAAAGGGAAGAAGCATAAATGAGAGAGATGATATTGACAAATCATCTCAAGGAAAGAACTAACGATCTAAACTAGCTTGAGGTAAAGTTTGGTCAAGAAGAGAAAGGACTTGAAGAAGAAATAATCACATTAAAAATCCATCTTGCAGAAGAGAAAAGAACAGAAGAAGTCATGAAGTCTTAGATAATGAAGAAAGAAGAAGAGGTTGATGATATTGCAGAAGAAGTTGTCACATTGAGAAGTAAAATCCTCAAGCTCAATAAGAACATTGAAGAGACAAAAACATCCACATCAGTTATAGAGAATGAAGAGAAGCACTCTATGTTGCTAGAAAATAATAATGAAGAAAATAGAAAGAGTTATGCATAAGTACTCAAAGGAAGGAATCATGGTCAACCAGAATCTAAGAAAACCATTGAAGATACATCTTCAAGAATACCATACATGTTCAAGCCAAAAAGAATCTTCAATCATGATCATGATTAGTCAAAGAAAAGATTAAGAAGGACTACACCAAAAATAAGATCATTCACTCCCATGTATGCAAATCTGTTGTATGGTCATTTTTTTATTGTACTAATTTTGGACATAAGGTTGTAGATTGCAGTGATTATAAAAGAAATGTTCAAGCAAGAAATGCCTATGTGGCCCCACGTAACATTGAATGTTACAAATGCCATAACTATAGACACATAGCTAGTGATTGTAGAAGCATGATCGATACTTCCATGAAAGAGAACATTGATATTATATATAAGAAAGTATGGATAAGAAAACACGTATAACATGTGAACAAAGACCAGGTCCCAAAGATCGCAATATTGGTAATAAAATGAGATGAAGAAAATTCTAAAGAGAAAAAGAAATACGTCAGATACAGAAAGGTTTGGAAAATAACTGAAAGAAAATAAGTACAAGTAAATAAGGAACATGTTGAAGATATTTTACTTTCAGGAATTGTAGTGAAAGATGAATCCACGGACAGAAAGAAAGAAGCCAGAGCTCATAGAGATGATGTATATACCAATGAAGATGATGATGAATACACATCAGAGCAGGAATTGTTTTGAGCCATTTGTCTTAGAGACTCTTAGGTAATATGAATATTAGATAGGGGGAGTCTATGTTATAGTTGTGATAGACCAAATAACCATCCTTCAAGAATCTTACAGAGTTTGAGAAGACAGATCTAAAGTAATCAGTTAGCAGAAGCACAATCAATTGTATTAGTGAAGACTTCATGATAGTATCATGATAAATGGCTCAACATTATGGAAAGTTGTGCAATAGAGTCTTGGAAAGTATGGAAAGAGATGGATTTCTAAGAACACTTGGTAGGTTTGGACATATATATGACAGTGGAAGAGAGAATGGATTCATAGATTGGTTTAGAGAGTGGTTTAGAGACAAAGGAAAATTATCATAATGGATGATATTTACACAGGAAATAACTCGAACAATGCTAATGGATTCCAAATTGATAGATATTATTTAGACACATGCAATGCATACAATATTTCACATCCAAAACAGAGTAATGATAAGAAACAAAAATGAAAAAAATCCCTATGAGATATGGAAAGGAAGACCAACAAATGTGAAGCACTTCTAATTATTTGGAAGCAAATGCTACATCAAAAGAAAAGATGGAAGAATGAGTGGACTAGAAGAAAAGGAAGAATAAAATGAATCAATGGAACAAATTTATGAAGAAGAATCAGAATATGAAGAAGAAGTAGAAGGGGAAGATGAATAAGATCAGGTAGAAGTAGAAGAACAAGTTCAAAAAGTGCCTCCAAAGACACCTAGCAAACAAGTACAAAAGAATCATTTTTCAGATTAGATTATCGGAAAAAAATATGCAGAGGTCGAAACTAGAATAAGAATTGGTTCGCCAAAAAAAATGAACTTACCACTCTCATATATGATTGAACCAAATAGTTTTGAAGAGGCCAGTAAGGATGAATTTTGGAATAAGGCCATGGATGAAGAATTGTATGAAATATAGAAGAATGACACTTGGGAATTGGTTCCAGGACCAAAACATAAGAATGTGATTGGAACAAAGTGGGTATTCATAAATAAATTGAATGAAGATGGACATGGTACAAGGAACTATAATGCACCCATGGTGAGGAATCAATTTTTTCTCTCTTATTAGGAGAAGAAATACCCTCCTTCGGGATCTCTATTCCATTCTTCTCTTTCATAGATTTCCATCCACGATCTCTAGGCTCCGAAATGAGTTCAGAGCTGGAAGATAGTCTCTCGCAAGTTCTTCGGGTTCTTTCATCCTCCCATAATTGCATATGACTGCAGGCTATGACCGAACGCAAAGACAACAGGTGCAAATATGACCACCATGTGAATCCTCCGAAGTGGAAAACCTATGAAGTTCATGATTCAACGTCACGTGTCCCAAGGGATTTCAACGACCTAGATTTACTTCGTGACTTTGACGTTTGGGAGTTTCAAACATTCCTAAACCTCTTTCCTCTAAAGTACTCTGTACCTAGATTTACATATCAAGCATGACACATCCATCTAAATCAATGGCTCAAATCCACTTCGGGACTTCAACGTTATAGAATCCTAAACGCTCACACCACCTTCTCTCCTGGAGTGTTTTCTTCTAAAGTCAAGGATCGTGTGCCACATGTGCCTCTCATTTAACGGTGGGGATCCACTTCGAGTGTCCCTCTACTCCTCATTTATTTTTCCCCATTTCCGAAGTGCACGATATACTGAAGCGTCTCTCCCACAGATTGACAACTATAAATTACTTCATCTCTTCAGGATTCAGGAGTTTCAACCTCTCCCCACTTGCTTTCTCACAGAGTGATTTCACCCGAATTCAATGATCTGTCAATGCTCATCTCTCTCAAATTGATGGTCATGATTTACTTTGGGGCTTATCCACTCATGTGACCCCACCTTCTTTCGACGTGGCTATCTCCTGAAATGGAATATATGTTGACACCTGTCCTCAGCTGATGGATGGCTCAAGTGAACTTCAACACTTCAGCCTTTGGGATTCCTTGTTCAACACATCCCCCTTTCTCTCGGAGTGGTTTCACCCAAAGTCGATGATCTATCGATGTTTTTCTCCCATAGATCGACGACTAAAAATCACTTCAACTCTTCGGGCTTCAAGAGGTTCAACCTCGCAACATTTGTTTTTCCCAGATTAATTTCACCCAAAGTTGATGGATTTCTACCATGTATCCTCTCTCTCGGATTGACTATATAGATGAACTCTTTCACTCTCTGGATTTCCAAAGGAACTCATGAATAACCTCTTATTAATACCCCAGTGTGGGCCACTCCATGCAGGACACCTAGCATCGTCATCACTCAACACATGGGTCCCCACATACTCTCGACATTATTTCCATATTCCCTTGATCGAATAGTCGAAAGGGGTCCCAAAGGATCCATAGATCCATGGTCCACATTAATCCTCTACTTCGTTCTTCAGAATTGTTTTCATTACTAAGCCTCTATTCTCCCAAAGCGGTCAACACTGAACTAACTAACTCATAGATCTGATGGTCGGGATGGTTCCTAGGAATCCTCAGAACTAAAGCCCATATTAACTTTGGGACTTCAGGAATTTTACCTCCCTTACAACGAACTCGTTCAATTCTCTGAACTCGTGAAGTCCGAAGGACCCAAGGGTTAACTCTCGTGCTCTTTCCCATATCCAATGGTCAAAATAGACCTTGGCTCTTCCCAAAAAGATCTTTTTCATTCATCTTCTAGACAAAGGAACCTTCCCTTTCGATACTTCAATCTTTCTATTCTTCCTTATCTTTGCTATCTCTGACAGACTTAATAAATTTTCACTCTTTCTCTTGAACTTAACAATTAGAAGGATTCTTCTGCACACCCCTTGTGCTCATTCATCAACTCTAGAACTTAAGAGATTCTTGGTCTCTGTCTATCTCACAGAGATCCTATGCATTTGTGCACCATACCTCTTGAGCTTTAATAGACTCCTTCCTCCAAGGGACTCAGTACAACTAGGAGTGTCGACATGCATACGTGAAACTGTTCCCAAGATTGACAAACTCAAAGTTCATTACTCTAGCTTTAGCCACCAGAGGGCTCAAGCATTTACAAGTAAAATTCATGTTCAAACCATATAATTTCTTACTTTCATAATTACGCAATCAAGTAGAAATGAAAGGGATATATTATAACCACTAATCAATCATGCACATCCCTGAAAGCATTCATAGTATATTCAATTTTATCACATAGCTACAACTCAATTACACAGGGTATGAGAATACTTATCTATTATAGGTTGCAACTAACCAACTGACTGTGGTTGTGTTCCTTTACACCCAACCATAGGCTCAGAGGCATTCATTCTTAGTGCTCTGACCACCCTCATTCCAAGACATTATATTACTAGGGAATTTATGCTATCTCTTAGAGAGACTCTCTCTATCACAGCAACCCTAGGAGGTTTATCATATGCTTCCTCAACATCAAGCTCATGTTATGGGTCTTCAGTTTGTGTTCTATGGACTTCATTTTGGTTCGTGCATCTCCTTTCGAGCTTCCACCCTTGTCTCATGTATTTTCTCTTACTGTCCCATGTATGTATCTTACCTTCCTTCTTTAGGGAGGTTTTCCGATCTATCCTATTTCTTCTGTCAGAAGAAAGCTCAGGTCTATAGATCTATGTGGTAATTCGGGCTGATAGCCCATGTTTCCATTCATGGGGGTGGTTGATTATTCAACCACCAGTCCTTTCCATCATTAAATGATTCTTTCCTCAAGATATATCATGGCTTGTACTTCAAGGCTTCACCCCCCAACAGTGAGTTATGGGAAATTTAACAATAATACATTTACATTGTCTACATGCCTTAGCATGGTAATCCTATTTGATGATTAATTACAATCTAGGGGAAACAAGGGTGTTACAATCCCCTCCCCCTTAAAAGGAACACTATCCTCAATGTTCTTTATCAATAACACCTGTCATGAATTTATCATCCAACCACTTCAGAAGTATTGACCTTCTTTCTCGGTCAGGTCCTTTTTCAGACCCTTAATCTTCGTCACATGCTTTAAATAATTCTTGGACAACAAGAACATTAATCATAGTCTCATGCAAAAAGATTTCACTGTTGCATAAAAATTTCTAGGAAAATTTCATAAACTAGCACAATAATTATCTTCGCAGTTTGTGGATTTGTATCCACATGGTTGTCTTGTTATCCAGGCTCATTTTTTTTTGTGTACATGATCCTAATAGTTTACAAGAACTATTAGAGTATCCTCTTCCTTTCGGTCACTCACCCTCCAAGACCAGGCTCAGGCATCCCCTTCTTTGCTATATAGCTCCTTAGGTGATCCATCTTGCCTTGCCAAGGTTTTCTTGAATAGGAAGAACTATCCATCATGCGCATGATCCAAATACTTTACAAGAACTATCAGAGTTTCCTCTTCCTTGTGGTCACTCACCCTCTAGGCCCAGGCTCAGTCATCCCCTTCTCTTCTATACAGTTCCTTGGGTGATCCATCTTTCCTTGCCAAGGTTTTCTCGTACAGAAATAGTTCCAAATACTTTATTGAGCCTTACAGTTGAGTCATCCATCATAATTTATCTGTCAAGGCGTCCCTCCGGCTTATGTTACCTCAAAAAAACATAGTCTAGGTGATCATGTCTTACCACAGGGTTCTCATGGCTCAGTAGTAGCCATTTTTCTTTCTTTTATAGCTTGACAGCCTTCATCTATCCTTTCTGGATAGATCTTTTCTTCTCACCTATATCAAAGGCATACCAAAATTCATGACATATCATCATAAATTTTAAACTCAAAATTTTATTGTCAATATGTCACCCACAGATTTCCAAATTCCACATTTTGTTTTCATATTTTTTCCACACATGAACGGGATTCACAATGATGGGACTTTTATTCCCATAGTATTTTGGATCAACAAGAAATTTGTCTTCCTTATGGGCTCACAATGTTTCCATATCCAAGACCCTTTTCTCCCTTCAATTCATTCTTTACACATCCAAACAAATTGTTAGTATCTAATGCATCCATGTATATATATATATATATATATATATATATATATATATATATATTCAAAAACATGCATACTAACAATTCATCACATCTATATAAACATGAAAAAGAGATCTTAGTCCTTTCCTATGCCTCATGGCCACATTCATACCCAATGCACTCTTGTGTTGATTTCAAGGTTGTCACACTTTATGACAGGTCCTTGTCCATGGTGTGTTGGAATTTAACCCACCTCTTCATGATGTGGATTATTCTTTTTCATTCATTCTTATAGTAGGACCATACTTCCTACTATAGGTCGATCACGATCCCAAATATGTACACGTGAAACTTCAAAAGTTTCACATGAATTCCTTTAAGCATTCTTCCTTCATTAATAACTAGGGTGCCAACACTCACGGCCACCCAATTTTGTTTTCCTTTAGCGCTTACGTAATGTATGTAAAACATTGGAAGGTGTAAATTCTAACCTTGTACAATATCTACTGCAAACTGATATTCAGAAAAGAACAGAAAATATACAATGGCAAATACAAACATTACACAGATATTTTTCACCTCGAAACCCAAATCGGGAAAACCAACATATATTATATTCATACATTGTGTTACATTGTTTACAATACAATATACATATAGGAGCCAGCGGCATCCAAAACCATAACCCAATGACTTGGATTAGTCCAAAACCCTAATTCCTTAACCTAAAATAGAAAACCATCGGCAAAAAACCATGTGCCGAAAAACTACCTAATATGTCATCCCAGAAATATGTCGGCCCAGAGAAAATATGTCGGCTCGGCTTGGCGAAAAATATGTTGGCCTGAAAACACTACTACTCTTGCAAAGAATATAACACATACCCAACATTCTCCCACTTGTTGTTTTCTTTGCACATAGGGGGTTACAGGGATACATAGTCAACAATCCAGGGTAGCAATGCCCATGGATCCTCTACACCAAGAGAACTTCTCAGTGCTCATAGATTTTGTTAATGAATCTGCAACATTCTTCAAAGTGTCCACCTT
>JZKD02S2082375.1:643422-676151 GCA_000966675.3 Picea glauca | reverse complement strand
CAGGAGATTTAGATCTACCCTTAGACTTAGATCTCCCACTTGAGAAATTAGATTTATTTCTTTCCTAGGAACGTCCTCTTGCAAATAATGCATCTGTGCTATGTCCTTCCATATTTTTTTGTCTCATCTCCTCCGACAACAAGAATGAGACCACTTCTTCAAACTTCAAAGAAGTTGTATTACTACCTATGGCCATAACTAGACTATCCCACAAGTCTGGTAAAGAACACAACAAACTGATACATTTATCTTCATCTGAAATTTTAATATCAACATATACTAACTGACTTACCATAGTATTGAAGGCGTTCAAATGCTCTACCACCGAGTCTCCATCTCTCATCCTCAAGTTATACAGCTTCTTTCTCAGGAATAGTTTATTTGCCAGGGACTTAGACTAATACAACTTCCCCAACTTTTCCCATAAATCTTTGGTTGTAGCTTCCTCTGACACATTCAGTAATATTGAATCGGAGAGACACAGTCGAATTGTGCTCTTTGCCTTCTGATCCATCTTTTTCTAGTCATCTGCAGAAGTTCCTGTAGGTGTCGTACCTGGATCTACTGCGATCCACTGATCTCTGTCCACCAAAATATCTTCCATCTTGATATTCCACAGCTCAAAGATTTTCCCATTAAACTTCTCGATCTCCATCCTTGAATTTCTTGCCATTTCTTTTCACCTGAAAAACAATACCGCAGATCTCCCACTGTAACAAGGCTTATCACAGTCTCGAGCCAAACCCTTGATGATAAAGGCGTCCCCCTGAAGCCAATAAATCTCTGATACCAAATGTAAATTATAACCTTGTAAAATATCTACTACAAACTAATATTCAGAAAAGAACATAAAAGATACAATGGAAAATACAAACATTACACAGACATTTTTCACCTGGAAACCCAAACCGGGAAAACCAACATATATTATATTCATACATTGTGTTACATTGTTTACAATACAATATACATATAGGAGCCATCGACATCCAAAACCCTAACCCAATGACCTGGATTAGTCCAAAACCCTAATTCCTTAACTGAAAATAGAAAACCATCGGCAAAAAACCATGTGCCAAAAAACCACCTAATATGTCATCCTGGAAATATGTCGGCCTGGCGAAAATATGTCGGCTTGGCCAGGCGAAAAATATGTCAGCCCAAAAAATAAATTTCGGGGGCGCTGCCACCAAACCCTTATGTACGGGGCTCTGCCTCCCTGCACCCCCCGAGGGGGGGCCTAGCAGCCCCCCCTCTAACCCCCCTGTGTGCCCGGCGTAGGCGCTCACACACTACTAATCGTGCAAAGAATATAACACATACCCAACAAAAGGTCCTCCTTCCTTACTGAAAAATGCATTGTCTCCCATCTTATGTAACATGGATTCCCTCAATGCATTCCATGCAACGTGCTAACTATGAGAATCTTTATTCCCATATAACCAGTCCCCGCAACCATAGTCTAATGTAGAGTGCCAAAATGTACCTTCCTTGACTGACCCAGATGGACTCTGTTTTCTCTCCACATGATTAAGAGTTGTGACCTTAGATCTTATTCCTTTCAGGTGCTACCCTTTTAGCTCCCATGTCTCGGTGCTATGATCCTAGCTAAACCTCTTGTCTGCAATTCAACAGTGAAGATCCCTATTCCCCCAGATCCAATAGTGGCAAGGGATTGCAGAACCTCAAATAGCTCGCGGTTTAATTCATCTTCCGATCTTCACAATGGATATGGTTCGTTCGATCTACGATTGGTTATCAAACTAAAAAAAAAAAACTATATTAAATTTAATTTATGGGTACAGGTCCTGACATTAATCTGCATGCATATACCTTCCCTGCAATGAATACAGATCGTTGATCTTATCCCTAGATCAATTCTAAACCACACAATTCCAAATACAACAATCCCGACATAGAAGTATTTGACCGAGAATTTAGAGTGAGAGTAGATCGTCGATTTTCCAAATTCAACCACAGAACCCAATCACATCACACATTTACGTGGCATTAACGTGTGGGTTCCTTGTAGGTCCACCCACCGATCGTTCACAGATCAATGGTTTGTAGTGATTGTGGAAGCCCCAATGTGATCAATGTTTATCAGAGAGTTCAACCTCCTCATTCCAAAATCTGTTCACCCAACTCTTTTAATCATGGTCTTTGAACATCCACCTCGATCAGATCAATGGTGTTCTTCGATTATAGGCCATGAGATATCATTCTTGTTAATTTCGCCTTCACACTCTACAATCAATACAAGTTGTCCAATCTATGATCGGACCCCAAACTCAAAACAAAGATACATTGAATTTAAATTACGGGCACAGACTCCGTCACTAACCCATTTTCCCATTTGACCTCCACAATGAATATGGGCCATCGATCTTATCAAATGAATGGCATTTGATCCATTAAGTCCAGTGGATATTGAAATAGATATGACAACTCAAATCGATTTCCTCTCGATGAACGACTCGTGTTCACTTCCTCTGTCGGGTTTTTGATTAACCTGATTCGATCAAGGTTTTCTTCCTGACTTATACTCTACTTGAGTATCTGAGGCATACAACTACCTTTCCTTAACATGGTTTTAACAAAGCCTATTCAATCAAATGTACCACTTTATTCATTCATTAGTCTTCTATTCATTACATCATGCTTTCAAAATGTAATCCAGGATTCTTATATATATATATATATATATATATATATATATATATATATATATATGATCTTGTAGAGCACTGCTTAGTTTCTCAGCAGTTATTAAGGTTGTGACTCTGACCTCCTAACAGATTTTTAACATAGCTCTTCCATAGGGAACTCCCTTAGCATGCAACTTACTTATTGCACGTCCATCACTATATGTGATGGCCTCATCCTTGAGTTAGCTTTAGTTGTTTACCAAATATTCCATAAGGGATATAAACATGTATCTTTGTCATGCACCCAAATTATGTATCCATACATATTCTAGTTTTGTTAACTTACCTCCATGATGTACTTAACCATATGCATAATCAAAAGTCTGTGTGTAGCTTCCATGGGTATATTTCATAGCCTACATACATCTTTATTCTAAAATCAGTCAACTCCTGATTGTTCACAATCATTATCATGTGAGCCTCAAAGGAAGAATCATTTGCCTCCTATCATGACAACATAGCATTCTTTCTCATTTACTCTTTCATTTATTTATACTAGTCTTCCCTAAGGGAATGGATTGCATTCCCTTTAAGCTATCATTCGAAACAGAACTTTCATGACTCTTTGGAATGGAGTTAACCATTCATCCATGGTATTCACTTAATATTGGCAAGTGCAATTCTTTCCTTACATATCACTCATCAAGGCAGCCATATTGTGCCATCAGTATACATATATCCTTACATAATGCATGTGCATCATTTACACATGGGCCTATCAGAATTATATATCCTCTTCCAAGGATATTATTTCCATTCTTATGACAAGCCTCATGGGGACACACAACTCTCAACTTCCCTCTCAGTTGTGAGCTTCTAGTCATTCACACGACATCCACCTGGAATTTGAATCAGACATAGTCATAACTAGCTTCCCCTTTCATACTGTAAGGCCTATGTCCCCATAGAGCCTTATAAAAATACAAGCTAAAATTAAAGAATGAAGAAAATTTATCCTATACAATTCAATCATCAACATATAATCATTTATTATTCAACATAAATTAAATTTTTTAACAACATGAAAGTAAATTTAATTAACAACCACTTAAAACAACAAATTCATGAAATTCATACCTCTTTCTGATGTTAATTCCTCAATCTCCAGTTGTCCTCTCCGCTGCTCTGCCTGAACTCTGCCCAAAACTAATTCTTCCTCCCTGCCAGCTAGGAACAGAGCCTATTCGGCTCCCTAGCTCCAGGATTCTGTGAGGATTCCTGGCCTCCGAGCCCAAAACTTCTAGCAACCCGGTGCACCCCTGTAACAGTTCACCCAAAATCCAAACTAGAAAATATCCTCAACAGAAAATACAGTTCCTCCTCTCAATTGCTCTCCTTTCCCCAAATTCCAAAAAGTCCTCCTTTCCGAATGCCTCTCCTCCTCATATCCTTCCCCATTCACTGCCTCCTCCTTCATTTAATGCCACCCACCTTATCATTCCATTTACTACCTTATCCCTCCATTCAATACCCTATCCCTTGTCATACGTAAAGTTTTATAATAAATAAATTAAATTTATTAAGACTTTAATTCTTTACCTAAATCATTAAATGTGTTAAGTAATCAATTAAATAATTAATCAACATTTATTAAACAATAAATAAATAATTAATATTATTAATAGTTAATCATTACTTAACTAATACACATTAGGACAAATAATTATTTAATTAACTATTCTTGATAACCTTAAGCAACTATTTAACTAGAGTTGTTACATACACCCACCCTTTAGGAAACTTCATCCCAAAGTTAAAATATTTTATGATACAAGGGAAAAGAAACATGGTTCACACATTCATAACAAATCACTGACATTATTAGTAAGTAAGCTAGAAACTCATTCATACTAGTGTACATGTGCAAGAAATGCATGTGTAGCTAGTACATACAAGTCTTATTCATGTACTAATATCGATAACTATCATCTCTATAGTAATTTCCATAGCATCCAATCCATTCAACAAGACTATTCATTTTATAAAAGATAATAAACCAATCAAATGTTTGGGAAATCTTTTAATTACAATTATCTAGCTCAACAATGTTATTTAGACAATTGTAGTTTAGTTACATAATTATGAATATTCATATATATAAACATTTTCTTTTCAGAAGGAAAAATGATAAATTCCACCATAAGAAAAATCTCCATACACTCTCAACTATTTCTACTCATTCTTCCTCCCTAACTTACTTCCATCTTCCATTCCTATCCTTCCTTTGTTGGACTATCTTGGAGCATCAACTATATTGACCTAACTCCAAATAGAACCCGTAAGCGAAAGTGTCACTACCTTGACCAAGCTTCCCCAATAGGCAACTGACAGTCATCATCAAACATCTAGGGGAGCATGAGCTAACATCATTCTCCCATGACTTCAGGTTTTAGAGGATACACGGTGGGAAATGCCTCCACCCCTCCTAATCATAACTAGGGTCCACAGCCTACAATGGAATTTACAGTGGCACTGTGTTGCTGGGAGTATTGTCATCGTCTATTCAGTTTTGGGTAGTCTCACCACCTGAAATACTACACTGGTCTACATATCATAGCAATGCATCCAAACCAATATAATTTCACATACAAAGATTCATACCATATTGTTTCTCGGCCAATGGTCATGACATCCACTTTCATCAACATTATCCCTTGGCTATTTCATAGCCCATAGCCTGCAGATTAGTCTATAACACAAACTCATACATTTCTATGCATTATCATCATGTAATTGCATATAACCATAATTTCAATTCGGTATTTGCGTACCAAAAACTTAACATCAAAGTTTTCAAGTTAGAAATAGATCTCATAATATCCCATAATTCAATTTCGACACCCCTTTATAAAATTGTCATTTACAAAATAGATTGTATCATATCCAACATCATTCTAATAACATTTAAACCTTCATAGGATTATCATTCACACAATATGTCACATCATATCCATCATCATCAATAACATTTAAACATTCATAAAATTTACATTCACATAGTAGATCGCATCATATCCATCATCATCAATAACATTTAATCATTCATAAAATTTACATTCTCACAATATATTGCATCATATCCATCATTATCCAAATACATTTAAACATTCATAAAGATTCATACATCTTAAAAAGTTCAAGTGTATCATTTAATAGTTTCACTTGTGAGTAGAAAATAAAAGTGTGTAGGCCTCAGGTAATCTTGGCTGTATAAGTCAAAAGGTGGTGTTACATACACTCAACCTTCGAGAAACATATTGTTGAGGTGGTAAAAAAAGTGAGCGATAGTCTCGTCATAGTGTCTCAGCATCTTCCCAAGTAGCAGATCCTGGACTATACTTGTCCCACTGGACCTTAACTTGGTCTACTAGACAGTTCCTGAGCTGTTGGACTCTACGGTCCAATATGCGTAACAGTTCTACCGTGAGGGTTCCCGCGTCCGATACCTATAGTTCCTTCCAATTTAGTTTATGTGATTCATCAGCAACATAATGACATAAAACAGATACATGAAAAACATTATGAGTTTTATGCAGGTGGGGTGGTAGTACGAGACGATAGGCAATGGGTCCAATTTTCTCTTGGATTTTGAATGGTCCTATAAATCAAGGTGACAACTTTGTCCCCTTCCCGAACTATATGGTACTCTTGTTAGGCCTGATACGAATGAAAACCTGGTCTCCCACTTCATAACTTCGGTCGGTCCTGTGCACATCTGCATAACCTTTTTTCCTATCCTATGCTTCCTTTAGTCTCTGCCTAATTTGAATCACCTGTTCCTCCATCTCTTGAATCAATTCTGGCCCAATTTTTACTCGATCTTCTAATCTATCCCAACTCAACGACATTCTACATGGCCTTCCATACAAAGCTTCGTAGGGTGGCATTTTGATGGAGCTATGAAAACTATTATTGTAGGCAAAATGTACCAAAGGTAGGTACTTCTCCCAATGGGTTTGATTATCCATGACGTACATCCTAAGCATGTCTTCCATGACTTGATTTAGTCTCTTAGTTTTCCCATATGTTTCAGGATGATAAGTTGTGCTTAAGTTCAACTGGGTCCCCAACGCTGACTACAAACTCGTCCAAAACCTCGAAGTGGATCTAGAGTCCCTATCTGAAATGATCTTCTTAGGTATCCTGTGCAAATGGATGACCTCACTTACAAACAAACATGCCACATCAATGACATTGTAAGTGTCTCTAAACAAAATAAAATGAGCACTCTTGGTTAACTTATCAACTATCACAAGAATGGCATTGTGTCTATGAGATGTGAGTAGAAACCCCCAAAAAAAATCCATAGAAATGACTTCCCAGTTGGACATAGGAACATCATGTGGTTGTAAGAGGCCTGCTGGGTGATGGTGGTCTGCTTTCACTTGTTGACACTCTAGGCATTTGGTGACGAAATGGACTACATATCACTTCATTCCTACCCAAAAGAAGAGCTTCCTCATGTCTGTGTACATATTCTTCACACACAAATGCACACAATAAAGTGCTCTATGGGCTTCTTTCAGTATGATGCTTCGAATATCCCCATCATCAGGGATGTACATCCTTCCTCGATATCTTAACAGTTCATCTACTTCTATACTATATCCTTCATACTTTAGATCTAATTCCCTCCCACTCTGTAGGTTTGAAGTAACTTTTAAGTACCAATTGTCTCCTTGGAGTTGTGTCAACACACATTCCCTCGGATTGACCTTTAAGGGTACCAAGGAGAAGACACATGGTCTCCTACTCAAGGCATTTGCGACCACATTTTCCTTTCCCTTGATTTATGAAATACCAAAATTGTACTCACTCATAAAATCACTCCATCGCCTTTGCCTGGCATTCATATCCCTTTGAGTGAAGAGATTTTTTAAACATTGATGGTCTGTTTTGAGCTCAAAGTTTCACCCCACAAGATAGTGCCTCCAAAGTTTCAGAGATAGCATTACAGCTGCCAAATCTAAATCATGAGTCATGTATAGCTCTTCATGTTTCTTTAACTTCCTTGATGCATAATATATCACTCCTCCATCCTGCATTAGCATGGGCCCCAACCCTTGCTTCGAGGCCTCTGTGTAGACTGTGAAGTCCTTTTCCATATCTGACACTCATAGAATTGGCGCACTAGTTAGTAACCTCTTAAGCTCAATGAATGCACTATCAGATTCTTTTGTCCATTCATACCTGACCCCCTTGCGTTGCAAAGTGGTGATGGGTTTCACTATTTTAGAGAACCCTTCCACAAATCTCCAATAATAACCTACTATCCCCATGAAGCTTCTTACCTCATGAGCATTTTTCGGCACTGGCCACTTCATAATGGCCTTTACCTTTTCTGGGTCCATAGAGATTCCTTCACCGGAAACGATATGACCTAAATAGTGGATCTCTTTCTGGAAGAAGGAACACTTCGACAACTTCCCATACAATTTGTTCTCTCCAAGGCAGGACAACACCTCTCGTAAGTGTTCCTCATGTTCTCTTTCATTTTTGGAATAGATGAGGATGTCATCTTGAAAGACTTGTACAAAATGGTCTAAGTACTTCTGGAATACGTCGTTCATGAGGCTCATGAATAATACTGGTGCATTGGTCAATCCGAAAGGTACTACGACAAACTCGTAATGTCCAAACTGAGTTCGAAAGGTAGTTTTAGGAATATCGCCTTCCTTAATCCTTAATTAGTGATACCCTAATCACAAATCGATCTTTGAGAATACCGTTGATCCTTTCATCTTATTGAAGAGGTCATCTATTCACGGCATTGGGTACCTATTTTTCATTGTAGCATGGTTCAAGTCCCTGTAATCTATACACAATTGTAAGGAACCATCCTTCTTCTTTACAAAAATTACTGGTGCACCCCAAGGTGAGACACTAGGCCTTATTAGCCCTAAGTCCAGTAACTCTTTCAAATGCATTTGAAAATCACAAAGTTCTGACACTGTCATCCAATACGGAGTCTTGGAAACTAGTTCCGCACCAGGTTTCAACTCAATAGTAAAATCAAGCTCCCTCTTAGGAGGTAACCCTGGTAATTTGTTCAGAAAAACATCCGTAAATTCTAACAATACCAGGTACTGTTCCAAGGAGGGTCCCTTCCTTTCATTCACTACTTCCACTACATATAGTCGACACCCTTGCCTCAAGCATCACTTAACCTTCATACTTGAGATAAAGCATAATGACACCCTTCTCCGTACACCCTGGATCTATACTGGCCTTCCTTCGTCGTCAACACAGAGCCCCCTTTTTGCGAAACAATCCACCAAAGCTTGATGAGCTTCTAACCAATCCATTCCAATGATTATTTCATACACCCCGAGAGTAGTAACTTATAGCTTCAACCTGGTAGTACACATTCCCAGGTCTACTATGCAATTATCAACACTAGGTCCTACCACATGTTTTCCCCCGAAGCCATGTCGACTTGTTTAAAGTCATCGTTCTCGTAGGTTTCCAACCAACTCTTTTCTAATGCAGATGGTGAAATGAAACTATCTGTAGTACCAGAATCAAATAAAATATTAACATTGATACCATTTAGCATAACTAATGACTCCACCACCGTGGATTGATGTTTGTCCTGGAAATTATTAACCTCTGCGTAAATCTGGTGGCTGCTACTTTCTCTTCCCATCGAGGAATTTCCTTCTCTATGCACAAATCTTGATTGTAACTCTGGGTAGTCACACTAGTAATGGGGTCCTCTGCACCCCCAACATGTAACATGGGATTGAACCTGCATACTGTTATGGGACTATCTCTTAAATGAGTTCCTTCCCTTGGAACCCTTGCCCCTACTAGCTACTCCTTGAGATGGTTGTGGACCTGCCTGTATTTTTGGTGATGAACGAGATGTTGCATTTGCTGTCATTGAAATCCCTACAACTACTATCCTTGGTGTGACTCTGTTACCATATGGAGGTGTCCTTAAGCCCCCTCCCCTGGGAAATGTCTTGGGGGCCTTCCCCACGAATCCAGGATGATGCAGAAAGGGTGGTATCATACCTTCAATTAAGTTCATGTGTTCCTCCACATAATGCGCATTTTCCATAGCTTCCGCTACTGAAGACGGTTTCCACATCTGCACCATAGCCCTTATCTTAGGGTTTAACCCATAAACAAAGCATTCTGCCTATCGTTGGTCATTATCCATATATGAAACATATTTCACCAATTCCATAAAACTAATCTCATATTCTTCTACGGTCCTATTTCCCTATACTAGAGCATGAAATGCTCCTACCTATTGTTCCTCGTAGTACGCTGGCAGATATTTCCTTCGGAACCTCTCCTTGAAAATTTCCCAAGATATGGTGTTTGGGGTAAGATGCAGTTGTCTTTATAGGTTTCCACACTAGTTCAAGGCACTAACTCTCAACTGGAAAATCGATATCTTCACCTTTGAAGTGGACGCATAGTCCCTTAAGGCAAAACACCACATCATGCCTTCCAACCATGCCTCGACATGTTCACTGGCACGACCCCCAACAAACTCCAAAAGTTTGATCTTCTACAATTCTCTAGTGATGTCTTCGGGTGGAGGTCCTCCCCCTGAATCCCTCAATGCTTCTAGATTACCTGTTCCAGATGGTGGGGGCTCCACTTCAATCCTTGTTGGTTGATTCCCCTTTAATGTCTCATTTATGGCCTCCAAAGAGCGCAGTATGAGAGCTAGTTTCAATGATGGTGGTGGCGACACTGGCAGTCCCTGCGACGATGCCTCTCTGCTTCGATTCCATCGAGTTCTGACCATCCTGTATGATTTAACCTACATCAACCAAATTTGTGAGGGTGAGTTCAAGGACGTTTCACATATGCACAACTTTAACTAGAAAACCGGGTTAGGCGTAAGTTTTTTTTACTTGTCTGTAAACAGACGTTACTCTCTTTAGGGGAGGTGGCTAGGTTAGGGCTAAAGCGTCTAAGTTTGATTTCTTCGCCTAAGAAAACTATTGACTCCCTTGCCCGGTAGCTATGCTATATTTGCACCATACTAGCCAATTTCTCTAACTTACTTGCCTAGTGCGCATGAAGCCCCCTCCCGTTTATCTTGTTCAAAGTCCTTAAACCTTCAGTTTAAAACTAATTAATCACTTTAATTAGTTTAAATATGAATCATAAAATTAAATATATTTTAAACATTAATTACTAATGATTAATTATTTTTAATTATTCTTATTAATTATACTAATAAAATATATTCACTTACCTTGATTAATCCTTATCTTATAACATAAATATTTAATTTTAATATTTAAAACTTATAATATTCTTAAATAATTAAAGTTTAAGAAAAAAAAAATTAAGCAATTTTTAAACTAAATCTAAACAATCTAATTAGTTTTTTTTTAAATTTAATTATATAATTTATTTATTTTTTTAATTATAAATAAATAAAAAGATAAACAAATTAAATAATATATATATATAATAATTTACGATAATCAATAAATATAAATTAAATAAATAATTTAAAAACATTTTTTTTTAAATAACTAAAGGGTGGGCACACATGAAGTCCACGTGCCCCACCCTCGTTTCCCCCCCCACTTTCTTAACCTAACCCTACACCTCTCGCTCTTAATTTCCAAACCCTATACCTTTTGTTTGCATCCTCCCTACTTGCTCTGCCGCCTCTCCCTTTTGCAGCAACGACCAAGGTTTTCTTCTCCCTAACTCTGCAACTGCAAGCTCCTCCCTCGGTGGCTCGATGCTTGGCTCTGAGCGCTGGTGCTTGTTTTTTTTTTGTTTTTGGTGCTGGTTCATAGCACACCATACCTTTCCCCATGGGCTCCTCCTCGGTGTGGTTTTTCTCTTGGGTGCTGGACTGTTTGTTGTAGTTGTTCATGTGGGTGCTAGACTATTTGTGGTGGCTATTCCCTTGGGTTTTTTTTTTTATATTTTTTTTTTCTTTTGTACAACGGGTAGGTGAATTTTGTTTAACACCCCGTAGGCTCCCTTGTGTGCATTCATTCTTGGGTGCTGGCATATGTGTGGCTTCTTGATGTTGCATGTTGGCTTTGTATTCTAACTAGAGTTGTGCATTGATGCAGGTGCTTGCGCTGAGATTGGCTCTTGCGGACTTGGCAGGTGTTCTGGGTGTTGGTTTGGTGTGCTGGGTGTTGGACACATAGTGCATTGAGAGTGGGCTTGTAAGCTCCTCGAATGGCATGGATGTGGGTTCTATCAATACTTGGGTTTGGTGGCTTGTGTTGGGTGTTGGTTTGTTTGGTTCTGGCTTCCATTAAAAAAAAAATTGTTTTCTGTTTTAGTTTTTCTTCTGGATGCGTAGAGAACATAATAGAATCCTCCTTGGTGGCTTGGGTAGAGTGTGTGGCTTCGTGCTTGGGAACTTTGATTCATGTGTTGGCTTGATGTTGAGTTACTATGGCATGCAGAAAGGTATCGACATGGTCCCCTGCTCCTCATGGCTTGGTAGAGCGTGTGGCTTTGTGCTTGGGTGCTTTGATTTGCATGTTCTTGTGCTTTAGGTTAGTCTTCTTTACTACAGGATAATCACTGGGGACATGTGGATTGCATGTATATTGTACTAGTTGAATGATTTCTAAATTCCCGCATGATATTTTTCCGACATAAAGAACAAATATCATCAGAAGTCGGCTCAGTGCTGAAAATAAGCTGCCTGAGTCACATTAATCCCCACTCAACCCTACTGTTGAATTTAGGTGAGGCATAGTGATAGAGAGAGGGACATTACATTGGGCTAGTGATGGAATCTATGTCGCCCTCGCCATCGGAAGAGAGTGTAGGAAATCACAAGTGGGTGAGCTTCTTCGACGAGAAGATGAGGAATTTGTGCTACCAGAAAGCATATGTTGTGGCAGGTTGTCATCCAGAATGATGGAGAAAAGACGGTGCTGGAAACATTATCTGTAGAAGGTTTGGGCATTGTAAGGGTTGTCTCTGCTACGAGTATGACCACATCATTCCTTTCACCAAAGGTAAACCTTTCTCACTCATTTCCTTTTCTTTCATTCTACAAGTGCATTACATTGCAGTCTATTTATCAATACATACCTAATGGCACTCATTCGATTCTTATGGGGTCACACTAATACCCACCTCTATTGCAGGATGAAGCCCTTTTATCACCTAGACTGATAAAATAAAGGCTCTTCAATGGGTAAATTAATGCACTATGTTACACTCTAATGAGATATAGAATGTGAGCTAAGCTAATGTGGCCTGGTGAGTGAGCTGGGTGAATGTTCAAGACCTGCATAGGCTAATATATTTATGTTTGAAATATATTATATAGGGTTAAATTGTCTTTATGTAAAGCATGGTTTTTTTTTTGGTCCGTGAATGATTCAAAGGTAGTTTCAGAGTAAATTTCCTTCTTTCTTTATTATTTATTTATTTTTGTTATTGTGTATATATAATCCTCTATATAAGGAAACTAGTATATATACTTTCCTAATATTTTGTTTATAGTAAACTATTGTTGAATATAACTATTGTTTATATACCTTTCATAATTTTTTCTTTAAAATAAAATATTTCTGGAGCTAATTCTTGTTAATCCTTCCTTTGTGCAGGTGAGGATTAGTAGGATTAGTAAAGCTGGTTGGAACATGGGAGTCTTCATAGGGTTTATGACCTTTAAATAAAAGGTTTCTGGGTTGTAGATTAGGAGCCATTTTTAGGGAACAATCTGCACAATTATGTGGGTGGTCAAGCCCTAGGTTTCATCTTTGAAACCGGGCTTTGATACCATGTGTAAGTCTCTTGTCCCCACAGAGCCTGATAAAAATACAAGATAAAATTAAAGAATGAAGAAAATTTATCCTGTACAATTCAATCATCAATGTATAATCATTTATTATTCGACATAAATTAAATTTTTTAACAGCATGAAAGTAAATTTAATTAACAACCACTTAACGCAACAAATTCATGAAATTCATACC
The DNA here is from genome assembly GCA_000966675.3 of Picea glauca. NCBI lineage: Eukaryota > Viridiplantae > Streptophyta > Pinopsida > Pinales > Pinaceae > Picea > Picea glauca. The sequence goes on along the minus strand of JZKD02S2082375.1, from coordinate 662,500 downwards.
TCTTTCTGATGCTAATTCCTCAATCTCTGGTTGTCCTCTCCGCTGCTCTGCCCGAACTCTGCCCAAAACTGAATCTTCCTCCCTGCTAGCTAGGAACAGAGCCTGTCTGGCTCCCTAGCTCCAAGATTCTGTGAGGATTCCTAGCCCCAGAGCCCAAAACACCCAACAACCTGGTGCACCCCTGTAATAGTTCACCCAAAATCCAGACCAGAAAATATCCTCAACAGAAAATACAGTCCCTCCTCTCAAATGATCTCCTTTCTCCAAATTCCAAAAAGTCCTGCTTTTTGAATGCTTCTCCTCCTCATATCCTTCCCCATTCACCGCCTCCTCCTTCATTTAATGCCACCCACCTTATCCCTCCATTTACTACCTTATCCCTCCATTCAATACCCTATCCCTTGTCATATGTAAAGTTTTATAATAAATAAATTAAAGCTATTAAGCCTTTAATTCTTTACCCAAATCATTAAATGTGTTAGGTAATCAATCAATTAATTAATCAACATATATTAAACAATAAATAATTAATTAATATTATTAATAGTTAATCATTACTTAACTAATACACATTAGGACAGTTAATTATTTAATTAACTATTGTTGATAACCTTAAGCAACTATTTAACTAGGGCTGTTACACATACGATAACAACTAGCAGGAAAACACTCTTTCCTCAACCTCCCTGGAACATTACCCAAATTATAAATACAATCTGGGAAAATTTAACCATGCCCAAGGTAACATTATCAACCAATTTAGCTTCTAGCTATATCTGTATGGCTACCATCCACCATTGGATGTCAATATGACCTATTGGGCTTTTAGAAGTTCCCCAACACTTCCTTTACCACATTCAAGATCAACATTTAGTAAACCATTCTATCTTAATTTTAACAATAATGTCTAATACCATTTGGATTAATCCCTTAAACCCCAAATGCAATTTCGAATTATGTTACTTACTAAGCATCCTAGTTCATAAATCCAGAGTACCTTTAGGTCAATATCAGTCTTGAACATCACACCTAAAAGTATTCCTTTTGTTTAGGACAATCAGGGATGAAGGCCATTCTCCTCCTCCCACAAGAAATATGGAATATTGGCTTGCTATCCTCCAAGAAAGGTAGGTTGTTGTTATTTTCCCATTAAATCGCTCTATATTTCTACAACTCCATTTATCAACTTGATTAGAAAAACCATGTCCAACAATTGCTATATCCAGAAACAAAATTTGTTTCTGAGTCCACTTTGAAACCCGAAAGCTGCACATGCTCTCCTTTTTCAGGGAATGGTCACCAGACTCATTCCTCTGATCGTGATGAGTTATACACCTATACTAGGTTTAACCCTTCATTAAAGAAGTAATCATTACTACTATGGATCCTCTCCATCCATTCACATTGCTATTTTAGTTTAAGTATGAGTGTTCTTCAACATAATCCCATTCCTGTAGGATAGACTATCATTTCCCAATAAATTCTAGGCTTCCTTTGTCACATAATATCATGATTCAATATCGTTGGGTAAAATCCCAATTGTATTTTAAATATGCATCCTTCTACTCAAAAAACTTATGGAGATGATTTATGTTTGGCAGTAACATTCTCCACAGGCCCATCTTTAGCCTTGGTAAATAAATCTTATGACTATACAACAACACGCACAATTGCACACTAAAGTCAATTTCTTTATTTTGGGACATTAGCAACATACAGTGCCAATTTCCAAAACATTTATCAACAATAAAGAATACCATTCCTCTCTTCAGCAGAGGTTTTCTACACCTGTTAGGAATGCGGTAAGATAGGGTGTTACCCCTTAAATTTCCTCCAGAAATATTTTCATACAACTCATTCATGAGCCCAAGCAGGGCAAGTGTTGTAACCATGCTCTGATACCAATTTGTAACACACCCGTGGTGGGGACTCAATTTTTTTCTCTTCTTAGGAGAATCAATACCCTCCTTCGGGGTCTCTATTCCATTCTTCTCTTTCAGAGATTTTCATCCATGATCTCTAGGATCCGAAATGAGTTCATAGTTGGCAGATAGCCTCTTTCAAGTTATTCAAGTTCTTTCATCCTCCCATACTTTCATATGACCACGGGCTATGACCTGACGCAAAGAAAATAGGAGCCAAGATGACTACCATGCGAATCCTCCAGAGTAGAAAAGCTCTAAAGTCCATGATCTGACGGCCCATGTCCCTAGGGATTTTGATGACCCTAATTTACTTCGGGACTTCGATGTTCAAGAGTTTCAAACATACCTACACCTCTTTCCTCTGAATTACTCCGTACCCAAAGTTACAGATTGAGCAACACGCATCCATCTAAATCAACAGCTAGAATCCACTTCGGGACTTCAACATTCGTGAGTCCTAGACGCTCACACAACCTTTTCTCCTGCAGCGTTTTCTTTCAAAGTTAAGGATCATGCACCACATGTCCCTCTCATTCAGCAGTGGGGATCCACTAAGATCGACAACTACAAATCACTTCAGCTCTTCAGGCTTCAAGAGGTTCAACCTCTCCACAATTGTTTTTCTCAGATTAATTTCACCCAAAGTCGACGAATTTCCACCACATATCCTTTCTCTAGAATCGACTGTACAGATGGACTTTGTCGCTCGACTGATTTCCAAAGGAAATCACAACTAACCACCTCTTAATACCCTAGTGTGGGCCACTCTGAGCGAGACACCTGGCATCATTGTCACTCAACACATGGGTCCCCACATACTCTCAAAGTTATACTGATATTCCCTCGATTGAATGGTCGAGAGGGGTCTCAAAGTATACATATATCCATGGTCCACATTACTTCACTACTTCGTTATTTGGAAGTTTTGGCGTTACTAAGCCTCTATTCTCTCGAAGCGGTCAACACCATACCGACTACCTCATAGATATGGCGGTCAAGTTGGCTCCAGGGCATCCTGAGAAATAAGGCCCATATCAACTTCAGTACTTTGGGGATTTTACCTCCCTTACAAAAAACTCACTCAATTCGCTGAACTCATGAAGTCAGAAGGACACAAGGGTTAAATTTTTCACTCTTTCCCATATCTAATGGTCACAATAGACAATGTCTCTTCCTGAACAGATATCATTTGTTCATCTTCCAAATAAAGGAACCTTCCCTTTTGATACTTCAATCTCTCTATTCTTCGTGAGATTTGTTAGCTCTAATAGGCTTAAGAACTTTTCACTCTTTCTCTTGAACTTAACAATTATAAGGATTCTTCTGTGCACCCCTTGCACTCATTCATCAACTCTAGAACTTAAGAGATTCTCAATATCTGTGTGCCTTACAGAGAGCCTGTGCATATGTGCACTATCCCTCTTGAGCTTTAATATACTCCTTCGTCCAAGGGACTCAGTATGACTAGGAGTGTCGACATGCATACATGAAACTGTTCCCCAGATCGATGAACTCATAGTTCATTAATATAGCTTAGGCCACCATAGGGATCAAGCATTTATGAGTACAAGTCATGTCCAAACCATATAATTTCTTACTTGCCTAATTATGAAATCAAGTAGAAATTAAAGGGATACAATATAGCAATTAACCAATCATGCACATCCCTAAAAACATTCATAGTATATTCAATTTTATCACACAACTACAACTCAATTAAATAGGATATGAGAATACTTATCTATTACAAATTGAAGTCGACTAACTGACTGTGGGTGTGTTACTTTCTACCCAACCATAGGCTTAGAGGAATTCATTTTTAGTTCTCTAGCCACCCCTATGCCAAGCCATGATATCACTAGGGAATTTATGCCATCTCTCAGAGAGACTCTCTCTGTCACAGTGACCCTACAATATTTATCATATGATTCCTTAGCATCAATCTCATGTTCTGGTTCTTTGGGTCATGTTCTATGCACTTCCTTTTGGTTTGCGCATCTCCTTTCGAGCTTGCACCCTTTTCTCATGTCTTTTATCTCATTGTCCCATGTATGTATCTTACCTTCCTTCTTTAGGGATTTTTTCCAACCTATATTGTTCCTTTTGTCAGAAGGAAGCTTAGGTCTATAGATCTCGGTGGTACTTCAGGATGATAACCCATGTTTCCATTCATGGGGGTGGTTTATTATTCAACCACCAGTCCTTTCCTTCATTCCTAGTTCTTTCCTCTAGAGATATCATGGATCGTACTTCGAGGATTCACCCCCCAACAATTCTTCATGGGTAATTGAACAATAATACATTTACATTGTCCACGTGCCTTAGCATGCTAATCCTATTTTATGATTAATTACAAGTTTGGGAAAACATGGGTGTTACATGAACAAACATATATTGTTATGTAAAGGATATGCATAGGTTGAATGAATCAAATTTGAGGAGACATTTTCCCCTGTTTCTAGAATGGAGGCAATCTGATTGCTTTTAGCTTATGCATGTCCCAATAATATTAAAGTGTATCAGATGGATGCAAAATCATATTTTTTGAACGAGGAACTTGAAGAAGAAGTCTACATCAAAAAAACAGAAGGATTTTAGTTGTCAGAGAATGTATATTACATGTGGAATTTGAAGAAGACATTTTATGCTCTAAAACGGTCTTCTAGAGCATGATACTCTAGACTGGATAAATATCTATAGTAGGAAGGGTTCAGAAAAGGAAGTGCATACAACAACCTCTACATCAATAAATTTGCAAAGGATATGTAGAATGAGTTTGAAATATCATTACTCAGAGAACTATCCTTCTTTCTGGGTCTTTATATACATCAAAGAAACCAAGAAATTGTTATTTCTCAAACTAAATATATTAGAGAAATGCTAAAGAGTTTCAGAATGGAAGATTGCAAACTAGTTACCACTCCTATGAAAACTAGTTGCAAGTTGAGCAAAGATGATGATTCAAAGTTTACAGAAGAGAGGCAATATAGTTCAATGATTGGTAACTTACTATATGTGACAACATCCAGATCATATGTAATGTAGGCAGTTGGAAATGTGGCATGATTTCAGGTAGCACCAAAGGAATCACATGTATTAGTAGTGAGGAGGATTTTCATATATCTCAAAGGAACAAAAGACTTTGGATTATGGTATCCAAAAGGAAAGGATCTATCATTTTTTTCCTACATAGATGCAAATTGGGCAGGTTGCATAGATGATTGACAAAGTATCAGTGGAGCAATGTTCTACTTGGGTGAGTGTTTAGTATCATGACTAAGAAAGAAACAATCATTTGTATATTTATCTACAGTCGAAGTGGAGTATATTGCAGCAACATCATGTTGTACACAGGTTCTATCGATGAAAAAAACTCTGAAAGATATACAAGTTGAGTATGATGATACCATTCTAATCTATTGTGATAATGAATGTGCCATCAATGTCTCAAATAACTCGATGATTCACTCCAAGAGGAAGCACATTCCAATCAAGTATCACTTTCTACGAGAATAGGTTACAAAGAAGAACATCAGAGGTGAAAATGTGGGCACAAAATAACAAGTGGCATAAATATTTACAAAACCTCTTCCAAAAGAATCCTTTGAGTATCTTCTTGAGAGACTTGCAGTAATTTCTACTACAAAATGAATTCTTTTGAATTCTTATCTTGTATGTCTTATATTTACACGAGGAAGCACCCTAAAGAGGACAGTTCAGGTTGGGAGATCAATTTAAAGAAGAGTTCATTCAGGGGGCGTATCCCCAAGGACAATTCAGTTAGGGGGAGTAGCTTCAGATGGAAATATACCTTTTCCATTGATGACAAAGGGGGGGATATTTATCAGATGAAGAGAACAGATGCCTGGTTCCAGGGGAAGTATGGTCACATGGGGATCATATATGACTTCATTATTGCATGAAATGACTTCAGTATTGCATCAAAGTGTTTCCATCAATGTAAAAGTGGGAGATTGTTGATTAATTGGGTTGGTTTTCATTGATGTCAAACCTTGAAGAAAGTCTGATAGCGAATTCCAATAGCACAAAGGTTTGGGTAATGGAACCAATTTTGTTTGATGTATAATGGTATGGGTTTTTATATATTTGAAGGTAATACTATTCTAGATGGATAATACATGGCATTCAATTTCCAGTGGTATGTGGAATGTCACATAACTCTTCACGTTTAGAGAGTTATGGCCATGTGAAGTTGGAGAGCCTTCATTTGTCATCTAGAATCCCCAAAAGGTCAAAGTAATCAAAGTGGTTGCAAAGAATAAATTATTTAAATAATAAAGTGATGTGATGAGTCTACTATAAGTCAAAGTGGATACAAAATAAATTATTTAAATAATAAAGTTAATGGAGAAATTACTAAGTGGACAAGTGGCTAGAAGCGGGCTAGCCCTAAAATAAGGAAAGTGGTTTAAGAGATTTTAGAAGGTAAATAATAAAGTGAAGTGATGAGTGTGATATAAGTCAAAGTGGATACAAAAGGAATTATTTAAATAATAAAGTTAATGGAGAAATTACTAAGTGGACAAGTGGTTAGAAGTGGGTTATCCCTAAAATAAGGAAAGTGGTTTAATATGGTTAGAAGGTAACCCCTTGAGGAAGCTACGTAAAAGTACAAATAAGAGGCAAGGGTCTCTCATTTTAAATCACAATTGAAAATTTTGAATATATACAAGTGACTGAGGTAACCAAATGATATATAAGCCGAATTTTAGAGGGAAGGTGAAGTAAAGAAGGCCAAAATTCAAGGGAGGATAAATTCTTTTGATGATGCTTTTTAGGGTATCTTATTTACAGGTCATCTCACCATTTTTGAAATAATTTTTTTTCTAGAAAGATTCAGACCTTGACATTTGTAGGTTGTTGAGGAAACATATCCAAGTAGCTATCATACAAATTTCATCTTGTGGATCGTTGTATTTTTTGAGTTACACTCCATGGAAAATATGGTTTGTGGCTAGTCCTAAAACTAGTTTAAAACAAGTGTTTCGGGTAAAAATGTCATAACTTATTCATAAAAGATACAAATTCAGTAAGACCAAATGTATTGGTTAGAGTACAGTTGTTAGTATTTTTTGTACCATTTTCAGATCCATACAACTAATTTTCCATCCAGGTAATTCTCTACACGTTCACTCTCTATAATAAGCCAGAATTCAACAAAGTATGCCATTTACATGATAAAATGGTATATATTACTTTTTTGCATGGAACAACACTAAATTAATAGCAAAAAGGGAAATTGGAATTACATTTAAGTTATAATTAAATAATGGAGAAAGATAAGAGGTATGTTTTAAAAAAGTGGTCATGCAATTTAAAGAGATAATTTAACATCAATGATATGATAATGTAACTTTTCTATTGGTATGGAACAAAGTTTAAGGTATGGTATAAGGAATACATCGGAAAAGTGAGAATGTGGGTAATATCATGGTAAGTAGTAACATGTTGGGTAGATATGGAATGATGACATAGGCATAATTAATCTTCAAACATTTCTTCACTTTCTCTCTAAATCATGTAAATAAGGTGGGGTATATATACCAACCAGGGGTGGTGAAAGAGTATTTTGACATGTCATATCATTGGTGAAATAGGGTAGTGTGAATAACATGAGGATTGATAAAAGAGACATGCTTAGTGCCACAATCATAATTTCACCAAGTTTCTCATCAAATTTGGTGAGAGTGCACATAAATTTTTTCAAGCAGTTTGAAATGAGGGGGAGACTGACAATGCTTTGTTGGATATAAATTTTTGACCAAAAATGTAGTCACCAGAACCCATGATCAGGAGATCATGAAGTTTTTTGTTTCCTTGAGAGTCTGATGCACGAGCACTTTTCCTCCTAAATTCAATCACATTTGAGAAGGCCTTAAGGGTATTTATTTACCAAAGGGAGTTGTATTTCTCAAATAATTACTATATATTTTTATATGTTGATAGTATTCTCTAAGGGTTGAGTTTGTTGAGAGAAATATAATTGGTTTCTCTATTGTATATGATATGAAATGGAGTGTATTTTAACAAGTAGGAAATCTTAGAGTTAGGTATTGATTGTTGAGTTTTTTCTGGATCTAAAGATCCTAGAAATTGATTTAGTAGAGGATTGTTAGGATATAGACTAATTCAGTTCCAAAAGTATCTATTTTAAAATTGGTAATCTTGAAAGGAATAAGAGAGCTCAAGTGAGTGAGGATTGAGGGTGTAAAAACAGGCCAACAAGGTCTAGAGGCCAAATTGACACCAAAAACATGTAAATCAAGATTATGAGGGAAGATAATCCTTTTATGTGATCTGATGTATATTACATGCATTAGTTAAAGTAATGTCACTCTATTTAGAGTGTTGCGAGCTTTGGTTTGTAAATCCCTAAATCAATGTATCGATGTGTGTTTGGGATGATCTATTGAGTTATTAATCGTTTACAAAAATTGGTAGACTTTTAATAATTCAATTACAATATATTGAATGGATTTATGTAGGTTTCAAGAGTTGAATTATGTGTTAACTCTATTCATTTAGTTATGGGATATGTTCTATATATCTGGGAATTTTTTTGATTGTAGATCTTGAATCAGAATTGCAAAAGTAAGGAAGAGCCCTATCGAGCGAACTATGTGAAAGAGATTAAGTTCATTCATAATTGGAGCAAGGTGCCTTGTACAATGATCATCAATCATATATGATATCAATGATACTTATTGATTTTACGTTTCAAAGTGATTAAACCTTGTGATAGTTGGACTAAGGGGTTGTGCATATTGTTCCAATGAAAAATTCATATTTTTCTAGTCTCGAAGAGTTATGATCGTTGGATCGAAGAAATATTATGTTTCACCATTGAATTGAATATAACGCAAAAATGTTAATATTGTGGTATCGTAAGGGAATGATATCCTAGTCATTGGATCTAGGAGAAGGAGAGATCAACGACCCTGGTCGATTCTCATGAGAACTAGATTAAAGATTAACTACAGGAAGGATTTGTGAATATTATAACCACTGGGTTTCAAAGGGCCACGCATAAACAAATGCTTGTTTTGGATTTATCCTAGTTATTTTATAATCTAATTTCAAAAAATGTGAAAACGACTTCAAGAATTAGCCCACGACGATAACCCCTGGTCAATTCAAGTCATGAGTTAAATAAGGAATGCACCAGAGACAAATTTAATTTTTCAATATGATCCAGTGGAGGTACAAGGGAAATGAAAAATGGTAGAGATCGTAAATGAAGGATAATTGATCCATTTCATGTGATCGATTCATAAGTGTGACTTGATCGAAATTTGAAGAGGGTTTATTCTTTTTAGAGAGGGTTTATTATTTTTATATACTACAAGGAGTGATCCAAAGTGCAGAGAGTTGAGAGCATAGAAAGCGATAAGGATATTACAAAATGAAAAGGAAGTTATATTGAGGTCCAAACCACAAAAGTGACATTTGTGTTTGCAGGTCCGAAAGATTGTTAAGAAATATTGAAGGAAGTGACCCTCGAAAAATTAAGGCATTGAAGCTTTTGAGAGTTCATAAAATTAGAGATACCAGGTAGGCTATATGTATCAACTCCTTCTCACTCTACCCTACATATGCACATAAGCACATAGAACCCATTAGAAAAGATATCCAAAATTCATAACAGAAGTATAATAGATAAAATAAAGAACAAAATAAACACCAAAAATCACATTGGAGACTCCAATGCCTTCTATAGGGCATAACCATGTTTGGATCACCATGGTAGTACATACCTAGATATGGGAAGAACAATACCATTTTCAATCACTCCCACCACTTCCTCAAAAATTCTATGGTAAAGATAATTCCAATACTCACAATATTTATCACCTCACTCCAATGGTGCAATTGAGGGTATTGTTCCCCCCGAATTAGAACATCCTATTATGGTCAGAATGAAATCAACCTCTCATAAAATAAGCAGCATAGGATCCAACCAAGAGTAAAGTTCCCTCCACCATAGGTGTATAATTGTGATAACTATGCCACCATTTCCTCTCTCATCAGAAAGGCCTAAGACAAAAATCTCCCATGATTTATGTGCTCCATGACCAACGATTATCCATTATTGATCTAGTGAGCCCCATGGATCCATAAATCGAGGATATCAACTTCACCACTATACAAGTGAATAAGTATGTGATCACATGAATATGGATAAAATACCTTTCTCAACACTCAATTCCAATACAATACTACTCCACTACTTGATGAATAGACCTCCCATCATCAATTCATGGTCACAAATCAACTATATCCCCCCAAATCGAGAGGCCAGTTAGGAAGTATATTTCCATGAGAGTCATTATGACCATTGGATGTCCTCCCACCATAAAATAATCCTCCTTTGGACATCACATCCATACAATATCTCTTAGAAACCATTCATTTGGGGAAAATGAAAGACAATAAAATTACTTTAGAAAATTGAAAATGGATAGCATGCACCAATCTGCGAGGTTATCTCTCACCTTTATCAACAATCACTCATAGTATTTCTCATGCCAATGAGTAGGTATGGCTCTCCACTATGGTTTCCTTGCAAACCCACACACAACAAATATACATTGGCCATATAAAAATCATCACATAAATCACAACTTGTCTACCCCTCAATCATTCACTTTTCATGATTGATCACACACGCATTCGCGTGAAAGTCTTGCAAAACTATTTCATGAACAATCATGAATGTTGCACACATGAAACGATAGTAGATGCATTGTTTATCTCATGAAATTTTGTTAATATAAACACACTATTTGCATTATTGTTCCTCGAATAGATGCACAAACTCTCTTCACATTTGTTTTACAAACAATCATGCAACCATTGTGTAGCCAATCAATAAACACCCACATGAACTGTTATGATATTTAGACAATTATGAGTTAGTTAATATCAACTTGGTTTAATGTGTGTTTAGGTAAATGTTTGTTTCTTAGTGTGTTTCTTTAGTATGGATTAGAATTCATTTGTAGTTATGTAATTGGACAATCACCATATATTTGAGACATAGATTGATTCGACAAATCATGTTCTCCTCGATCTTAATGACTATATTGATTGATGGATTAACACCTGATTGGTCCATGTTATCTATTTAAAGATCTTGGAGGTTCATTTTCTAATGATCAATTGCGATAAAATATCCTGTAAAATATTTTTCTTGTTCATTAATATGTTTCCTAAAGTGGCCATGTTGGCTAAGGTCGTGGACTATTTACCTCTTAGAGGATTTTAACCATATAAACAAATTGATGGTATAAATTTTTACCTATTTCTATGAGTGATTTATTAAGGTTTTCATCACATGTTTGAATACCCTATTTTATCAAGCATGGTATCATAGTCTATTTGAATACCTACTCCCATTGTAGATCGAGATATCGAACTTGTTTTTTCACATTTATGGATTTTGGCATCTCTATTCATTTTGGGGGTTGAGATGATTGTTCCATTCCATTTGGAGTGCTACTTTTAGTTATAAACATTGTTATATTCACTTGAAAAGGTTTCCATTTTCCAAAAATATGGCCTTTTTTGCTAGATCAAGAGGTACACAGTTTGAATATGCTCTTTTAAATTATTTTTGTACAAAGTTGATATTCTGGTTTTATTTTTTTATTTTTTAGGTCACTACTCTTTTCAATCTATGTATGATCTTTGTTGTGCTCTCTATGCATTCTTAGGAAATAAAAAATACAGCAGAAAGTGTTTTCTTATATATATATATATATATATATATATATATATATATGCTCTTTCTTTCTGCTTTATGTGATATAAAAAAATAATATATAGAGAGAAAATTTGAACTTTCCAGGTAATCTAACAGATATCTAACCCCATTATTGTTGAGATTTGAAAATCTTAGTTCCAAATTTTTATTACTTTTATGTGCGACTGTGTTCAAGTTTTTTGCAAGCAATAATAATGGTTTTGGGTCTAAGAAAATACTTTAACCCCATTATTGTTGAGATTTGAAAATCTTAGTTCCAAATTTTTATTGCTTTTATGTGCGACTGTGTTAAAGTTTTTTGCAAGCAATAATAATGGTTTTGGGTCTAAGAAAATACTTTGAGGAAAATACTAAAACATAAAACAAAAAATACACTCATCTTTCATTAAATTTGATATATATTTTAAATTTATTTCACTTGGTTGAAATTTATTTTATTTAATAAGAGACCTTCATTTCAAACCTCTTTTTTTAAAGTTACTTTATGAAAAAGTTCATGCAACCTTGAGCTATCTCATAACTTTACTGTAAATTGAATTAGACTTAAATTATAAAATTAAATCACTCTAAAGTAATTTCAATAAATTCTTTATTTAGTTATTTTTTGCATACAACTTTAGTTTATAAAGTAACTTTATTGTAAAAGAAATTTTCACTTATTTTATAAAACTCAGTCACTTCATAAGTAACATATTTGTAAAAGTTGGCTTATAGGAAAAGTTAGAGAAGGAAGGGAATTTTTTCCTTACTCAACCACCTCATTTTGCATCCATCACCACATGGGACAAATTCTACCTACTATTATCCCCCACTTTCAGGGATAACTAGGAGATCATGTCTCGAGGCCCACAGGTCCTAGACATGGAGTATCGAGAGAAAGATTAACTTTAGAATGGCCATGGAGGGCCCACCTTTTCTTGTTCCAGCATCTTCATCTTGCCAGCAACAACAACATCCATCACCATCAGCTTGGTTCTGTGTCAGAGATGGTTCTTGCTCCATGAGGTAATTGGTCCAAGTATCATGGTATGTGTCACCTTGATCATCAAAGCTTTTGAATATGTGCATCTGATTCCTTTTATTTCTAACAACTACTTGGATCTTACACTTTCCCACTTGACCAGGTTTGGGGGGATTGGCAGGATGCCCTAGCAAGCCTATGTCTATAGGTTTTGGTTTGCCACTGGGGGGGATTTCTATGAATCCATCGTCCGCTCCCATCATAGTACCACTTTTCCATCTTGTTTCCTGCTCATCTATCCCATTCCACTTGTCTATACATTGGGTTTACCTATTTTTAGGATTTCACATTATCTCGTGGAAAAAAGGGGCTAAAGACCCAGAAGGTAAAAACAAGCTGGTAAAAGATAAAAGCCTGAAATAAAACCTCGAGATGCTTCACCCAGGGATCCACGAGAAAGAAATAAAAAGATTCTTAGCAAGAAATAAGAGGGACCTGGAAATAAATAATAAAACAAGGCCTAACCAGAGGATAGGGGGTCTCATCATGAGCCATCCTATTCAGTCCATGGTTATCTAGTAGTATGACATTGCCATTAGTTGGTCACCACACCAGGGAAATGACTCTTGGTTGTATGGCCAAGGGAAAGGGGGTCTCATCACAATCCAACCTTCTCATTTATGTGAAAATACTTGTGGGTAACACTGTCACCACTGGTCACCACGCTAGGGAAGTGTCCCTTGATTAGCTCTTGAACAAAAAGGCAATAAAAGATGAAATAATAAAAAAACAATAAGAATAAAAGGCAAGAATGGGCTTGGAAAAAATGCATCCATGACAAGTACAACTTGCCTTCTACAAAGGAAACCACAGATGACATTTTTGCATGCTTGGCCCTCACTGCACCCACATGTTTGGATATCCCCTGACCACATCACCCACTTACATGGCTTGGATGAGGTTTCTTCTGAGAACTTTCCTTCTTCTATGGACACTAGCCCAATAGGATGTTTTGTCCTTTTCTCCAAATTTCTATTGTAGGCTTGTGTAACGCCTTTGAGCTGTTGATTGATGTACTAGGGATTTTATGCATATGTTTAATAATATTGATGATGAAATGTGATTGGCATTTATATGATCCTTGTGACTAATGAACCCATGGAGGGTGTAGCTTTTGATGTGTAGGACATTGCCCGATGGACAGGTACCATTTGGACCAGTACACATGGGGAGATGATCAGTTCAGACTTCCATCGGGCTGAAGAGCCCACCGAGTGGATGTTGAGACCCATCAGGGGGCAGAGATAGGATGAAGATGGATTAGGGGCTTTGCATCAGGGAAGAAGAGGAAGTTCCACCAGAGGCACCCCGACGCAGCTTGACCTAGGGGTGTTGGGCCCTTTTCAGTGAAATGTTGGCCTTGGAAGGCCTAGGACGTCACCATATTGACCATGATGTCACTAAACATCAAAAATGTTTTGGAGGGTAGACTAGGTAGTGGTGGCATGTGTGGCAGGTTGGAGAATCCCAAGGAGGGATAATGTTTTGCTCCAGGATGCCCCATTTGCCCAAAAAGGGGCTGATGTCTCCCTTGGAGGGGATTTTACTCTATTTTCATCTTGATTTAGGATTTAATTTGACAATTTGATGTAAAATAGTATGGTTTTGGTATATTTGGCCTTGCCAGTCTTTTACATGACCTAAAAAGTAAAATTAAGTCATGATATTGTATAAATGGAGGATTTTCTCCATTTTTTTTAGATCATCTTTCACTCACTCATTAGTGAGGTATGAAATTTGTGCCCTCTCTTGGGTATTTGGCTGATTTAGCGAGGCACACTTGTTGAAGGAAGACATTTCTTGGTATATTTTGGCATTTCTCTTAAAGGACGGTGTTACAACTAGGATGTGCATGGTTATTTCTTGGTGAATTGTAAGTATTTTTATGAAAAAATTCTTAATGAATGGTTGTAGTTTAATTTCTTGCATATGTTTATGAATATTGCTAAATCAAAACCCTAGGTGACAAGCACAAAAGTAGGTCCTTGTCTCATGTCCCCTGATAGAGAAATTTTCGGCCATTGAAGGAGGAGAGAGACTATCCATTGCTACACTCTTCTCCCTTCTTCTTCTGATGCTAGACATACTATCGAAGCCAAGAAGAGTGAGACATCCCTAGCCTAGTTCTACTACACTAGGGCCGTACTCTTTCTAGGGTTTGCTGAAAGGCCTTATTGCAGCAACACCTTGTCTCATTAAACCATCTTGTTTTGGTTGTATGCTTTATCCTTGAGTTATTTTTTTTCCAGGAAGGAGTAGAGAGCACGAGGCCTTGCTGTAGTAATACCAGAGTGAGCCTCTCTCCCCTAGGGTTTTCATTTTGAGGCCTTTATTTAGAAACACCTCAAAACTTCGCCCTCTAGTCCTTAATATTTTCCTCCTTCAACTTCTGTGTACTTCACTTTTGACTCCATTAATCCCTAAGGCATTGATCTAAAGTCCTTCAGCGTTGAAGTGAAACTTGATTAAAACACTCTTAAACCATTTGAATTGAAACCCTAACTACTAGCCCTAGTATAAGAGCTAACCCTATTAACCCTAATTGTTGTCGTCATCTCATGGTATTACATCATTAGTTCATCATCGTTTTGTTTATGAGCAATTGAATAATGGTTAAGGCATTTATTGAATGAAGTATTAATTGGTTACATTGAATGCCATATTGTTTCAATATTTAATGGTGAAGTTTTATAATTTTCATTTCTATATATAAACATTGACTTCATCAACATTTATTACCAATTGCTTATATGTTATTCAGATAGTCATCTATTATATGAAGTACTAACCCCATTGAGATATAGTTTTCATATATCAGTTTGTTGTTTCTTTGTTCTAGGGAGGTATACTTCTTTGGGGGTTTACTTCAAATTGGCCTTTGGTCGGACTATCTAATTGGTGGTGGCTTGTGAAGGGGGAGAAATTATCCTTGACTTATTATCCTCTTGCCTCTTCAAAACCCTAGGTCACCAGGGACTTCTCCCCTGGGCCTCACATCCCTAAATAGAAAGAACCTTCCCATTGTGGTGACATTGGGTGGGATAGGTTCCTGTTACGCAAGTTTGACCTACAAGACTCAAGCCTTTTATCCTAGCTACAAACTGCGAGATAACACCAACCACATGGAACGTTGATTATCATTTATTCCTTTTTTTAAAAGGAAAATACTTTCATATCTAATTTATGTTTTTAATGTTGTTTACCTTTAAATAGTTTTTTTTTAGATCTTTCTATTTAGATAGTAAGTTTCAACATTTGAATCCATATTATTCACATATTTTTAATATGGCTTCTCCAAGTGATATTTTTCTTAGTGGTACCAACTAAGTATCATGGAAATATCATATGAAGGATGTACTAGAAAGTACAGTAATATACCGTATCAACTTGGAAAAGAAAAATCCCCCACTCATGTTGAAAAGAAAGACAAATAGAGTAATAAGAATGACAAAGCATGTGGAATAATCAAAATGTCCATCTCTCATTATTTGTGGATTCACCTTCAATGAATTCATGACCCAAATGAAGCCTATGATAACCTATGATCCATATTTGGTAACCAAAATGTGATTCGATCCCACCAGATTGAAAATCAATTAATGAATTGATCCAGATTATTTTCGGCACGAAATGAGAGCAGAGATATAATAAAGAAATGAATAGAGATATCGCAGATATTCAATAATATAACATAAATGCATCATATATGAAACCATAAACATATATATATAGTAATACATGATTTATATTAATGAAATAAATGTACAGAGACTATAAAAATACAGAGTGAAAGACTCGCTAGAATGGTGGCAGCTTATCTCTGAGAAGAGACGTGACGGCTACTCGAATTCGCAAGAAGATGATTAAAATGAGGATCTGAAGGCCTTTTTACAATAAACAGGAATTCCAAAAACCATAGACATACAAAAACCTAACCCTAGGATATGAAGCGCCAAAAGTCATGTAGGCCCCGTTTGGGTAAATTAGTACATCAACTTCTCGGGGTCGTAACTTTTGCATAGGATCTCCATTTTAGGCGTATGATATCTCGTTGGAAAGGTATCATCGAGGAGATTAATTTTTTGGGTATCAATCATTATTTCTACTATCATTAATAATCTCAATCCCGTAAAACCTTCATTTAGGCCCTCAAAATGGCCCCAGAAGTTAAAACTGCTAAAAATAGTAAATTGCCAAAATTGCGGAAAAACTATTTTGAGCCAAGTTGAAAAGGTGGGTGGCCACTAATATTCACCTAGATCAATCCTCCTCCCTTAAGAAGCAATGGTATCCATTTCATTGAGTGCCCAGGGGAGAGGAAAAAGCATTTGTTGAATCTGAATCTTGGTGAGTTGCTTGCCTTGCTGGAGACATTGCATTGCTCGGTTTGTGGAAGGATATCACGAGCATGTGGTTGGAAGGGTTAGAACTTTTTAACCATTTTGGATACATGAAATTCATTTGTGAAGAAGGAATATTTACACTTTTCTACAATCTTGTTGACTTGCTTCTGTTGGATAGAAGGTGCTTGGGCCGAGGCTGTAGTGGTTGCAATATCCTTTGGTTCACCTTTTGAAAAGATTGTGAAGAATATGAATTTTGTATTATGAGATACTACCTTCTGAAACTTTTTAGGTGCGACCGTAGTCAGAACTACCTCTGGTATTCTCTAGAGATGACCCACAGGAGAAACAATGACACTGCATGGTCGAGACTCAAAAACAGCATGGCGCTTCCACATATATGGTTGGCCTAAGAGAGCATCACAAAAATCCAATGGGAAAACATCACATAATACCTCATCCTTGAAGGGTTGGATGCCATATGACAATCTACACTGTTGGCTGACATGAAGCTCTCATCCTTGGAAAATCCACCTGATGTTGTATGGCTATGGGTGTGTTGTTTTCGACAATCCCAACTGTTTGATGACCTCCACTGAGATGAGGTTCTTCTGGCTTCCATTATCAACAATAAAATGAAGCGGGGTCCCCTTCACCCACATCTGTGAATAAAAAAGGTGCTTCCCCTCTTCAACATCTATTGGTTCTTCTGGTTGAATTGTGGCAGTCGCGACAATAGTAGTGGGGTCTGCATCGATTATTTGTCTTTTACCAGTATTTTCTGAATTAGATTTTGAATCAACGTTCGGCTCTTTGTCTTTCATCTCAGACACCAATGAACATTTTGAGCGACATTCATCGGTTTTGTGCCAGGGGATTTTGTGGAAATTGCTCTATTTTACAGTGTACTTCTTTGTCTTCCCATGACCCTTCTTTTCCTATGGCTTGGACTTGTTTTTGGGATACTATTTGTTAGGGCCATCTTTGTCATACTTTGGTTGTTGCAGATTTGTAGAAATGAACTCCCATTTTCTCTGGTGCTTAAATTTATGCTTGATTTTAACAAAATATCGAGAAGCAACACCGACTGATGAGACATCCAGAAAAATTATTTCAGTTTAGATGTATCTGTGTATAGCCCCATGGTATTTTAGAAACAAATTTTGTTTGAATTCTTTGATACCCAACTTGGTGCACAAGGTATAGAAGGTATTGGTGAACTCTGGAACTACTTGGCCCCTCTCTTGTCGCAGTGTGGTCCATCTCATATACTGGTCCTCATAGTTTCCAACAGGGTAATACTGTTCCTTTACCGAATCCACAAAAAAATCCCAAGTGGGCTCGACCCCATATATTCTAGAATCCTCTGTGGAAATTTTCTCCTAGTAAGTTTCCCACCAATGTTTGACATGGGGGAGATCTTTAAGGAGTGCGAAGGTGATGTTTTCTCTGTCAAAAAAATTATGAATATAGAAATAAAATTCTAACAGATTTAACCATTTATCTAATGTAACAACCTCTTCGTTACGTCTCTAAACAGCGAAGTACAATATGAATTTTTTTTTTTTCTTTTCTTTTTAGTTTGGTTCCATGAAGAAATAAGGAATTAACCACGTCACATAATTCATATCAATGCAAAAACACATGACATCATAACTTAAAGTGACGCATGATCAAAATATAAACAAACTCTACAATATCATTGCTGAACGAAATTGCAATATATAATGACAAACAATCTCATCATATTCTCACCAATAACAATAATTTGCCGAATATAAAATGCTTTCTACCTTACCCATAAAAATCATACCTTGGCCACACGCCCGCTTCGGAGATGTCCCGCGCTCCGTGCCGCGTCCCGCGCTCTATGCCGCGTCCCGCTTGCCAACCGTGGAAAGCTCACCGGTACCTCCCAGCCAACGCTAGGGGTACTCTTCTTCCCCCTTAGCCCCCCGAGCCGCAAAGGGGCCACACAAGAACCAGAGATAGAATAGCGTCTCAG
>JZKD02S2082375.1:596165-621726 GCA_000966675.3 Picea glauca | reverse complement strand
TGGAGGTGCTTGTTTTTGCGCAAGGTCAAGGTGATATAAACTTAATGCGTTTATTAGTTCGTGATAACGGAATTGTAATGTTGTTGTTAAGGACGAACTTATATGTTGAAATGTTCTTGAATCAAGCTCATTAGATTTATGCCGAGTTAGTAAAGGAAGGGTGTAGTTCTATTAAGTAACGTGGTACTGGGTTGGTAGACCTTCTTGTGCTTGGTCGGTTTGTGTCGGGCGGCATATAGACTCCTCTTGTGGCTTAGTATTCATGACTGTGTGTAAATCCGGTGGAAGGACTCCTGAGCCGTATCAGTAGTCTCGGGTTGTTTAAAGGTACAGTTCCACTACTGCGACTCTACTGTTGGACTCTTCCTTTCTGTGACAGTTCTATACCTAACCCCTGGTGTCTTCTTCTACTTACAGCTGCTAGTTGCTCGCCTGATGTCCAGGGGCGTTTAATTCCGTTGTCACTGTGATATGTCGGGTCGTCTTGATTGCGTTGTCTTACTTGTGTCTTGTTGGTTCGAGTGATGACGTAGTGTCGAGGGGGTTGTTTCTTCTACACGCGCACACACTTTAAACAAACACAAAAAAAAATTCACCTGTTGATAGAGTAGTTGTCCTTAACTAGGAGGGTCGTTACAAATTCCATCCTCGTTGTTTTTATTTCCATCAATGACAAGTACGCTCTACCTATAAACATGCCAACAATCTCCCCCTTTGGCATTAATGTCAACCCTGAAGGAATGCATTGTTCTACTTAGATATCTAACTGTAGCATCCCGACCACACCTTTTCTCCCCCTTTGACATCAATGTGAAAGAAAAAATGCTACCCCTGAGTTGTTGAAGTAATTTTTGGAGGTATCAGATATTCACCCAACTCAAAATCCTCTTGATTAGATAGACTATTTAGCTTGATAACGGGGTCACACCCAACTGCTGGTGTAGATACTCAGACTGGGCTTTTGCAAGTAGCTTAGTGAAGATATAAACAATCTAATCTTTGGATGGAATATACCACAAAGAAACAAAAATTTTGGTCACATGTTCCCTCAAGAAGTGATACTTGATGGGTATATGCTTGGTCTTGGAGAAAAATACAAGATTCTTTGACACACTGATTGCACTAGTATTATCACAATGAATTAGGATCGATGCAGTATATGTTACCCCCAAGTCTGCAAGTGTTTAAATCATCCACAATGATTGGGTACAACAAGTGGTAGCTTCAATGTATTAATCTTCTATAGTTGATAAGGAAATGGAACCTTGCTTTTTGCTCAACCATGCTAAAAGGGAATCTCCTAAGAAGAATGCACCTACACTTGTTCTTTTCCTCTCATCCACGCGGTTATCCCAATCAGGATTTGAGTTGACTAATCATTGAAAATTTTGATTCCTGGGATACCATAGGCCATAGTTCATTGTTCCTTTCAAGTATCTGAATATTCTTTTGACAGCTAACAAATGACTCTGTTTAGGTGCATCATGATACCTTTCTACCATTCCAACAACATGCATTATATCTGGACGGGATGTTGTGATGTACAATAGGTTGCCTATCATAGACCTATATGAACTCTAATCAACATCAGGTGAGTCATCATCCTTATTTAACTTGCATCCAATGACCATAGGTGTGCTCATACGTGTAGAATCTTCCATTTGAAACCTTTTCAACATTTCTTTTAGATATTTCTCCTGAGAGAGAAATATTCCTTCAGACCTCTGAGTAATTTACAGACCAAGAAAAAATGTCAGTTCACCTATCATAGACATTTCAAATTCAGACTGCATGGAAGAAGAAAACCATTATACCAATTAAGCATTATTGATTCCAAAAATGATGTCATCTACATAGATCAATACAATGCGAAAATCATTACCCTCTATTTTTATATATAGATTTTTGTCAATTGTTCATCTCTTGAACCCTTTCTATTGAATATACTTATGCAGTCTATAATACCAAGCACAAGGATCTTGTTTCAATCCATATAAGGCTTTCTTCAGCTTGCAGACAAAGACAGGGTTATCTAATAGTTGGAAACCCTCTGGTTGTTCCATATAGACTTCTTCTTTTAGATATCTATTTAGAAAATATGACTTGAAATACATTTGATAAACCTTAAACTGTTTATGACAAGCATAGGCAAGAAACATTCTAATAGCTTCTAATCTTGCTACAGGTGCAAATGTTTCATCAAAATTCAGTTCTTATATTTGAGCATATCCTTTGCAAACCAATATAGCCTTATTTCTTACAATATTCCCTTTCTCATTCATCTTGTTTTTGTAGACCCATTTGGATCTTATTACATTTTTATTTGCTATCCTAAGAATGAGTTCCCAAGTGTCATTCTTTTCAATATGATCTAGTTCCTCATTCATTGATTTTAACTAATTTATGTCTTTACTGGCTTCACTAAATTTCTTAGGTTCCACCATGTATATAAATATTAGATGTGATTGCTCAGTGTCTTTGATTATTCTTCTTTTGGTTTGTACACCTTTGTCTTTCTCACTAATTATCTAACTTTCAGGATGATTCTTTTGAGTAATTTTGGAGGAAGGATTTGATGTAGATTGTTGTCCTGACTCTTCTTGTCTGGGTGTCTCTTCTCCATCTGAATATTGGACCTGTCCATCTTCAGTTTCAGTTGTTTCCTCTATATTAGACTCAATATTTGTCACCTCTCTTACCATGACCCCTTCATCAACCTTTAAATCAATGAAATCAACTAATTTATGCAATATTTTATTAAATCATATATATCCTTTACTATTGATAGCATATCCTAAGAAAATTCCTTCATTAGCTCTGTCATCATACTTGCCAAGGATTTCATTATTATTCTTTATGTAGCACTTACTCCCAAAGACTTTGAAGTGTTTGATTGAAGCAGGTTTTCTATACCATAGTTCATAAGGTGTCTTGTCACTATGTGGTCTGAGGTGGGCTTTGTTAAGAATATGGATTCTTGTGTGTATTGCTTCTACCAAATAATCTTGACCAATGTTCTTCTCATTCATCATTGACCTGGCCATTTGCTGAACTATTTTGTTTTGCCTCTCAACTACTCCATTTTGTTGTGGAGTTCCTGGTATTTTGTATTCTTGCTTGATCCCATGTTTATCAAAAAATTCTTTGAAATTACTTGACATAAATTTTCCTCTCCTTGTCTGATTTGAATACCTTTAACCTATTTCCTATTTGATTCTCAGTTAAAGCCTTAAATATTTTAAATTTCTCAAATGCTTCATCTTTTTCTTTCAGAAAAGCAACCCAAGTGAGTTTGGCGTAATCATCAATAATCAGCATAAAGTATTTTTCCTTTCCTGTGCCTTCTTGTCTTGAAGTTCCACATAAATCCATATGAACTAATTGGAGTGGTTTCTTTGTTGAAGTATATTTCTTGGATTTAAACTGTGTCCTAGTTAGTTTTCCTACTTGGTAGGGTTTACCCACAGAATCTTATGTCTTTGATATTTTTGGAATATCTTTTACTGCCTCAAGATTTTTTAGATTGATTAAGTGGTCAAAGTTTAGATGTCCAAGTCTCCTATGCCATAACTAGATTTCATCATGTTTTCTTAGATGAAACTCTTCTCTATCTTCTTTCAACACATATACATTATTATATGTCCTTATGCCTTTAGCCACCATGTATCCTGATTTTACAGACTTTATCTTACAGTCTTTGGAAGTGAACACTACTTCACATCCTTTGTCGCACATTTGACTTACACTGAGAAAATTATGTTTCAGCCCATCTACTAACATAACATCCTAGGCATTTCCTTCATCATTTCTCAAACTCACCATCCCTTTACCATTGATTTTTCCTGGTTCATAATTTCCAAAGGTTACATTTCTTATTTTTCTTTTACTTATAGACATAAACTTATCCTTGTCTCCATTCATGTTCTTGAGACATCCACTATCTATATCCCAAGGATATTTTTGTTTTTGAGCTAAAAGTGCTAGACCAAATGTTTAACTGTATTTTTTTTTCCATGTGCTGGCATTTCTAGAAAAGGGTTTTATCCTTGGATCTACCTTGTAATTCTTCAGATGGAAGTTTGTAGCTTTGTGGCTGAAGTTATGAAAGTTATAAAATTTGAGCTCATTGTTCAATAGATCAAAGTGATTGGTGCTACGTTGTCTACTCATCATTGGCTATTTAGTTCTATGTTGCAAACATTGTTTGTTTCTTGAACTCCTCAGTTGCATGTATCTAAACTTAACTTGACAATTTGCAATTTTATGACCAAAAATAGAGCAGTAAAAACAATACCCATGGAAGAAATTTTTGTACCTGAAGGATGGCCTTTTTCTTGGCATTTGTTGCTCCATCTTCTAATATCTTTGTTTTTTTATCAGGGATCATCTTGTCTTGATTAGCTTTTGGTGGCATAGTACTCACATGGTTTGATTGTCTTTTGAATTGGAACTTGATCATATTTAAAGGCTCCTTTCTTTCTGGTTGTTTGTTGCTTGAACCACTCTCATAACCTAAACCAGTCAACAAAGGAGATCTTTGTTTTCTCAGAATGTGGTTTAGTTCTGTTGAGGCTTTAATGCTTGGAATATTTTCGAGATACAATGCTTTAAACTTCTCCAACTCTTTTCTATTTTTTACTACGTCTTATTCCAATGCTTCACATCTTGCCTTCTTCTATGATAATTGTTGTTTCAGAATATCCTCTATTTTCTTTGCCTCTTCTAATTCCACTTTTAGTATGGAAAAGTTTTCATCAAGATTTTTACTGTCTTTCTTGAACTGTATCATCAATTGTTTTTGTTTTTTCTTATTAGATCTGATTCTAGAAATTTCTTCTAGGGAACTGATCAGTTCTCCTTCTAAGTCAACCACAACCTCTTCATAATTAAACTCACTTCCTATGATTTTATTATCATAATCCTCTTTTTCCATTAGCATAAATTCATTAACCTTATCTTCACAAGAAGAGTCACTATTTGTGTCTCCTGAAGAGTCATCATTGTTTACACAAAAACTTTTATTTTTACCAAATCTCTTGGATTTGTAATTCTCTTCACCTTCAGAGTTCTGGTCCTTGTTCTTTTGTGGAAACTTAGATGAAAAGTGACCTATATTTCCATAGTTAAAACATTTGAAGGGAAACTTGCCTTGGTACCTACCTAATCCTTTCGTTAGTCTTCTCACAAAATTTTCTTTAATTTCATCATGCTCAGAATCGTCATTCTTATCTTCTTTAAATGATGTTGCTCTAGAGGTGGGTTTATATTTAACTATCCTCATTTCATATGCAGTCAATGTTCCTAGAAGTTGATCAAAAGCCAAAGTTTTTAGATCATTAAGTTATTCTATAGCAGAGACCTTTGGGTTGAACCTATCTGGTAGAGATCTCAAAATTTCATGAGCTAAAGATACTTAATTTTTTCACCAACTGCTTTCATTGCATTTACTAGTTCTTAAACTCTCAGAAAGTACTTCCCAACAATTTCATCCTCTTTCATCTTTAGCTGTTCAAATTGTACTATGTAGGTTTGAATCTTGGCATACTTTACCTTCTCATTACCTTCATAAGTGCTAATGACTTTGTCCCACTTTTCTTTGGAAGATTCTAAGTGCATAACTTTTACAAATTTTTCTTCTACAAGCCCACTCAGAATAGCATTCATAGCCTTAGCATTGAAGATGAATTCTAGCTTGTCATCATTAGAATCTAGTACAACTAGCTTTACATAACCAATCTCTACCACATCCCAGACATCTGCACCTAAATCCATTATGTAGGTTCTCATCCTAACTTTCCAGAAGGCAAAGTTTGTTCCATTAAATAGGTAGGCCTTATTGGTTGAAGTTACTTCATGGATATTCATGTTTAAGGTCTAGTATCTACCCTTAGATAAAATCAACCCATTATGATACCAATTGTAGGACAACCGAGAGGGGGAGGGGGTGAATTAGTTGTTAATGTTATTAAACAATTTTCCCATTTTAAACTCTTTACAGAACACTCAATGATGACCACAATAATGCAAAGAAGTAAGAAATAGAATATTCAATATCAATCACACACATGAAATATACAGAGACAAATATTTCCTGAGGAAACCCATAAAGGGAAAAACCTCTTCTTCTTGATATGATAAGTAGTCTTTATTTTCTATACATTATAATTCTTATGAGATCCAACTCCTTTTGAGGCTACCACCTATGTTTTATAAGAAAAATCCGATTGAGAGCATTGACTCTCTAGTTTATATAGCACCCACTAGAAGGAAGGACCAACTCCCTCAGTGTTCCAATGCCAACTGGATGGAAGCACCAACTTCCAATCACATAGGAAACAACTTGTATAATAGAGAACAATAGTTGTCCCTTGCACCACCATACCACCTATTTTTTCTGGCTGCAACTAGATGGAAGCTACAACTCCCTGTGTTCAAGAACCCATTTGAAACTCTAAAGACAAAATTCCTCCATAGCACCTCCCTACCACCGTGATTATAAAAAATTTGTTACACAAAATTATTACTATAATACTGTGTTAGTCAATGGCTTACCGGTCTCATCACTATTCTTGTACATTATTATACTTTGCCTGCATCAGTGTCTTCCTGCTCGCATCCTCTTAATATTTCTCTTCTTATCTAAGATATACATCGTTAATATTCTATGCTCTGCTCTTTTCTTCCTGTGCTCAACTCCAATTTTTCTCAGCTTCTCTTCTGACTTTTATTACTTTGTGCTGCCTCTGCATGCTCTTTTTGCGCCAAAAATCTCCCCTTCAGATTATGCATTGCATATCATCCTCCCCACATGCATCACCGTCGAGAAGGAATCCCTGTATCCTCTTCTCTTCATGTCTTTCTCATGCCAAGTTTTCTACATGATCATCATCACAACTCTACACTCTCTCTAGCCATTATCCTCAGTTTGTTCTTCACTAGCGGTCGTTATCCTGAGATTCAATGGATTCTCCGGTAGTTACAGTCTTTGACATTTTTCCATATGTCAATTGTCTCTATGATGATTCTTCATTCCACTGGAAGTTAGCTCGAGACTCTTCATCTCCTTTACCGATCAGCCTGCAACTCCTCAAATTTTCTGGTAGTTACTGAGAAAACCTTCGTGCGCTCATCCCTTTGGTGTATTTTCCTTTTTGAGAAAAATTCATAGTGGGCGCTAGCTCTTCTTGCTAATCCCTTTCCTTCACATGAGAACTGATGGTGACCAAATGCCTAACCAACAGGCGCTTCTCGACTTCACATTTCGGGTATCGAGTTGCGAGTTGCCTTGATTCTCCCAACTCATGAAACTTTGAAATGGAGCCTAGCGTTGCTATATCCTTACCCAATATTCTATTAATGTGACCTTGGATGTGACTAGGGGCCAAGAAAAAG
Organism: Picea glauca; assembly: GCA_000966675.3. Taxonomy (NCBI): domain Eukaryota; kingdom Viridiplantae; phylum Streptophyta; class Pinopsida; order Pinales; family Pinaceae; genus Picea; species Picea glauca. The sequence continues at coordinate 614,334 of JZKD02S2082375.1, read as the reverse complement.
AGTGCTTCACAATTTCACACATCAGATGTTCTGATGTGAGTCACCTTGATTCTCCCAACTCACAAAACTTTGAGGTGGAGTACAAAAACTAGCTCCTCCCTTAACCTTCATCAATGTGACCATGGATGTGACCACGGGCCTAACTTCCAAAACTATGCTTTCGATATCGATGGTCCACAATCCTTAGTGATCTAATGGTATAGATATTTTATTGACTTCACATTTAAGATATTCTGCTACGCATTGCCTCGATTCTCCCAAATCATAAAATATGAACTTTGTCATGTCATATCAACGTTCCACAATCCTTCCTCAATCAACGGATGTGATCACCTTCTGCATTTCAAGATTTCATGTTTTGTGAATTCATGAACTTAGTTTGCAGTGTCAGATCAATGGCCCATGATGCTCTGAGATCCGACGGCCCAGATATCCTCTTCACACTTTGAGACTTCGCATTTCAGTTCTTTTCCGATCAACGACCCAGGTTAGTCCTCGATCCAATGATAAAGATATCTCATTCGAGAACTTGGACATCGCGAGTTCCTACAAATCTCACCTTTGAATTTTCCAGTTCGTGAGTCAGTGAAATGTTGATCTCTCTCCATGCGTCCTTCCTCAATGGACGACAAGGATTCCTTCACAGCTTTGGAGTGTTCAATGACTACTGGGATTATCCTTCTTGCAACTCCACTGGATCTAACAGTTATTGGGTCATCGTGCTCAGATCCAATGATTCAGATATGTTCTCCTCTTCTGCGCACTCATCCTGTCTAGAATCTGATCCGATGACTGATGGAAATTCTCAGATCTTTTAGATTATCCTGTCCTTCCACTCAAAAGTGATCCAAAAATCGTTGTCATCTAAATCTTTGATCCAACAACCACTATTTCTCTTTCTCCTAAGCTTATTATATCTCTCACTTAGAAGGTTTTCTAAGTGTTCAAAGGTATTGACCTTTGCTCCTCCTGCAAGTTCATATCTTGGACCTCGTCTGCACTCCTGGAAACCTCTATGTCTCCTAAGATTTCTCATTTTATTCTTTCCTGTTTGCCATCATTGCTTCCAATATTCCATCCTCGTTGTTTTTCTTACCAGTGCCATCCTCACTGTTTTTCTTGCCATCAATGACAAGCACGCTCTACCTGTAAGCATGCCAACAAATTCGTAGGTGTATAAATTCCAAAATGGTACCCATAAACACATTTCATGGTCTATATACTCTTGTAGTGAATGAATGCAACCCAAAATCATTCAAAATGCTCCTTGATTCACTCCCTAATAGTTTCTCTAATCATGTTTTCATAAATTTGATGTATTTTACTCAACCCTTTGTAAATTGCCATCATTGATCCTTTGCAATTGATATTGAATCGATTTGTTGGGTACTCTTGCAATGATATAACCCATGGTTTGTTTTATCCATGCTAGAGGCTTATTGTTAGCAACATTTATTTACATTTTAACAAAACCCTATATTTCTACTCTACATTCATAGTATAAACAAGAAAAAAATTAAAAGACTATCCAAATATAAATTTTTGGAGGGGTAGCTAGGATAAATGGAAATTGATACTATGAAGATAAAAAATGGCCTTTATTCAAGACAAAATATCATCAAAAGTGTTAAATGTATAAGTAAAAATGATATCATTTCACAGGCCCATCATTCCCCCTTTCCTAGATTTTCGCATGACCTCATGCACTATCCCATTCCTCCTGTTGAAATTCCAAATGTACATATTTCCAATTATATGTTGGATTCCCAAATTATATATCATGATAGAATCCCAATTTGCTATCAAATCTTCAGCATAGTGCAAGTTACTCCATGTTTTTCCAATGAAATTTAGTCTTGTATTGTTGATTGGAGCACCATATCAATGGGTATTTAAACAGGATCCCAATCCACTGATCCCCATGCCTTTTCATAGAGTTGATATATAATGAAACTAATGAAATAACAAGCTTGAAATGAGAATATCCTATAGGATTATTATTTCTCAATTTATTTAGAAGGGTTTGTCAGATATCATGTGAGGCAGAAAGAGCTTGTAAGGAATGAGTTTTCACAATTTCTTAATGAATAGTAATAGCATGGTTATTGTGTACTCTAACTCACTAAGAAACCCATGGATCCTTGAGAAATTTTTCATAATATTGTATGATAGTAGTAAGAATAGGGTATTCTTCTCGAATCATTAAATCTGAGTTGAATTCTTTCTAAGTATACAATTTATTGAAATCCTTTCATTGGATAAAACCACTGATAAATTAGGAAAAATTCATCAATTGGACATCCCCAAAAAAGGGATTAGGATACTAATGCACATGGTTATGTAGAATAAAATTAAATATATATAAATCACATAATAAATTCTTCTCATGCCTTTCAACATTAAAGAAAGCATGGATAAATTCTTATAGTGATGTAATTTTATGAAGTCTTCCGAGTGCCAGTTGTTTAATTATAAATTGGAACCATCTATCATGCAAATATATGGAATGTAATATAGAATGAGATTTAAATGTTAATGCCTCCATACCTAGTGATTGTGCATCTTGAAATTTTTGTTCCATTTCCCTCAATATGTCCCTATACATATGAATTTTCATTTTCGATCTATTTTCTCGTGTGATATAAATGGAAAACCATTTCTCTTTAATATTATTAATAACTTGTTGGCGTAGGTTGTGGAGCTTGATTATCTTCCTGATTATGAGGTATTTGTTTTTCAGCCATGTTTATACCCCATGAAGACTTTACACCCTGAAAGAATGTACAATCCTCCTCCCAAAAAAATTACCTTGTAAATCTATATTGTAATTTCATAGTAAATATGGACCGTTCATTTTAAGGTTGTAGATCTGACGGTAAAAGTTATGTTAGTTTTTTTTTCCTAAAATGCAACCCTCGTTTATAAGGGAAATGTATTGCGACTATGTATTATTGCAAATATTGTATTCTGAGAGAGGAGAATGTGAGAGAAACAAGAGGAAGTTACAACATGTGTGTTGTAGGTTATATCCCTTCATTTGTTGGATAATAATAAAGGAAGGACCTGGAAATTTTTATGGTGGACGTATCCCACACTAGGTGAACCACTATAACACACACATGATGGGGCATAAATTTTTTTTTATTTTTCTTCAGTCTCTTTAGATTCCCCTTTCTTCAATTGCAGGTTCTTCCAACCCGTGGGCTCTTTCCTGGCCCCTTTGAAGGGTTTGAGCAATAGGTGCTAGCTCTCCATGCTATCCCCTTCCTTCATATGACCTCAAGCTGTGACCACACGCCTATCAAAAGGTTTTTCATGACTTCACATGTCGGGTATTTTCATGTGAGCCAACCTTGACTCTTCCGACTCTCGAACTTCCAAACTAGAGCCTAGTGTGTACTAGTTCCTGCCTTAATCTTTGTCAATGTGACCCCTCGCTATGACCTGGGGTGAATCATCCAAGCACTTAGTGACTTCATGCTTGACATTGTCAAAATATTGCCCGTCTTCCTTCTTTTGAAACCTGAACTAGCGAGTTCTTCTCGCCAGATCAATGGTCCACACTCTCCCGCGATACAAAGGTCCTGATATCCTCTCTCACAAAATGATATTTTGTGTTTCATGACTTTGGACGTTGGATTACCTTTGTTTCCCCGATTCCATATTTCCCAATATCCTCTTTCCATATGAATGATCTGTATCCCTCCTTTGATCAATGGTTGTGATCCTTTCACGAACTCAAACTTCATGAGTTTTCACAAATCCTATCTCTGACTTCCGAAGTTGCGAGTCAGCGAAACATTGATCTCTCGCCATGTGTCCCTTCTCGATGGACGACTAGGATACTTTCATGAACTTAGACTTCACGAGTTCTCATGACTCCTATCTATTACCTACTAAGTTACGAGTCAATGAAACATTGATCTCTCACCACACATCCCTTATCGATGGATGGCTAGGATACTTTCGCGAACTAGGACTTTGTAAGTTCTCAAGAACTCCTATATTTGACTTCCTGAGTTGCGAGTCAGTGAAATTTTGATCTCTTTCCACGTGTACCTTCTCTATGGGAGACTAGGATCCTTTCACAAAATCAAACTTCGTGAGTTCTCATGACTCCTATCTATGAATTACCAAGTTGTGATTCATTGAAACGTTGATCTCTCACCACACATCCCTCCGTGATGGATGGCTAGGATCCTTTTGTTAACTCAGACTTTGTGAGTCCACTCTCCTGTACAAATCCAAAAGGTTAAATATCGTTCACTTTCCTCTAGATCTAATGTTTTTTGGTCCACGCTCTCAGATCTACCCATTGAGATCTGATATCCTCCCTGTGTGTTCTTCTAATTGTCTGGAAGTGGTTCCAATGATCTAGATCTTGCACAGTGCTTGATCCAATGATCATTGTTGCTCCTCCTCCTAAGATTTCTCTTTCTTCCCTAAATTGAAATATTTTAGATGTTTTGAAGGTCTCGACCTTCGATTTACTTCTTGTGAGCCATGATGTATGGTCTCAACTTCCGCTTTCCCTCTTGACCTTACGAAATTGAATTTTTTTTTTCTCTTGGACCTCATCTATGCTTCTAAAAAGCGCTTGTCTCTTCTAAGCTTGGTCCTTAGGGATTTTTGAATTCCCACATACTAATTGCATTGATCTTCCTGCATCATATCAATGGTCCATGAACTTCCTCGATCCAACGGTCCAGATCACATCGCAACTTCTGGTTTTGTAAGTTTAGTCGCACCAACGTGCAATTCTCCCAATGTGTGAACTATGATCTCACCAATATGATAGTCAAGGAGGGTCCCAATAGATCCTTGGATCTATGGTCTAGGTTACATCACTACTTCAGGTTTCGGAGGATCCATCCCCTTCAGAATTATTTCCAACATTCATCAAACATGCGAAGACTAAGGGATTCAAGGCGGTAATGCCTGTGTCCCTTCTTCAAATATAATGGTCACGAAAGACCTTGGATTCTCTCGAATGGGTCTCATTGGATTCACCTTCCAAAAAAAAGGATATTCCCTTCGAATACTTGAATCTCATTATTCTTCCTGAGATTTGTTGGCTTTGAGAGGCTTAATATTTTTGTGCTCTTTCTCTTGAACGTAATGATTGGAAGAATTCTTCCTTGCACTGCTTACATTCATTACTCAACTCTAGATCTTAGGATGGTCTCAGTCTCTACCCACCTTGCAGAGGTTCAGTGCATACATGCACTACCTCTCCTGATCTTAATAGACTCAATCCTCATAGTGATTGCAGTATTCAACCTCTGCAATAAGGGAAGTACTCACTTGACTCTAGGATGATGAGGAAATTCCCTGGGGAAGGGATTTCAAGGAATTAAACTAGAGAATAAAGGAAAGGTCAAGAAGATGTAAAAGTCCTCAAGGAACGAATGCATACTTTTAACTTAATAATTCAGTATAAAGATCATTTATAGCCATATAAATATAGGCATGCATCCCTTATTTTACAATTCAAAGAACAAGGTATAAAAACACTTATTAGAACCATAAGGCATGGTGCGACTACTTATATGGGTGCTCATTTCCACCTAACCATAGGCTCAGTCACTCCCAATGGATTTATCACTAAACACTCCCAAGATTAGGCCACAATACTTTGAGATTCAATATCTTAGTTCCAGCTCAATGGAAGTTAAGGATGAAGGTTACTCTCCTTCTCCAAATATTGGAATAGATAAGGACGAATGTTACTCTCCTTCTCCTAATACAGGAATGGATAAGGATGAAGGTTACTCTCCTTCTTCCAGATATATTTCTATTCTCTATGATCAAAACTTGATTTTTTCACTTTCAATCCTTCCTCAGACTTGAGATCTTCTGCTCTCATCTCTACACTCTTAGCAGGTCCTCTTTGTCCACACCCTGCTTCCTTTCTTCCCTTCCTCAACAATATTGTGTGTGGCTTGAATCCCTCAGTCCATGGTCAAGTCTAGAAGCCTTACAGATGGACAGTCTTCCCCATCCCCTCATTAACTCTTGAGGAGGCCTTCCCACCTATCAACCTGACAAGAATTCATTTTCTAGACAAAGGGTTGTTCTGATCTTGAGAAATTTAAATCCAGCATGGTACTGGTTTGCTGGAGATTAACATAAGCACTCTGGGTCCCCTGCACCACCTTTTCATTAGCAATTGTGGCCTCTCTTATCACATGACGTAAACCCCCAATCCTTAAAATTGAGGTCCGCATAGGATTGTTTTGAATTTTCCCTCCCGAGGCTGATTGACTCTTAGGTTCCTCCACAAGGAATCCTACACACACACAACAATAGTGCTTTTCCACAGGTCCTTATGAGTATGCCTATGTGAACCAACATGAAGCACCGCTCAACTCCCTTGACCATAATAAAAATGATCATGCCCTTTTTCCTTTTCATTATCGAGACTTTCCTTTTTGGGATTTTAGGTTTCACGATTTCGTGAATCCTATTATCGAGGTTCTCAACCTTTCCACCTTATGAAACCCGAAATGCCAATTTTCCCAAAATTCCTGGTTGCGTCCTCTTACACTGTTGTATCGCCTTTCGTGACTTTGACAGTTTCAGAACAAGGAATCTCGACCTCTTGTCTTCACAACTACTAAAATGTTGAAACCCAAAACGTCCAGCAAAAGACTGGCTTCTATCATAACTTTTCACCTTTTCGGGGTTTTGGACTTCGTGATTTCATGAGTCCTGATGTAAGGCTTCTGACACTCTAACCTCCACAAACCTCAAACTCCGAAACGATATCTCCAACAGGATCAATGGCTATAAGCTTCCATTTGATCTAATAGCCCACATGATTTTGAACTTTTGGGTACCAGGAGTCCAAGTCTCTCGATCCCAGAACACTATCCTCTTGGGTTCCTGAACCCTGAAACACTGAATTGCTAAAACACCACCTCACACTATTTTGCATTTTGCAACTTCGGGGGTTCTCATGTGAAGAGCCTGAATTCTTGTCAATGGGAATTCTGAAATGATGAAATACCACTTCACAATATCCCAGATCTCCAACTTCAAAATTTCTAAGTCAAGGGGCCCAAGCTCCTTGTCCTCGGGACTTCTGGTATTCCGAATCTTGAAATGCCAAAATGATTTTCTTTTCCCCAGGATTTTGTGAACCAGGAGTTTGAAACTCTCAATTCCAAATCGTTGTCTCCTTCAGATCCTGGATCTTGAAATGTCGAAATACCGAAACGTTCCTCCAAAGGTATTTCGCGTTTCACGATTTTGAAGCTTCTGATGTGGAGCACTCTACTCCTTGTCAACATGAATGCCGAAATGTTGATTCCCAAAATAATCTGACGGTTCAGCAGATCATGATCAACGGTCCATGTTGACTCCTATTACGAGGGTGATGGATTCGTCCCTCCTTATCCACCTTGTAACTTCTCTTGATCTTACGGTTCTCGTGATTTTGGGAGTTCTCATAGGAGAATTTCGACCGCTCGATTCTTTCCTTCACAACCCCTCGGAAATGAACCAGTATTCCTATACTGGAACTCAAATCTTATGAAATGACTTCGACCTCCCCCTTTGAACACTTCAAAGGTGTTAAACCTTCTGAGATTTTATCTGACAAGTTCAAATCACAAAGGAACTCCTGCACACACTCCTTGCGAAAATCCTTCAAATACTTTTGGGTATTTGAACTCACGACTTTGTGCACTTTCTCTTCAATAGCAGTCCTTCAATCTCTCAACCTTAGTTGAAAAGTTCTAAAATCTCGACTAGCCTATGCACACCTTGCACGGATTTTGTGCTTGTCTTGCACTTCTGCTGAAACAAGAACAACGATATCCCTCCTGAGCTTTCAGAGATAAACTCTAAGCCTTCGTCAATGCACTCCTTGTAGGAACCTCTCACTCAAGATGAGAAACAATTGAAACTCATTTCCTCGCTCTCTCAAAATTCAAACATCCAACTTGAAAACATACATTCACATACATAAAAACAAATGCATGACAGAGAGAATAAAACAACCATAAGAAGATCAATTAGCATGTATACACAGAAAGCATCATAACACCATGAGTCTGAATCAAAACTTCATATATTAATTTAGAACTTTTGTACATGGGTTCTTCTCTACAACTCTCTGCTATAGATCTCATCTTCTCTATGCTAATGTGCATCCATTGATCTAATTCTGATTGATACAATGATACAAAGATGAGGGTGTCTATAGTCATTTTCCCTTCTATTCCTAAAACTGTCCAATATGGAATTTAAATCTACCTACTTTCGTTAACTATGCATAAATGCCTCTACCTCCTACGGATGAGAGAGAATCACTCATGATTTGTTTACAATACGTAAGTATGTTTCCCTTTAACCATTACATTAATGCTTCAAAAAAATTTCCAAAACATGTAAAATGTATGTTGCACTTTCCAGCTATCTTTTGCCTTCATGCTTCCTTGGCTGGCTACTTGCGATGCTCCTACATCATACTCCCTTGCTTGAAAATTTTCATGAACTCCTGTTCATGAGATCTTGAACAGTTTTTCCATGCATTTGAGTTTATGCTTCATCTTCCCAACTGGAATCTTCAACTGGATGTCCGTTCCATTTGACCAAGTATTCAAAATACTCTTTCCTCCTGGTCTTCTTGTTGATTCTCTTGTCAAGTATACTTTCCATCTGTGGCCTTTCAGCTATAGGCATTTGTTTGGTCCAATGAACTTCTATCTATTCATTCTCTGCCCCTGATTCTTCATCTCTGTAAGGGTACAAGTCTGAGATGTTGAATATTGGTGAAATTTCGATCCCATCGGGTAATTAAATCTCATATGTGTTTGCCCCAAATTTCTTCATGACTCTGCATGGTCTAATCTTCTTCATTTTCAGTTTATTATATGTTCCCCTTGGGAACCTCTCCTTCCTAATATGTGCAAGAACTAGATCACCAACTTCAAACTAAAGTTCTCACCTATTTTGATCTGCTCTGCATTTATACTCTTGACTCGAATTTTGCAAATGTTCCCTCACTTGGCTGTGAAGTTCCTTCATTGCCTCTGCAAAATCCTCTGCACTAGCACTTCTAGCTTCATTCTGTTCTGAATCCTTCAATTTAGAAACTCCCCTTGGCTGCATTCCATATACAATTTGGAATGGACTTTGCCCTGTGCTTCTGTTGAATGAATCATTGTAAGCAAATTCTTCCTGTGGCAGAATGTGATCCCACTGACTGTGGTGTCCAGTCACTAGGATCCTTAGCAAATATCCCAAGCTTCTATTCACAACTTTTGTTTTCCCATCAGTCTGAGGATGATAAGCTGAGATAAATGAAAAAAAATTCCCTAGCTTCTTCCACAAAGTCCTCCAAAAATGTCCTACGAACTTGGTATCTCGATCAGAAACAATACTCCTTGGCAAGTCGTGAAGTTTGATGACTTCCTTGAAAAATAGGTTCGCAATATGAGTTGTGTCGTTGGTTTTTTGACATGGTATAAAATGTTCCATCTTTGAAAATCTGTCTACCACCACAAATATTGAATCAAATCCTCTTGGTGTTCTTGGTAGCCCTAATATAAAATCCATGCTCACTGCATCCCACGGCCTCTCAAGTATGGGTAACGACTGGTATAACCCTGCATTCTGCCTTTTTCCCTTTGTGTGCTGACAAATTCTACATCTATCCATGAATCTTTTGACATATGTCCTCATCCCTAGCCAGAAATATCATCCATTTAATTTCAAGAACGTTTTGTCATGACCAAAATGTCCGACCAGTCCTCCACTGTGTTTTTCTTTCAGCAGATTCTCCCTCATGGAGCATTTTGGAATACACAGTTGATTGCCTCTGAATAATAATCCATCCCGGATCATATATTCAGTCCATTGAATCCTGTCCCTGAGAATTGGATTCTCAGATGCCTCATACGCCTCTTTGAAATCTGGGTCATCTTTGTACATGTCCTTGAGGTTATCAAAACCCAAAGTTTTGACTCTAAATTTTTGCATAAGCAAACATTTCTTGCTCAAAGCATCAACAACTTTGTTAGCAGTTCTCAAAATATGTTTAATTACAAAATTAAAATTCTACATGTATTCAACCCATTTAACATGTCTTTGGTTCAACTTCTCTTGTTGAGTCAAGAATTCTAAAGCATGGTTATCGTTGTACAAAACAAACTCATTAGGAACCAAATAATAACTCCATTTCTTCAGTGCTTGTATAACTGCATAAAATTTCTTGTCATATGTAGAGTACTTAACCTTCACTTCATTCAGTTTCTCACTGAAGTATGCGATCGGCCTGTCATATTGGCTTAAGACTGCTCCAATTGCAAATCCACTAGTGTCACACTGAAATGTCTTACTGAAATCTGGAAACACTAGAATTGGTTGTTCAGTAATCTTTTTCTTTAGCAAGTTGAAACTTTTTTCTGCTTCCTCTATCCAATGAAAATATTTGTGTCTTTTCTTGACCATGCCCATCATTGGTGCACTAATCCCACTAAAATTTTGGATTAATTTCCTATAGAAACTAGCTAATCCATGGAAGGTTCGAACTTCAAACACATTTTTCGGCGATGGACAATTCTTAATCGCTTCTACCTTATCCGGATCCATTTTTAGCTCATTTGTAGAGATAACAAAACACAAATAAATGATTTATGTCCTCATAAATGTTTATTTCTTCATATTGATCAGTAACTTCTCTTGCTATAATCTCCTCATCACTGTAGCTAAATGCTTCAAGTGCTCTGCTTCTGTCTTGCTGAAAATTAATATATCATCAAGATATACAATGACAAATTTTCCTATGAAATCCTTTAGGACTTCATTCATCAATCTCATGAAAGTACTGGGTGCATTTTCTAAGCCAAATGGCATAACAAGACATTTATATGGCCCCTCATTCATCTTGAAGGTTGTCTTCCACTCGTCACCTTCTCTCATATGAATTTGATGATATCATCTTTTCAAATCAATCTTTGAAAAAACATTTGCTCCACTCAAGCAATCCATCAAATCATCCATCCTTGGCAAAGGAAATCTATATCTGATGGTAATCTTGTTGATTTCCCTTGAGTTTGTGCACATCCTCCAACCTCCATCCTTCTTTGGGCTGAGTACTATTGGAACATTACATGGACTCAAGATTTCTCGAATCAACACTTTGTCCCTCAAGTCTTGCACTTGTCTCTTGACCTCCTCATTCTCCTACAGTGTCAATATGTACGCTACTTTGTTTGGTAAACTATCTCTAGGTATAGGATCGATGTGACGACTTATACTTCTGATCAATGGCAACGAATGAGGTAGTTAATCCACTACTATATTAGCAAACTCTTCTAGCAACTTCTAGATTTCCTCTGGTAAATCATCCACTCTTGTACTGGTTAAAATGATTCTAGGATTTCTAACCACAATGAATTGTGTATCTTCCTTCTTCTTAACCTCCTTAAGAAGTTCCTTCCCACTCATGAGAAGTACAATGTTTCTCACCTCTGGTTTCACTTCTTTATCCTTAATCGACAACAACATGTGAGTTCTCCCATTCTTCTCCAGGGTGTATGTGTTCTTTCTCCCATCATGAATCACATTTCTATCATATGGCCACGATCTGCCCAGTAATAGATGACAAACATCCATGGGAATGAAATCACATAGTATTTCATCCTTATATCCACCTATTTTAAATTCAACTAGACATTGTTTAGTGACATTTACCTGATGTCCTTTTTGTAGCCACGAAAATCTGTATGGGCTTGGATGTTCAATAATCTCTAGCTATAGCTTTTCTACCATCTCTGTAGAAACAAGATTGTCTGTGCTACCACTGTCCACGCTGACTTTGTATACCATGTCTTTTGTCATGCAAGCAATCCAAAAAAGTATGTTCCTTTGGGCTGGGTTCTCTGCCTCCTTCTCTAGCGTTAAGAGAACTTTCCTCATCATCAGTGATCTTCCACACTCAACATCTTCTGCCTCAACATTCCATCCTTGTGCTTCGACAATGTGAGTTTCACCTCCCTCTTTCTTTGTATCTGGACATTCATAGGATTTGTGTCCATTTTTTCCATAGGTAAAGCATTTTATTTCTCCACCTCTTCCTCTTCCTCTTCCTCTGGTTCGAGGAAAAGTATTCTTATCAGCATACTGTCCTCTCTGTGAGCTTCCTCCTCTCTCAGTTTGGGTTTGAGGTTTCTTCCCTTCTTCTTTAGATTTATGATTCCTGTCTTGGGAAATTGTTTTTCCTCTGGCTTGACTTCTGCCTCGGCCTCTCTGACCTTTATTTTGGCTCAACTTCTCTTCAGCTTTCAGATCCATCTGATAAGCATCCTCCACATTTTTAAGGGTCATCATTCTCATCTCGTATTGAATGTCATATATTAGACCATTCATGTACCTGGCAACTTTTTCATCATCACTTTCCCGATGACCTACTCTGATGTTTATCTTGTAGAACTCTTCAGTGTACTCTTTCACTATCATCAACATCTGTCTCAAGTTTTGCATTCTCCGAAACAGAGTGATTTGATAATCCTTAGGTATGAATTTGGCTTTTATCTTTGCAACCATTCTATCCCAACTCTTGATTTTCTTCTTGCCCTTGCAACATTTGTCAACCTGCAGTTCATCCCACCATAATGTTTCATGCCCTTTAAGTCTTGTGACAACATGTTTGACTTTCTTGTCTTCCTCGACATCCTCATAGTCAAAATATTTATCCAGAGCTCTAATCTAGTCTAGAATCTCTTCAACATATAGGTTTCCCTCATACATGAGAATCTCCATTTTTTCCCTGGCACCTATCCTTGCAACAACCCTGAATAGGCATTCACTTTCAGCCTCGCTGACATCCCCAACGTTGACTATGTGCCTCTGTGCTGTCTCCATGGCATCAAGCCTAGCACATAGTTCACACATTTCCCTTTCCACTGCTGGATCAGGCATTGGTTTGTCTCTTCTTCTTGGTGGCATGGCTGTAAATATTTTCTCTTTTCTCTGCTACAAAAAGCAAAGAACTCTTTCTATGCTCTGATACCACACTAACGCAGACCCCCAATCCTCAGAATTGAGGTTCACACAGGATCGTTCTGAATCTTCCCTCTTGAGCCTGATTGACTCTTAGGTTCCTCCACAAGGAATCCTACACACAAACAACAACAGTGCTTTTCCACAGGTCCTTATGAGTATGCCTGTGTGAACCAACAAGAAGCATCACTCAACTCCCCTAACCACAATAGAAATGATCGCTCCCTTTTTCCTTTTCCTTATGTGGACTTTCCTTTTCTTTCATTTTCAGGATTTCGAGTTTCACAATTTCGCGAATCCCATTGTCAAGGTTCTCGACCTTTTCACCTTTCGAAACTCGAAATGTCAATTTTCCCAAAATGTTTGCCCACGTCCTCTTACACAGTTTTATTGCATTTCATGACTTCGAAAGCTCCAGAACAAGGAATCCCAATCTCTTGTCTTCACAACTGCCGAAATGCCGAAACTCGAAACGTCCAACAAAAGATTGGCTTCTATAGGAACTTTTCACCTTTTCGGGGTTTTGGACTTCATGATTTTGTGAGTCTTGATGTAAGGCATCCGACTCTCTAACCTCCACAAACTATGAACTTTGAAACGATATGTCCAATGGGATTAACGGCTATAAGCCTCCATTCGATCCAACGGACCATGTGATTTCAGACTTTCGGGTACCGGAAGTCCAAGACTCTCGATCCCAGAACACTGTCCTCTTGGGTTCTCGAACCTCGAAACATCGAATTGCCAAAACACCACCTCACACTATTTCTCATTTTGCAACTTCAGGGGTTCTCATGTGAAGAGCCCGAATTCTTGTCAATGGGAATGTTGAAATGATGATACCCAAAATGTTGAAATACCACTTCACAATATCGCGAATCTCCCAACTTCAAAATTTCTAAGTGCAAGGGCCCAATCTCCTTGTCGTCAGGACTTATGGTATTCCGAATCCTGAAATGCCGAAATGATTTTCTTTTCCCCAGGATTTCATGAACCAGGAGTTTGAAACTCTCAATTCCAAGTCACTGTCTCCTCGAGATCCTGGATCCCGAAATGTCGAAATGCCGAAACGTTCTTCGAAAGGTATTTTGCGTTTCGCGATTTCGAAGCTTCTGATGTGGAGCACTCTACTCCTTGTCAATAGGAATGCCAAAATGTCGATTCCTGAAATAATCTGACGCTCCAGCAGATCACGATCAATGGTCCACATTGACTCCTGTTACCAGAGTGATGGATTCGTCCCTCCTTATCCACCTTGTAACTCCTCTTGATCTTACGGTTCTCGTGATTTCGGGAGTTCTCCTCAGAGAATTTTGACCGCTCAATTCCTTACTTGACAGCTCCTCCGAAATGAACCAGTATTCCTATACTGGAACTCAAATCTTATGAAATGACTTTGAATTCCCCCTTTGAACACTTCAAAGGCATTAACCCTTCTGAGATTTTCTCTGACAACTTCAAATCACAAAAGAAATCCTGCACGCACTCCTTGAGGAAATCCTTCAAATACTTTTGGGTATTTGAACTCATGACTCTGTGCACTTTCTCTACAAGAGCAGTCCTTCAATCTCTCAACCTTAGTTTAAAAGTTCTAAAATCTCGACCAGCCTGCGCACACCTTGCATGACTTCTGTGCTTTTCTTGCACTTCTGTTGAAACAAGAACAATGATATCCCTCCTGAGCTTTCAGAGATAAACTCTGAGCCTTCATCAACGCACTCCTTGTGGATGTTTCACTGCACTCCTTGCAGGAACCTCTAATCCGTAGGATCTTTTAATGACTTATGGTTGAGTTTTAATTTTGCATGCATTAATTAACCATTTGAGAAACTTAGTGAAAGAATGAGGAAAGAAGAGGAATTATAACAACCATATACACATTTGTAGATCTGAAATGAAAGAATAAACAACAAACCATAACACACAGATTGATAACGGAGTTCGACACAACTTTGCCTACGTCTCTGGGCCTTTGTCTTTGTGGGGGGGGCTTCTTTATTTATGTTCAAAAGATCAAAATTACAATGTTGCAATGTCAAATGGCTACAAGATTGATCTGGTCATATTCTTCCAGATCTCTAGAACCCTACAAAGAAAACGGCATGCAAAACGGACGTCCGGAGCTCCCATAAATGATCTGACAGTGTCTCCTTCTCAAAAGCTTCTCTGTATCAACATGGCTTTGGCTTGGATTTTCTTCAGCATAACTCTTCTCTAACTGCTCTCTCATGGCCTCAAACAGGCCTAGTTTATATAGCCTTGAAGTTGGTTTCTCATCTCCAACTTCCTCCAAGAATTTAGCTTCCAAAAATGCCCAATATCCCCCCAAAATGGAGAGAATCCACTAAAAATAGGCATATTAATAAACAAAAACCCAAACTTGGCATAAAAAACCCACTTTATAACAATAATGGGCACTAGCCCCTGCTTCCATGCACGTGCACCCTCTAGAATGGTCATATAGGGGGCCATGTGGCCGAGCGCTCATGCGTTGGCCCCCTTTTGGCGCGCCTGCTCCCGGTCTTATGGCGTACACATAGGCCCACGGGCCCACCTGTTATAACCGCCCCCCTGTGCTATATGTTTGGTAATGTCCCAGGTCGTATGGAGCCCGACTGCGATCTGGGGGCTTACCCCTATCCGTCAATGGTTCCACGCATGTGTTGTGGTCATGTTGTATGGTTCTGCGCCGAGGGCTGGGGCTAAGCCCCGACCCTTTTCCCCTGCCATTTGAAACTTCAAGCGATTTTAAATATAAATTTTGCGGTATGAATAATAAGGTCCGCCATGGGGGAAGGCGGTTAGCCTAGCCCTGCCAGTCCACTACCCCGAAAGGAGGTCGCGAGTTCGATCCCCAGCGACATAACCAATTTTACATATAAATTATTAACCAATCATGGGGTGCCACGTGGTAGCCCTTGACTGGGCCACGTGGCACCTTACCAACCAATCGATGAATGCCACATGTCAGCCACTGATTCATCCATGTCAACTACCATACTGCTCTGTCAGCCTGCCACATCACCTGCTGATGTCACCCATGCCACGTGTCACCCTTACAGTGGTGACATGTGTCACCTCGGTATAGGTCCAACTGTACGCCCGTAAGCCCAAAACTACCTGACATGTGTCACCTCTTGGAGCGGCCATGTGTCACCTTCTGGGTTTGTCAAGCCAGCTGTATGGACTATATGGTGTGCACAGTCAGCATGACACGTGGACTGTACGGACTGTACAATCATTAATTTTTTTACCTGTTTGACTTTTCAGACAGAATGCGATATCTTCTCCATACGGAGCCCATTTAACAAAGTAAATATACCACCGGAATCAGGAAGACGAGATGAATGCAATGGAATAGGTTTCGTCGCATTCTGAGCACTTTCATTTTTGAGCATTTTTCAAGCCCTATCAAGCTTCTAGATCCAATTCTGGATCACACCTCCCCACAAAAAGACCTTTTGGTCCCCAAAAGGTTACTGACCAGTCAACAAGCTCGGGATAGGCCACCCGACTTGTCCTCTATCTCTGAACTCTGTCCTGTGCACCTGTCTCATCAAGATCAACTGTAACACAATCATGACAACTGACAGTATATTGTTAGCCATTTGAACCCTGTTACATCTTACTGAAGCCACTATCATCCATGTAGAAAACATTGCTAATGACAACATCAAAAAGATGACTACAAATGAACTGATATACTCAAGATACTTGCACGACATGAGCTTATCTTGAAGCAATTTATGATTGATTTTCCATTCAACAACCATATCTTGTTCTTGGTTAAGATCAATTACTTCATTTGAAACAATTATTGGTTTGTTGCATGCTTGCATTGCCTTCTTTAATTGTTCCATTGTTTGAAGTGTTTTATTTGCTTTTTCTTTATCATGATGAGCATGAACCACATAATCATGACCTGCTTTAATGAATTGATATTGACTCTTTGTCCTGTAGAAGATTGCCTTACGATCATATAAATATGGGCCACCTAAGACCATTCCACATTCTTTTAACGACACTACATCACAAGTTACTTCGTCCACATACTTAGATGAAATTGCAAATTTGATTGTTCACTACTTTGTTATGTGCATCTGATGATGATTGCTTATCCATTTAACTGTGTAAGGCTTATGATGAGTTTGTGTTTTTAACCCCAATTTCTTAACCAATTCTTCTGAGATTAGATTATATTGAGATCCACTATTGATTAATGTATCTATCTTAGTGTGTCTCATGATTACCCTTATATGAAACAACTTACTTCTACAATCAATCTCTTCACCAAATTTACCTGTCATACCAACCAATGAAATCTTTGACTCATCACCTGAATCTGATCCCAAGTCTGTGGGTTTTGATGTCATTACCACTATTTGCGTTCCCTTCTTTTCTTTGAACCACTTTGGCCTCTTCTCGGGATGCAACTACCAACATTTGTCCTCATCATGTCCCTCTTTCTTGCAATGTTTGCAAGAGGGTTTTCCTTCCTTCTTTGTCACAGCATTTGTATTCTTGCCATGCTTTTTCCTCTTGTCATCTTTCTTTGAAAACGACGATTCCCCTGACATACCTGCTTTCCCTGCTTCAATATACGTAGCTTGAACAGAAACCTCATCAAGGTTAATGGGTCCAAACATGAAAAAAATGTTTCTAATATGCGCAGGCAAACCTCCTATATACTTTATAATGGTTTCTTGTGTTTGCAAAGGAATGTCTAACATTAATGCCATTTTTCTAAATCCATCGGTGTATTCTTGCACTGTTTGTCCTTTTCTTAGTTTTAAAGATTTCCATTCAATTATTTATTTTTCTTTATAACCCAAAGGATAAAATTGTTTCCTAAGTGCATAAATGAAATTCTTCCATGATGGAAATACATTACCCACATCTTGTGTTCCTTTTTGCAGCTTGCTTTGCCACTAGATAAGAGTTGTACCTACAATTCTCAAAGATGCCAACTTAATTTGTGTGGCCTCATCCTTGATCTGTTGCACACTGCAGTATACCTCCATCTACCTGATCTAGTTATCAATCTTTTCTGCATTTACTTCACCATCATATATGGGCAACTCAAATTTTACATCAAGTTTTAACAATGGCATTTCATGTTTATTCTTATGAACATTTTTCTTCTCATTAGATTTAGAAC